>VDFB02000015.1:590335867-590475991 GCA_007258455.2 Sequoia sempervirens | reverse complement strand
AAAGAAGAAAAATAACACCATCCAAATAGATAGGTACCTTGCTGATATCCTCTCAAGAAACTTTTTTCCACCTAAATATGGCGATCCTAGAAGTCTTGTAATCATTATATTTATTCTAAGAATCCAATTTTCTAATGCACTTATCAACTTAGGAGCTGTCATAAATGTCATGATAGTGGATGTGATGCAGATGCTATCATTAAAATTTCTTCAACCCAAAAGCAATGTATTTCAAATGATAGATCAATCCATCACCATTCTTAAAGGAGTAATAGAAAATGTTCTTGTTATGGTAGGAACTTGAGAATACCCAATATATTTTTAGATTATCCAATAAAAAATATAAAATACAACTATCCATTGATCTTCTGAAGACCCTAGTTAGCCATAGTAACCACCTTGATAGGTTATAGGTTATGAGGAATGGCCATTTCCAATGGACTAAAAAATAAATATTTATCCTTATACCCTCATGCTCAACCAATTATGAATAAGTAGGTCTAGGTAGATGATCCCATGCATATGAACAAGTAGGAAATTTGACACAACTAGCCATGATTGTGATCAAATAACACTATGATGAAATAGAGGATGATATGAAACTTAACAATTATTTAGACATAGATGATGAAAAAGACATAATTTATACACTACAAAATCACATTCAGGCAAGTATTATAGAGTTCACCAAAAATAACAAAGAAAGTTCCCTCTTTGCATTTCATTGCCCTCTTGAAGATATAATTACAAGAAGTGAAAATTTATTCAAGGAAATTACTAAGTTCACATGATGTGACCTCACTACTACCCATTGAATACATTGATGAGTGAAACTAGTACAATCACTTCTAGTCATCAAGAGCCTAAAAAACACCATGATATTACTATACAAGACTTTGAATATCAATAGTTGGCTTATAAAACATCAAGAATTGTAACTATTCAATGTTTTGATAAATAAGTATAAAGGATTTTCATGGGATTACAAGGACATGAGAGGAACACACCCAAGGATTTGTGCACATCACATTTATATGAAACTAGTTAAACCTGTTTGCCAATCTTAGAGTACGCTTGACCCCACACTTAGAGAAATAGTAAAAAAAAAGATTGAAAAACTCCTACAAGTGGGATTTCTATGTACAATCTCTAATAGACCATAGGTTTACCCCTTAGTGGTTGTTCTTAAGAAAGGATGAAAATAGAGAGTCTGTGTGGACTGTAGAGAACTTAATAAGGCAACCTACAAAGATGATTTTCCTTTACCATTTATCAACCAAGTCCTAGATTACCTCACTAGGAAGACCTACTACTTTAATTTTTGGATGGATTCAGTGGTATAGCTAGATATATGTTGCCCCAAAATATCGATAAGACCACTTTTACATGCTCATGGGGAATTTTTTCATACAAATTTCTTCCATTTGGTTTGTGCAATGCCCCTGCAACATTTCAATGACTAGTACTAGATTTTTTTTTGAAGTTGTAAATGATTGTGTCAAGGTTTACATTGATGATTTCTTAATACATGACAATACCTTTGAAAAAATAATTCATAACTTTGATAAATTCCTTCAAAACTGTGAAGAGCATCACCTATCACTTAGCCATGGAAAATTTATTATCATGGTTCAACAAGGAATTATTCTAGGCTATCATATTTTAAGTGAAGGTATTAAATTTATCCTAAAAATATTGAGGTAATCCAAAGGTTAGAGCCTCTAAAAAATCAATATGGTGTACACTATTTCTTGGCTCAAGGTGGATATTATCTTAGATTTATAGAAAAATTAGTAAAATTGTAGCACCTATGTTTTCCTTCAAAAATGATGTTAAGTTCTCTTGGACTTCAAAATTTAAAACCTCCTTCAAAACCATCAAAGAAAAAATAACCACCCTAGTGTTGTGCAGACCCAATTGAGCACTACCATTCTACATCTATATAGATGCCTCAAATGAAGCCATTGGTCTAGTTCTTGGACAAGAAGATGAAAATGGAGGCAAATATGTTATTTATTTTATTAATAGATGTCTTACTCCTAATGAAAGAAACTATACAACTACAGAAAGATAATTTCTAGTTGTTGAGCATGCCCTCAATAAATTTCCACATTACATCACATGCTATAAGGTGACTATATACATAGACCATTCAACTATCAAGTATTTAATGATTTTTTTTTTTTTGAGTGGATAAATAATTAGATGACTATTACTTTTCTAAGAATTCAATGTAACCATTATAGATAAAGCTAGAAAATATAGTGTAGTGACATTTTTTATGCAAGATACAACATGAATAAGAGGAAGTTGAACTAGTTCAAGATGAGTTTCTAGATGAAAAATTGTTTTCTATATTTGAATATACCCCTTGTTTTGTTGATATAGTAAATAAGTTGGTTGCAACAAGATTTACCCAATATTTTTCAACAAAATAGAGAAAGAGATTGGTCAGGGATTTAGTAGAAATTTTAGATGGCTTAATGGTTTTCAATCTAATTTTTTTACTAATATGATTTTACACATATGTGTAAGAGTTGATAAAACTTATAGCATCATGAGATCCTATCACAATGATCCCTTTGGAGGACATTATTCAACAAGGACCTCTCATAAAATTATATGTGCAAGATACCACAAGCCTTTAATGCATAAATATGTTAAGAGATGAATTATACAATGTGATGAGTACCAAAGAATGGGAATACTAACACCATTTGGTGAAATACCTCTACAACCATAGGTGGTCTTAGAACCATTTGAAAAAATGGGGTTGGACTTAATAGGTTGTATTGATCCACCATCTCAGGGGAATAAGTAAATACTTGTGTGTACAAACTACCTCACCAAATAGGAAGAAGTTCAAGCATTAAAGGAAACAAGGGAAGATAAAATGATAGATTTCATTTTATAATATAATATTCCTTAAACTTGGAGCACTTAGATCCATTGTGATAGACTAAGGCCCCTAGTTTATGTCAAATTTTATTTTCTCTTTTATAGACCATTTCCAAGTAAGTCTTAAGAAATAAACACTATATCACCCTCAATCACATGGTAAAGTTGAAATAGCTAATTGAGAGCTACATAAAATCCTCACAAACATAGTTTCATCCAACAATAGATATTTGTCTAGGAGATTGCATGAAGTAGTTTGGGCATAAGATACTACTTGGAACTTAACCATAATTTTTCCCCTTATGAATCAATTTTTAGAAAGAAACATATTCTCCAAATTGAATTTGAATTGTAAACATTCAGAACAACTATGGATGTGGGTCTAAATTTGAGTAGAGATCAATGAATAATGTAGTTGAATGAGAGACAAATTATGATTAGAAGCTATATAACACACCATGTTGGTGCAACAACGAAGGAAAATGTGGTATGACCATCACATCAAATAAAATAAGTTTCACAAAGGAGATTAGGTAGTGTTATTTTATTCAAGATATTAAATGTGAAAGGAAAGATTCAAACAAGATGGCTAGGAACCTATAAAATAGAAGAAGCATTTGACAATGGGTCCACTCAATTAGAGCCAATTTATAGTGATACACAAACACTTCTAGTAAATGGATATATAATTTGCTTGTACCAAAAACTAAAAAATGAGGAAGAGTTCATTAAAATAGTCAAGCAACAAAGTTACCTTTGGTGTGTAAAGGGAATATTCCCATTTCCAACAAAGCTTAGGTAAGTATATAAATCTCATTAGTAAAATAATGTTTATTCTATAGTTAATATTTCCTATAATGTTTATTTTATAGTGAATGTTTCCTATAATGTTTATTTTATAGTGAGTGTTTCCTCTATAGTTAATGGTTCTTCTATAGTTTATGATTCTTTGGAAGTTTATGATCATTTAAAATATTTATATTGTTTTCATAGCTCATTGTTTCTTCAAAAGCATACTTTCAACAATTCTTCAAAAACTTTTTTGTTGTTTCTCTAGAAGCATCATTTCAAAAAAATTAGAAACTTGTTCCTTGTTTCTCCAGAAGTATCCTTTCAATGACGCTTCAAAAACTTTTTTGTTGTTTCTCTAGAAACATCCTTTCAATGATTCTCTAGAAACTATTTTCTTTTGTTTATTCATAAGAATCCTTTCAACAATAATCTAAAAAATAGTTTGTTGTTTCTTTGAAAGCATCATTTCAATGATGCTCTAGAAGCTTGTTCACTATTTCTCTAGAAACATCCTTTTAATGATTCTATGAGAAAAAAAATTATCATTTTTTTGAAAGAATCATTTCAATATTGCTCCAAAAATGTGTTCATTATTTCTCTAGAAGCATTACTATAATGATGCTCCAAAATATTTCACATGTTTGAAAGGAAATCTAGGTAGTAGAAAAAACTTACAACATGGATCTAAGTAGGAGAGGGTTGCAAAAATTTGTTACAAATTTTTAAACTATTACAATTTAGATATGCATTCATAAATTGAATTTTAAATTTAAACACATAAAACCGTAACACACGATTTATGCAGGAAAACCTGTTATCAATAGTTTTGCACCCTGCTGAATGCAGTATTCAACAAACTACTGAAACATGGAAACCTCTTTTAGATGTGGGTGATTTGTAGAAAGAGGAATCTCTAGAGTGAGCTGGTTCTCCGAATGATGAATTCTATTTTAAGTGACTTTCCAGGAAAAAGGATAGAAGGATAAACTGGACTTAAAATCTAAAACTGAAATTCTGTCACCCTAAAAATATTGATCAACTGTAAGAAGACCCTGATAATAACTTACTCTCATCAACTCTTTAAAATTAAATTCCCACAATCTCACAACACATGTAGTTCAACAATGATTTATGCAAAGGTTAAATTAACACAAGGCATAGCCTGAACTAGTATGCAACTCCTGCAAATTTCTTGACAATAGTAAGAAAAGGGCGGATTCAATCAGATGAATCTCATGTGAATTGGCCTACTATTCTAAGTTGCGAAAGAACTGTATGGAAATTTGCTATTTTATTAGCTGATGAGTGGAACTTTTAGAATTTGGCACACATAGCCATAAGTTTCCCTGCAATGTGGGGAAAGGAGGGCAACCCACCCAACCGCCTGAGAATGGAGAGCTGAAAGACCAGTCTCCAAAAGAACTCAAGAAAACCCCCAACTGAGCTCAAAAAAAGCTCAAGGAAAGAGCTCAAACAATCTCAAACTGCTTAAAGTGAAAAGCACAATGCTTCTAAGGATATTCAAATAAGCCTCTAAAATAGGGCTAATCTTAGTTTTAAAAGTTCAAAAACCTTTTATTCTCCAAGATAAGTCTCAACTGACCAAGAGGGAAAAGTCAAGAAAACCTGCTAAAATGTAGCAAGAAAACATAAAGCAATTTATAGAATATCGCTTATGATTATGTTTACAAGATGCAGACGAAATAATTTGTCTATTTTTGTAATTAAAGATTGAAAATCTTTGCAAAATAAATTTTATTACTCCATTACAACATTCTAATTTTTCTCAAAATCATAAAACACATTTACATAATCATCCTTCATTAAAACTCCAATTGATTTCTCTAAATCAATTAAAAATAAAACCCTAAAATAAATAATTTGACCTTTAAACAAAACACCTAGGTCAAATGGCATTAAAATCTAAACTTAGGTTGCTAGATATTCATCAATAGTGTCCCCAAAACTTAATAACTCACCAAGGTTTAAGGAAAAACACTAAGTCCTAACCCATAGATCAACTTAGGAATTCGGCCTCCATCATATACATTTAGACTTAGGTTTAATAAATCACAAGGAAGGCATTATGGATTTTTGGCCCCCATTGAAATTCACCACATGTGTTTTGATGGAATATTCTAGAACATCATAATGCTCAAATTAGGGTTCGGTCAAAATAGAATCGAACCCTAATGATCACTCATTTTCACTTCTCAACTTTGAAGGAGAGAAGCTCTGCCGCCCTCTGCCACCGCCATGACTCTGTCAAGCTCGAGCTCAAATGCTTGGAGGAACCATTCCATGTACTCCAGATATCTAAAACTCCAGTGACTTTGTTTGCTTGGCCAGCCTGTGAGCTCGAATTCATCTTGAAAGCTCTTCGCACTTGCTCTCCTTTAGCCACAACGAGCTCGAGCTCGACCTCTATAGTTCACTCCATGAAAGCTAAACTTGTACTTTTTCTTACCTTTACTGTGCAGAGGTAAGCTTTATTCAATGATTTCATAACCTCTATGGCTCCATACTTAAATATATTCAGGCCTTAAGGCCGCAGCTATGCATACTCCCTAATGCTTTTCTTTTGAACTTTCTGTGTCTGCAATAATCAATGTTGTGCTCTATTCTCACTATGAGGGGCTCCTGACTGCTCTTCCCAACCTAAACTCATATTCACTGTATATTCCCCGCCATTTAATTCAAGACTCACGGGTTACTACTGTGAATCTAAGCTTTCCGACTTTGGTTAAACCCTCGAAAATGGGTACTCGAAATCTTTAAGGGAAACTGCATTTTCTGTATTCTGATGCTAAACTGAATGTGGGTCTTTGGGATTATTAAAGAAAACTGCATCTTCTGCTCTAAAGCTCGAAATAGCACCGAAATCTGCATATCTTGTGGTCTACTGTTGTTTTATGTGAAACTCATGTGGGTATCATAGATTATCATATTTATGTATTTTCGGAAGCAAACCCTCATGTGGGTATTTGATATTTCTGAAGAGAACTGTATTTTCGTCTTTGTTTACTCTCAGAACTGAAAGCACCTGCAAGAGTTCACAAAATCTGTGTATTCACCTGAACTCTGTTTATGAACTTGACCCATCATTTATTACATGTAGTCTTTGCATTTCGACACAAGCACTCATATGGGAATACCACATTTCGAAGAACAATCTATGCATTTTCTACTGGGGTTTGATTCACAATAACTTCATATGCACTTAAATTTCAGAAAAGACACTCACATTATTAGCTGTAACAGGAAACTCCATATTGGCATTTGACATTTGAAGAAAAGATGCTCATTTTTGTATCTTTCATTACTCTGTTTGTCATCTCTTTTGACAAAAGTGAGGACCATGTTGTTTCTTTTATGAGTTGTCTTTCTCAAACCCAAACATGATCATCATATTTTAATGCTTTCAAATTCGGTGAAATGCCTTTGGTCACTCATTATTTTATACTCCATGGAGGATTATCATCCTGGTATTTAGAACAACTCTATCTTCAGCTGCTAACTGTCTTTGCTCTTCTATTTGCTAATGAGGACAGTGACATCTGTATTAACAGTCTAGTTGATACTAACTATTCATCTATTAATGCCTCAACTATTAGATAATTGTCAATTATTCTTGTGAAGGGTAAACTTTGAATGATAGAGTAATTGCATGCAAGAATAAGTTTGTAAATTAGTGCATTTGACTGCTTCCTTTTTGAACAGCGATGTATCAAACTTACCTTGAGGTAACATTGTATTCTCAGCTCAAAACCATTTCATGCACAATTCTTTCCCTTGAATGAAAAACTGAAACCTATTTCACATCTCTTTGTTAAACAATGCTCTCCGTGGAATAGTGCTTCTTCTTTTTTTTTTATATGATTAGGCATCATGAGACTAAATGATAACAAGACTCCACAATGATATTGTGATCCCAATTGAGCACACTACTTGAAATACCTCTTAGTGTTTATTATATCTATGCTTGTTCATTGTAAACACAACAGTTGTTCTTTTGACTTTCCTTAACTTTAACACAACAACTTACACCTTCCACTCTTGAAATCTATAGAGATTGTTGAAATGAATTATTGTATCACTATGAACCACCTCTATTTACCAATTCATATTGACAACTTAGAACTTTTTTGGAAATAAACTGTTACTCTCACAACTCCTTCTTTGTGAATGACCACCAATTTCTATGCAAAACTAAAGCTTCAGAAGCACCATTCTGAAAAAAAAACTGTTAAACCAGAAGTGGCTATAGTTTGTCATTTGAATACACTGTCTGTCCTTTGTATTCTTAAGCAACATGGTACTCTTCATGCATTTTTATATCTCACTGTACAAACTGCTCTTAAAAATTGTTCTCTTTGATGATGAAAATCAAAACCAAACATTAAGGCATAATGTATGCTTGTTCACTATCCGAGAAAGAATTGATGAATTGAAACTCACATAACATATGATTACAATCAGCATAGAAAATTAAGTTATTCAGCAATATCTGATGTAATTGCACTCAGTTGAATTTATTAAGTGAACTAAACTCACTGTTCACCTGTAGCCTTCGTGAAGAAAGTGCATGATCATATGAAATAATACGCTTGGTTTCATAATTTGATGGATAACTCTATTTTACCTTTTAGTTGTATTTCTCATTTCATTCATGTATAATGTATGAAATATCTTTAAAATCAACCCATTTAATGAATAGCGAGATGTCAAGCTTCTACCCCGGAGAGCCCATCTAACATGCTTACTAATAATGTTCAGCTTCATGACTTTACCTATACCTGCACAAGGAAACAAACAGTGTTAGCATAAAAATGAAACACGATGATTATGATGTTGCTATTTCTCCTTCAGCTTACTTCTTTCATACTGCACTTGATTGATTGTTTCAATGCATTGCTAATAGTATGTTGTACTATTGTAGGTGCATCATATAAGTTACATCATAGTCGGAGCCACTGACACCCCTCTTTTCCTCTTACAGGTCGATGAAGCTCGAGATGATGATGTGCACCATTCAACATCAAGCGTCGATAATCAGGCAATGACGATTATGCTGTTGCTTATGTGTTTTCCTTTCATCTTTAAGTAGTAAAAATGTAAGCATAGGAAATGTGTTGTCACGCTTATATCCATTATTTTGTGTGGATCTTTGATTTCAATTCTACTTTTCAATTGAAAAGAAAAATGCATTTTCATGCAATGTTGTAATATCATTTTGATTGTGAAATCAAATGAAGCCTTGTAAAAATATGAGTTCTTTACGAAATGAATAAAAGCATCTGAAATGCTATTTTGCTCATGTACTCAATTCTGTATTTCTTTTAAAATCTGCAACATCTGAATGGCACTCTGCAACTCCACTTAAAGTTGAAAAACAATCATCCAGCTCCTCCATTTGAGCTGAGGCGAAAAAAATGTAACAAAACCCTTTTGGGAAAAAACCCACACACCAAAGTATAGATCAATTGTATTATTAGTAACAAAGTGGTTACAATACAATAACAAAGTCTATACCCTTGCAAGTGTCTTTACATTATGATAAAAATCTAGAGTAATTCTAACAAAAAAAATTCTTAGAAAATACAAAAAAACATCTCTCAAAATACATAAACATTTCTCATATTTATAAACCTCTAACATGGGAGCCCAGGAAGGCCATGTGTCATCTCCATAGTCTATGCATGCATGCAAACTAAAATGAATAACATACACAAGTCCAAACTAACAATTAAAGCAACTTCCCAATCATGCAATGACATGCACTAGCATGCAACAACATGCAAGGTGTCCAACTCCATATTTAATGAAAATATTAATTCACCTTGACATGCATGGCATCCCGCTAGAGAAAATATATCCAGCTACCAATTTTGAACTCTCTTTTACTTCTATTCACTCTAAGTGGTTGCCATAGTATTATTTTAGCAGCCTTCCAAAATCCCACCGAGTGAACTTCAAAATCAATGAAACATGTCACTATGGTGCACCTTTGAGAGGTTTTCACAAAATCCTCTTCCCAATTGAGCACCCAAGTGAAAAGTGGCATAATTTTTTTCTCCCCTCCACACATGTAGGAAGCCAACTCACTATCGAGTCCCACAAAGTGTTATATCAACTTAAAAACATATCACTTAGGATTTAATTAATATAATATCCATCAAAGGGACTAAAATAATTAATTAAATATCTTGGGACTCTCTAAGGTTGAGACACCTTAATCCCAACATTCTCCCACTTGTCGAAGATCCTATAGGAGTCATTGTATCATTTCTTAGGCCATAAGGCCCATAGACCTGACAGACCATCTAAACTTCCCTTCATTCACTATCTTTGTCAATGCATCTACAACATTTACCAAAGTATCAACCTTTTCCAACTTCACCTTTCCATCTTCCACCATATCATGAAAAAAGTGAAGCTACACAACAACGTGCTTTGTCCTGGCATGGAAAGTATGATTCTTCACTAAAAAAAATAACGCTTTGGTTATCATAGTAGATAGTAATTTATCCCACATAGAGATTAATATCAGAACACCTCTTAAGCCAAAGGGATTCTTCATAAGCATGAGTAGATGTTATGCACTTTGCTTCTATAGTGGATAAAGTGACTACAGCCTGGTGCTTACTCATCCAACTTATAGCACCACCAAGCATTATGAAAATATATCCATTGGTGGATGTTTTTCTATCATTGTCACCTACCCAATAAGAACTTGCATATCCATGAATGCTCACTGAGTGGCGAGGTCCAGTAGGATAACCATGAAAACATAAGGAATACTTAGAAGTACCTCACAAAAATCTGAACACTCTCTTCACTGCATCCCAATACACCCATCTAGGATTAGCCATAACTGACTAAGGACTCCCACTTTTTTGGAAATGTTTGGCCTCATATATACCGTAACATACATCAAGCTACCAATGGCACTCATATATGGTACTCTAGTCATGTCCATCTCAATAGGATATTTTGGAAAATCCTCCATTAAAAGCTTCATCCCCTGTACAATTGGAAAGACCATCTATTTGCAATTTGTCATGTTGAATCTCTCCAACATAGAGTTCACATACATACTCTAGGTAAGATAAAATTAGCTCTATCTCTTTTGATCTCCATCCCTATAATATACCTCGTTGCACCTAGATCCTTCATCTTGAATTGTGCTAACAATTGAGAATTCAAATCTAAAATCATACCCTTACCATTCCCAATAAATAACATATCAAACACATATAGGATTATGATGAGAATGCGGCCATTATCAATCTTTGAATAGACATGATGATTAGATTTGGATCTTAGAAATCCCAAAGATAACACATAGGTGTCAAAATTTTAGAATCACATTCTAGGAAATTGCTTCAAACTATACATAGATTTATTCAACTTGAATACTAGCTTCTCTTTACCTTTCTCAATGAAATGCTTTGGATGTGACATATAAATTTCTTCCTTCAAATCACCATGAAGTAATGTTACCTTCACATTTGTTTGTTCCACTTCCAGATCATAAGTATCTGCAAGTGATAGTATGAACCTAATAGATGTCAGCTTCGCTATAGGAGAGAATATCTCACCATAATCAATTCCCTCCACATGAGACTACCCCTTCACAAACAACTATGCCTTATGCTTCTCAAAACTTTCATCTAGACCAATTTTCTTCTTGAACACCATTTACATCCAATGGGTTTCTATCCTTCAAGAAAAGGTACTAGATCCCATGTAACATTCTTCTTCAATGCAACCATATATTCATTCATGGATTCCATCCAAGAATTTGCATCATGCATACCCATAGCCTCTCTAATAGTCTTAGGCTCATCAATGTTATCAATCAAAGAAAATATACAATTGGAATCCAACATATAATATCCAAATATGTTCAGTTTCTGCCTAACATGTGTAGACCTCCTCAATTGTTGAGGTTGAGGTTCTTGCTCTTCTTCAAAGCTTTCAGAGCTACTTGAGCTCTCCTCATCATCAGGTCCAACAAAAGTGTGTAGTTCATCTTTCTTTAGAGCAGGTGGTATCTAAACTACCTCCTTCTTCTATTTCTCTTTTGTCTCTAGCTACAAATCAATAAAGAAAGGTTTCAACTCTTGGAAGATCACACTTCTACTATGAAGATAGACTTAACCACCTTGTTCTCCAATTTAGATATTTTCTCACTAGGCACATGAGCATATGCCTCACAACCAAAGACTCTAATATGTATCATCAAGGGATTCTTACCAGACCACACCTCCATTGGTGTCTTTTCAACAATCACTGAAGTAGGAGATCTATTAATTAAATAGCATATAGTAGTTACAACTTTAGCCCATAAATTTTATTCAAGGACAACACCACTCAGCATACTCCTATCCCTCTCCATCAGTGTAATGTTCATCCTCTTCGCAAATCCATTTTTCTATGGGGTGTATGGAGTTGTCTTGTGTCTCTCAATCCCATGGTCCTTATAGAACCTATCAAATTTTTACAAACAAAACTCATCACCTTTATCCATCCTCAAACACTTAATTTTTCTACCAATTTTATTTTCAACCAAGGTTTTGAATTCCTTAAATCAACTAACAACATCAGACTTACTTCTGAGGAAATATATAAATACCCCTCTACTATAATCATCTATGAATGAGACAAAATACATAGACCTAGATAACAAAGGAACATTAATAGGACCAAACACATCTACATGAATATAATTCAATAACCCAAAAGACTTATGAGAACTAGAATAAAAAGAAACATGATGTTTTACATATATACAAGGTTCACAAAAATAAAACTCAAGATTATTTTCATCAAGGCTTCAACAAAGCTCTTTTTTTTAGGGCTCTAAGAGCCTTCTCACCAATATGGCCAAGTCTTTGGTGCCATAACATTGTATTCTCTACTGGGAGCTTCATATCTAGAGCATTGGCACCCTTAGGTTCCTAGAAAGCATGACCATCAGATGTAGAAACCGTAGATTTCTTCTTTGCTAGATCTAATAGTGAGGTTAAAGAATCTAGAGCCCTCTTCTTGAACTCCATAGAAGTCCTATTGTACTTAACTATGCATTCATCAGACTTATACAAGGTGCCAATTCGAACACGCTTAGAAAGTACCATATAACCTCTAGTCATCTTGCATCCACTACTTGAGAAAAAAACCTTTACACCCACATCACTCAGCTTACTGAAAGTAGGTTCCATGCCAAACTAGGGATATGTGTCATGCACAAGTTTTTATGTGATTCCAACACAAACATCTCATTTTAAAAAAGAAATAACATAGGTTCACAACCTATCACATACACATCATGCTACCCTTGTACCATGCAACTTCTAACATTAATTGACAATATTATATTGAATGAGGAACAACCCATAGTTTAACTAGCTATAGTTTTTGGTTGACCAAATCCTATAATCATGTTCTAAAGATGTTTGGATTTAAATTCTTATAAATGCCTTGAGGAGATAGTGTTATCAACAAAGTTACCACTAATAAATTTATTATGTAACTTGAATCTTTGTCTTCGTGTTTCCTAAGATTCCATAGTTATCTCAGCATGGTTAAATTGATTTAATCATAGAGTAGTTTCCTAACATAATTATTTCGATATTCATGTGGATTAAGATTAAAAATCTCAATAATGATAATCTTTTAATTATTTCATCGAAATATCTTGTCATAACTTTTAATTTATCCACCTTATTAATTGTCATTAAGATATTGTCACTTCACTAATTAATTAGTCATGACTATTTTAAAAATTAATATACTCAACCATTTTAATCTAAATTAATTAATATATTCAATATTTGGACTGAATACCAAATAGTTTCCATATGCCTTATAAAACAATATTATTTTAAAATAATCGTTATGAAGGATTTTCATTAATCATATGGTTTAATAGTCACTAGCCAATTAATCCAAAACGAATCATGGATATTTTTGATTGGCTAAGAGTATGACTGAGGATAATTACTTAATCCAAGTAAACCATTATAAAATATTTTATATACAAAAAATTAAATGATTCAATTAATGAAATTTATCTAAGTTTACATTAGATTGGATAAACTCAATTATAAATAACAATTTACACTCATAAATAAATTATATCACATTTCAATCCATATTTATAAATTTGATATTTATGCCTATTATTTTGATTAATAGGGAAAAATATGTTTTGAAGGGACTCAAAACCCTTTACATCGAGACACAAAAAAACATTGTTGATACGAAAAATATAGCAATTAAATCAACAATCTACTAATAGCCAAAACACAACAGCCCAACATATAGGAAAAAAACAAGACGCACATGACCTATTTCATATTTTTCAAGGTGTTAGCCATCTTGAGCTCTTGGTTATAGCGCAAATTAACCATATCCAATAATTCCTTTTTTTCTTCTTCAAAAGTATTCCTCAAACTGCCCTTGGTTCTTGAACTTGGTCCCTTAACCTCATCCTTCGCAACCTTTTTTCCCTTTTCCTTGGTGGCTAGATCTTTCTCATGCAATTCAGTATAGTAAATTTGATCCTCCCTAAGTTGGGTCAATTTATCCATTAACACTCTTTGGGAATCCATACTATTTTTTATGTACATGTAGCTAATCTACATTAGCTTCTTGGTGTCATCATTCATCTCCTTAATTTGAGCATCCATTTCTTGAATGTGGCTCTCACATTGAGATTTAAAATCTGAAAAAGAGCTTTCCAAATAAACCATTCTTTCAAAAATAAAGTCTAAGGTAACACCTTTAGGATGATTAGCATTATCCTTTAGACTCCTAATCTTAATATTCACCTTATTGAATTCTTTCAACACCCACTTGGATAGTTTGAAATTGTAAGTGGCCCCATTTCTAGCCATATCCAGTAGCTCGAGAATAAAGGTATTATCCTCATCCAAATATGAAAATCCTCTAAGAGAGGATGGACATTGGTCACATATTTAGACTTATCAAGGCTTGGTTCCTTAACCACCTTATCCACAACACTGTCACTTCCTTTACTAGCTAGAATATCCTATTGAGAAATTTTCTTAGTTGGAGAGTCTTCCACATCTAATGAAGAAAATTTATCAATGACAACTTGGTCCTCCACCTGATGCAAATGGGAACCCTCCTCCTCTCTCTTCTCAGACCCACCATACTTTAACCTTTGCACCTTGGATTTCTTGTTGCATGCCAACCTTCATTTCCCGCATCTCAACTACACCTTGTCTTTATTATTAGACTCAGACCCTTCTAAATTCAACCCCTAGACTTTCAAATTTTTAACTATAACCTTCTTCATTGAAGCCCCCCTCTTTCGTTTCTTACTAGGAGATTCAAAAGGAGAGGAGGAAACCTTGACTATATCATCCACCTTATAATCCTCATCCCTAGCTCCCTCTGTGTTTGACCCAAATGGAGAGTCAGATGAAACAACCTTGTCCTTACCCTTTAAAGCCTTGGTTGGCATGTTATCCCTAACATGATTCATGATGAGTAAGATGAATCCTTCATGAAGCACTAGTGTCCAGTGGTTTTTTAGATGGGAAACAATTGAAACCTCTAGGGATGTAAGGAAAAAAAATAGGAAAGAAACATGCATGTTGTGTCTAAAATGATTAAGAAGGGTAAAATGATACCCTAAAATTGTAAAAAACTAGCCATCAAGGGTGAGATACCTCATCAAAACTTCAACCACATTTGTCCATATTTGCTTAAGGGAAAGTCTATCATACCACCAAGACAAAAGTTTAACCAGATCATCCTTTTCATTACCCTTGAAAAATGGTCCATCGCATCTTCATTGCCCTTTCTTTCCTTATAAAACTTGTGCCCCTCAGTTGGAAATCCCATAATAAAGGCTATATAATCTTCATTAATGTGTAATTTCACCCCATTCACCTTAAGACATCTATTGTGCCAGCTACGAACAAAATAATTAGAGGCTTCATGGTCAAAAACATGAAGCCTTTCCATAAAATGTGTGATGTTCACATTCTCTAGAATCCTCCAAACCTTCAACTTGTTCTTCCATTTATCACAGAAAATTGGTTCTGGTATGGTCCTATCTCCACCCATGACTGAATTTCCCAAAATAAAAACAATGAGCCAAAAACTGTAATGGTAAACATATAAACAAAAAGCCTCTGAAATGGAAAGAATAATTCCCATAAAATGTGTGAAGAGGAGGGATATGATTAATATCTAATCACCCCCACACAATACTCATTCCTAGCTGTCATTTCGTAATAAAAACCTAGCCTGAGAAGAGGAGAGTACTCTTCCCACATCTTGAAACTCATTAAACTAACAACTTCGTTGGCAAAAAAATCTACCAGGGAAATTCCTTCCCTAAAGGTATGAGATATGTGTACCTCTTCGAATGACCTCAACATCATTATGGAATCATTGATGAAAGACTCAATCATCCAACTTGGCTTCCGGATACCTTGCAAACACCTCACTATGTTAAGTGAGTCACCCTCAATCCATACCCTTATAACACCCCTCTCAAAGGCTACTTTGATGTTGATGTAAGTTGCTTCAGCCTCAACGCGGTGATTGGTCCAGTTTCCCAATTTATACCCATTGTTATTCTGGATAAATTTAATGGAAATTTTTATTTTTATTTGGAAATAACAATTTTTTTAGTTACATTGTTAACACTTGTCGAGGTGGGAACACATCTAAACCCAATAAAATGTTCCAGCATGAGGATTTTAAAAAATAACCATTATATAATTATTTAAACCTTTGTAATTTATCTATGCATAAAATATCATTTATTTAAGTTGGACTTAAAATAATTTTAAAACAACTCATTTCTTATTTAATAAGATTTTAAATCTCCACTTGTTAATTATAAAGTTTAAATAATGTGGTAATGTAAAATTTAATTAATAAATTCCAATAAAACTTTAATCATCAATGAGTTAATTTAAATAAGGTTTTATGATAACTCAAAAAAAGTAAATGAAATGAGCATATAATCTCATCTATTAGATGAGATTGAATTTTGTAATGCCCAAAAATTAACCATAGGGCAATAACATGACTAACATTTTTTTTATGTGAAAATGTTGTAAAGTAATTAGTAATGACCAACCATGCATACATATGGTTGTCTAAAATACACATCGAGAGATGTTTCTTAAGAAACATCACCTCGACACATCACCCTAGAGCGGGGTGGAGTAAACGTAGATAAGTGTGTGGAGTCCATCGTGCGCATCCTAAACCAAATGAAAGGGTTGGATCTAACATCCATTGAGTCAAATTCATAAAATTTATACAGAAATAAATATATATTAAATCTTTTATATTTACATTTTATTATTTTATTATTTATTCTTTAGGGAAGGAAGGAGGAAAATAAATAAGGAGAATTTATCTTTTTTTAAAGATTCCCTAATATTACGTGGATCCCCTTTCTTTTTCCTTACATATATTCTTCGTTAAATTAATAGAATCTTTTATATTCTCTTTTCTTTTATATGAGTATTACAATCTAGGTATTACTATGATAAATTTTTAGATGCTAGTGTCTTCTCATGAAGTGGGGCTTAGATGAAAATTTTGTTTTTATTGCCACACACAAGGGGTTGCATATATATGATTAGTTGGTAGTTGTTTTCTTCTTTATTTATTTTGCTATAATCTTAAATCGTATGACACCATTAATTGTTAATCACTCATTATTGACCATAGCAATAACGAAACCACGTTTTAATTATGAGTCGTGCATACGAACATGATGTGGTTATAAGACCAAGCTCACATCCTACTCATTTCACTTTTAGCATTCAGTCAACTAAACCCAAGTTCTTTTAGCTCTCTCCTATGCCTATGGCAGATAAGACGTACTGGGATATTCGTGATTTGCAATATTAACTACGTGAGGTGTCCAAAAGATAATATTCATGGCCATACACCAACTGCCTCTTTGCACAAACTTCAGGGTTAGGTTCTCAAAATTTATATGGCCTACTTTCAAGATAGGTGGCCTCATAAACTTATGCGATGGTCATTGGGTGAGATAGAAGATTTGATTCACTCATGCAACCTATTTTTTTATTTCCATAAATATATGTGTACATATTTTCTCTTACCGTGAATCAGACAGAATATGGTTTCTCTAAGGACATGATATACATTGTCACTCCATGTATAGCTATCCTAATGCTCAGAGTGGTACTACCCAGACTATGGACGAGAAAAAGATATGGCATGAGCAAGGAGGATCGGAATGAAGATGAAGGAAAACCTCCAATGAAAATTGGCACAACTTCAATGGTAATGTTGTTAGGCCCTGCAAGTTTTTTTTTCTTTAAAATAATATGTAACTTCTTCGATGATAAGGGAGGTGACATGTTGTGAGTAGAGACTTCGATCCAACATCAAGGAGTGGGATTGGTACAATTTATATCTTCTCATGCTAGTTTAACCTATTAGAGGAGAAGCTAAGCTTGTCCCCTGCATCTAGAAGAAAGGTTGCCTGAGTACCATGGACCCTACTGTCCACTATCAGTAAAGACTCATGCCTACTGACTGTGAAACACCCTTAAACCATCCATACTCCACATACATTTTGCAGTTGGTGAAATAGTTATATGATAATGCTCATTTTTCATCCTACCCGCACGACCTCCAAACAGTTTCCTACATTCATATCACAATGAGGTTGGATATTCGAGGGAAAGAAGGTGGTACCATTTCTCTCTAAGCTAGGTGGAGTCGACTACCAACAAAGAGAGTGGAATGATGGGGCAACATCTACTATGGGGGACCAAAGAGAGAGACCCAACAAGTCTCCAATATGCCAATGAATTTTATAATATTATGCAAACGATTGCTCAATCACCTCTTTTCTATATTTATTTCTTCTACCTAACGATCTATACAGTGATCAGTTCAACATTTTATGTCTATGAATGACTGAGCCAAAAACATATAGACATACCTCTACATTGTTTGTGTACATTTTCAACTTAGTAACTCCAATACCTATAACTATTTTACATGCAAAACTAAGTTTATTCCGCTTCTATAGTCACACCATGAAATACAAAATTATTATAGTCATATGTTTATGACTATTTTGAAGATTAGTTGATGATATACTTTTGATTTAAAACAGATTGTTTCCTCAATAAATCCTATATACAAAAATATGGTTGATCAAATAGAACCCATATATTCCATAGCCACGAATGTTTTATTATAGCTATCTTTGTTTCTCTTTTTTCTTTTTCTTTTTGGTGTTATCTGGGTAATGAATCATGGATAGTCTATAACTAGCTGAAGATATAAATTGAGAGATTTAAAATAGATTAGTACAGTCAAGGGTAGTTATCTGCGTTTGATATTTAATTTGCATACTGGCTTGGTCTAGCTTTAGAGAGGCCCATACTATTTATTCCATTTATGCAGATTTACATATCATCTTGTTCAGAGGAAGTTAGTCCTACATAACCATGGTAGATAAGCTACTTTACATAAGGATGCATAACTCTAATAAATACTAGTAATGCCTTTGTCCAAACTATGAGTACATATAGATGATTCTACGACAAATAAGAAGGTAAGTATGTTATCACTAGTTACTATATTTCAAAAAAAAAGATGATAGAATCCTTCACAAGAAATATATATGAAAGTAAAATTTATTTCTAATAGTACAGAGGTTTAAAAAGAATAAACATAATTTTATATGTCCATACATACGCCCATACATCCATTTTCTTACATTTCTTGCCATGCAACAAGATAGATCCATAACAATAGGATTTCTTTTCTTTTTCTTTTTTTATTTGAAATATAGAAATACATCAGCTTTATCTATTCCTCATTTTTCCATACTTTGAACAAGCCATACTCTTATTGTGACAAATAACAACAACAACAATATATTTATTTATTTTATTTATCTTTCAATACAAGTAGAGGTATTAAACAAGAATACATTTCACTAAGTTAAATGACTACTCCAAAAGCTTTAATTACCTTATTTTATTTTCCACAATATCACAATGAATGCAAATTTTATTTGCAACATACAAGAGCTATACATACACTTTTCAATGCTTACACATAACCAGCAAGGAGGGGTTCATTTGTACAAAAATGATCTCAACACATTTTTCTCATACTAAGAGTATTATCTTCCCTAGTTTACAATGTAACATTGGTCTTCCCAAATCTGCAAAAAACTTCACAAGTCTCTCCCACCTACACAAGCAACACAATATTTTCTTCCATAGCCAAGGTAGTGCTCACCTCCCAACCTTTGGTTGGAAAACCAACCACCCCCGAGCTAGAAGGGAACCGAGGGAACCGGGTACAAAAAAACTGAAACAAAACAATATTTACACACACATGATACACATAAGATTATTTTCACACCCACCAAAGGGGTTTTCACATAACTTTAGGATTCCATCAAGAATCCAAAGTGGGTGATGGAGGGTGGACTATGCACACCATATGGGGATTTATAATAATAGCAATAAGAACAAGTCAATATCATCCTCCCATCATTTTGAATGAAATGCTTCTTTAATATCTTCTCTTTCTCCAAAACCCCTACCACCAAAACCATTTCTACCATTTCACAATTACATATGGGTACTCATCCCCTTTTTGAGCCTCTCCTCTTAAGGAGGGATTAAACTTCCCCATGGAGGTTCCTACTCCATACCATCCCCAACAAGGGATGCTCTTCCCATATTTTGGGTGAGCCTATCCCTATACAACCCTTTTCCGATCACACAAACCACATTCAACAATACAAGAAAACAAGAACCAAAAGCATTTTGAAATAAGCATACACGCAAAACACAAGAGATAAAATACCAAGCACATTTTTACAAACACATGTAATCTTTCAAATAAAAACATAGAGAAACAAAAAGAGTGGTGAATCTACCTCAAAACCAAGCTTGGGGAAGGATGGGTTGAGGATCCACACAACTCCTCTTCTTCCAAGCTTTTTCTTCAAACTCCTCAACCCCCAAAATTCAGCCAAAATCAAGGATGCAAAAAGAATCCCATAACCCTTGTTTTGAGTTTGTTTTATAGGAACTCAAGTTTGAATTCCTTTGAATAGGGAGTTGATATTTTTCAATCTCCCATTCACTCTCCCAAGCACACTCACCCATGTGTGCTCACACATGTGTGAGATTTTGGGAGCCTTCCAAGGCAACTTGGAGAAGTTGGAATGGAAAAGACTAGTCCCCATCCCACTTCTCAAAACCTTAATTTCGTCAAAACTCTTAAAGGCCTCAAAAAGTGTGTCTAATTTTCAAATTAACCCAAGATTTTGAGCTAAAAAGGTACCTAACCCATAGGTACCTGCCCTAAGGACCTCAAACCCATAAAAAACTTTAAAAATATCACTTTTCAATCCCCAAAAAGTGCCTAAATGTTCAAATCCGAGTTTTTCCACTTGGATGGACAACTCATCTCCTAGATGGATTGACATGGCAATCAAAATCAATTTACAAACATTCACAAATAACATCACGAACAAAATACATGACATAATGGAACTATAGTCCATCCATATGGACTCTAGCTCGATTTCACTAGTTAAATTACTCAAGGTTCCCAAGGGTGCCTCCAATTTCCATTGGCCATGGAAAATGTACCTGCACACTCGATGCACACGTTAATCCATCCAAGTGAATCATATTCATATAATAATCAAACCATTCGAATCACAATTGCATTCACATGAGTTTCATAATTTGTATAGCATAAATATCCTATAACATAATTGAAAAATCATTAGTCACCTATCTTATCCCATTTGATTAACCTTAATTTTCATACTCATCTAATTGCAGCATGATTGGTTCACACCACTTGTTTCATTCATTCATCATTAAGTTTTTAGATTCAAATTAAACAAACACAATAACCAGCATAAAATTAGATCAATCATCATAGTCAACTAGCATGTCGCATAATCAAAATCAAATAATCATATGAACTTAAATGTTTCAATATCCTGTCGTCAATGGTATCAATAGGGATAGACAATAACCAACTCAAAATAATCCAAGTACTAGATGTAGGATAGTCATAATCAAATCATCACATGAACACAAATGTATAAATCTCCTATCATCAATGGTATCATCAGGAATAATCAATAATTAAACTTAAAATAGTCCACATACTGGATGTAACATAGAGGTGGGCCTTACAATCTCCACCCATACACCTTAGGGCAACAAGTTGAAGCCCTAAATCACAAGGATGACTTATTAAGTGCTTTCTTTCCTTTTCATTTCTGCATTCTTTTTCTTTTATTTTGTTGAAGGATTGAAGAGGAGAACAATGGAGAAGAAGAAGAAAAAAACATGCAAGAAGCTGTGATATTTGTTTTTGATGAAAATTATTTTCTTTGTTGCATGTTTTTCTAAGTGCCATATTCTTTTTATTTGACTACATGTTTATTTTTCTTGTGTTTTCAAATTGCAACTAATATGTTATTCGGTTACAAAAAATAAATTATATTGTTCATTTTACTTTCAGATATTCACCCACACAAGTTGCAAGTTGCAGACTTGCATGCAACTCTGCAATCATTTGATTCCTTTTGTTTGTACTCATAAAAATATAAATTTATACATTATTTTATTTATTTGCACTTGATTGGAAGAGAGGCATAAAATTTTATGTTCCTCCATTTTTTTCATTTTATTTCTCACATTGTATATCATACATTTTCATTTAAAATGGAGGGAGATTTTTATTTGTTTTATTTATAATATAATTTTTTTTTTTGAAAAGAGGGGAGGGTTTCACCCCTTGTTGCACCCCTTTATGGGAGGTTTCAACCTATGATGGCGGTCATAGCCCCTTGAGGGACCACGTCCCCACAATAACAACTCTTATTTCATTATTTATTTATTTATTTTATTTTATTTTTGTTTTATTTTAAATTTGAAATTCAAATCTTAACTATTTATCTTTAACAATAAAATTTGTAATATTTTTTTTAATTTGAGAATTAACATTACCATCTCTATATAATTTAATTTATATATATATTATAAAATATGAATCTAAAGTATATGTATAATATCTTTTTTTTTTCAATATAAAATTTATATTAATTCATTCGAACATATAAAATATCTTTTATTTAAATTTCAGATATGTGTTTTATTAACACAGATTATATAAATTAACACATATTTTTATTGATTATATTATGGGCATAACACAAGTAAAACTAAAAGGAACAAGATTATATACTTATAATGTATTCCACCCAAGTTATATATATTTGAGTATATTATTATAATTATACAAATATGTATATATTTATATATAAGTGATTTGATAGTATACTTGTTCTATTAAGAGGGGTAAACACTTTTGATTCGAATCTATGAACTGGTGAGGTCATGAATGGAGAACCTCATCCCCAATATAAATTCTTAATAGTAACAACCCAATGAGATTTGAACCTTGATGACAAGAATAACAACACAACTTAACCATCACACCATGCCACTATTGGAAATTTTATAGTATGCTTATATTTTAGTTTAATCTTAGATTTATGAAATGTCATGATATAATGCTAACACTATCATTTTTCCAAATATATATACTTTCTAAGTTCTTAACCCAAAATCCTTCTCACACCATTTGAATATAAGAGAGAGTTGAGGAAAATATGAATTATTTCAAATACAAAGCATATTAATTAATCCTTATGTTCATAAGAAAAAATAGTTAAATAAAGTGCATGCCTCACTTATTCATCAGTTTATGTTGTTACCTTTTATTAACAAGAACCTAGTTTGTCATTCTTTTTCAAAAACTAACTACTAATATAAAATAGTTTCCATATTCCCTTTTTAAACAAGGTGATAAATACATTTATCTTTCCTCTTCACACTATTACATAGTCTTCAATATGAAAGCAAGAAGAAATGAACTCCAAAAAATATATTTCAAATATCCATAAGAGATGAATGCTAAAAGGAGAAGTAAATCTCTATACCCTACCAAACATGGCATCATTAGGCCATTACAAGACCCTAGCCATCCCCCAAGCCAAGAGAACCAATTCAAACCCACACATAAAGGTTGTAATTCAATACTTAACTCAAATATAGAAGGCTAAACTCATTAACACTAACAAAATCCTTCATAAACAGCTTCACCATTTTTAAACTCATTAACACAAAAAAAAATAACAAACATAATGAAACATTTAAGAGCACCCATTTCCAAAAACCTTTCCACCCAAATAATCCTTCATACTACTAACAAAATCAACTGTAGGGCCTCTCTATTGTTTGATTAACTTGGTGCTACAAGTAGACACACAATTCATATGATGGCTTCCTAACTAAATTGTTCATCTTCTATGAGAGGCTTCATTTAATTACCAACTAGGAATTCATAAGATTTTGACGGTTCTAGAACTATATGTGTATTCATGGATTATAACACAACCTATATCAATGATTATAGGTGATTTACAAATGTACAAAAAATGATAAAAGATGGAAAAGAAATGAAAAGTTAATTGGAAAAATAGGAAAATAAACATATGTTATTACTTCTGCTATGGGTACTTATCACTTAAGACTGTGACTACTAACTTCTAAAATTCAATTGCAACTAATCACTCTAGCAGTATGAAACACACATTTAAGCTACAAAATCTAACTCAATTATAGAATCATATTCATGAATTCCTCATGCATGAAACTGAAAACTATTTTAATTCAACAATGCATGAACTAATCTAATAACAGAAAAAGAAAGAGTGCATAGAAATACCTTAAGTGGCCCTTGCTTTAGTTTCTACTTCCATAATAGAAATCAACACTTACTACTTGATCAAAAAATCATGATACTAAATTAACTCCTTTATTGCATAAAAAATTTGAACTCTGACAAGAATCTGCTAAATATTTCTTATTCAACAATACATGTTTGTTATTCAACTAATAACATAAAACTACTAGCTATCAATTATTAACTAGAACTAGCAAAAACTAAAATAGATAATTAGATAACTAGTAACTAGATTTTCTCCTCATAGCAAATCCCACTATATAGGGTCTACGAGGAGTCTTATTCATCCTAGGACTGAAAACAAAACCATAATGTATTTGTCCACTCTCCCTCAAGAATAGGGAGAGGACTTGGTCTTTACAACAAAAACCCATAATTGAAAAGTAGAAGAAGAGAATTTAAAATAAAAAAATTCCCTAACGGTTTAACAACCATGATAGAGACATGTTTCATGAAGAATGTCATGTTATGGGTTAACCTAATCAAAATATACTCCTTCTCGTCATCTTATTCAGTGTGCTTGTGGTGACTCATAGTTGACCATTCAATGGTTGAATTCATTCTTCTAAGAAATTTTTGTGCTTTAACCATTCTGACCTCTCCCCTGGAACTACCTGTGGTCCTTATGCTACAGGTTGGAAATCTAGTTGTTGCAGTTACAATTCTAGTTGCAAGAGGTTAGTTTCATACTAAGGCATACACATCATTAGCAATCACAAATTAAGCATAGAATCATATTGAATTTCATGAACACTCATACATTCATGCATACGAATGTCATCATATCATATTTGTATTTCCACATACTAAAGTTTGGTTAAAAGTGCATAAAAGGTATAAAAGATGTATGTCTTAGGAATGTTTGTAAACTTTGGCAGATTGAAACGATAAAATACATAGATTAATGAAGGAAATATAGCCATAAATTAAGCCCATCATCAACTATAAGAAAAATAGAGGAAGGAGGACTTATATTTCTACATCATTGTAGAGATGTAGCCTCCTCCATGATACTCCATTCTTTAATACAACACCCTTTATCTCCTCCAAGCTCTCAATATTTTCTCTCAAACAAACATATTAAAAGAAATAAAAGAACAACTCCTAAAAAAATGAAATCCTCCACCAACTCTCTCCCAAAATAATCAGGTCCAAAAGAATGAAAAAGAACCCTTTTCCATTCTTCCAATGGAATATTAATAGATATCTCCAAGTTGAATCCTTTGAATGAGAGGGTGATAAGTGTGACTCTCTCATTGATCCCTCAAGCTCAAATCCCCACAAGTGCTCACACTTGAGCTTGATATTTTTGGGGAGTTGAGAGGGTTTGGAGTGTGCTCCACTCCAAAAGGAAGTCCTCTCACCATTAAGAGGAGGTGGTTGAAATTTGAACACACCACCCCTGTGATTCTTATACCATAAATGCGTTTAGGAGACTCAACACTCCACCTTGTCTCCAAGACCAAAATTCTGACACCCCTCTTCAAGGATAATTATGAGGGGTAAAATCTTAGATATTATATAATATATGACCTTAAATGAGCCCCCAACCCCTAGGTACTTACCCTAGGGACTTAAACAACATGATTATACACTAAAATAAGCTTTTTAGGACCTCTAAAAATCCTTATAAAAAGAGTCTGAATTTAAGACCTAATTGAGACTCCCATCAAAACCCCCCCACTTACAAAACCTAATAACATGACTTCACAATGAATTGAACATAATTCACATATAATTCACAAGCATTATTCTATAACCACAATTATACATGACCCTTAATCCTTACCCCTCAAAATATTTCCTAGGTTCTAAAGTCCCATTTTGAAATTCAAAATAAATAAACCACAACACAATATTCACTTGAGCTTTAATGCTAACCCACATCTTGACTCACTTTTTTTACACAAGGTCACATTCGAAAACTTCAACTAAGTGAAGTATTGGCAAGGTTTTGAATGGTTCTCCCTTCTTCCTATTGACACTTATCTCATGTGAAAGCATGGTGGTCATTTGCTCACACTTTCAATAATATTCAATTTAATAGGTTAGTGGATAAAAATATATTTGAAATTAGCAAAAGGGATCCTAGGTCCTAAATGTAAAGAACCTAGGATGCAATGGTGGCATTTTTCCAAGTTTCAATGGGATATAGATCAACAAGGTGAATATATTAACTATCAACCATGAAGGTGAGCCAATTAGACTTGGATCTACATCTAATTGAGTATGGGAATGAATTGGAAATGATTTCTAATGCTTAACCTAATTAGACTATATTTCCCTAATATATAAATTTCAAGATCTTCACATTTGGAAAATTGAAACAATTAAGTTCCGATAGATCTGGAAGGTGTACATGACTATGTACCTACCTGAAAAAATTGCTTTGGCTATGAATACAAGAACTCAATCACCTATGGGTGAATGGGTCTTTGATAGGGTGTCCTAAAGTTCTTTTGGGGTCCTCTGGTGTTTGATCTAAGCTTCTATTTTCCATCTGCAAAAGTGTCAGAATACCATCTGATAAATCTATAAGTGAGTTTTTGTGGCTTGACAAGGTTTATGAACACAATGGAAACAATGAAAAATGGATCTTCAAGCCTTCTTCAATCCTCTTCAACCTAAGATCTGCACATTCACAAAGAGAGGAAATTTGTTGGGCCATTTTAGGGGCTTTCCTTAATCAAAACCCGTGTAATTTTTTCCACTTTCACAATGGCAATGTTGATGATAGGAATGAATGATAAAACCACAAAATGTTGCAACTCACCACCCTTCAATGGCTTCCTTAAAGGACTGAAGTCATACACATCACCTCAAGGATTTGGATATTTCTTGCTTGAATGCTTTGGAGACATACAAGGGTTATCCCTCACAAAAAAATGATAACATGAACACATAAACTCACATACACTTTGAAATGATGCTTGGATCTTGAATTGTTGTAATGAAACTCTAATAATGTTTCTCTTGAATTGATCTTGAATTCTCTTAGTGTTCACCTCTTGCTAGATGGATCTCAAATGATGCAATAACTAGGTATTTATAGGTGTTTATCCAATTTCTCAAAAAATAGATCCCAAAAGCAAACACTTAATATTTGAATTTTGGATGTTAAAATTACACCAACAACATATTTGAATTTGGGTCCTAGCTAAGAAGGGGGACCCATTCACCCATAGGTGAATGGGTCCTGGCCTAAATTTCTAGAACACACTAAGTCGAGAGAAAAATAATAATTGGTTGTATTTATTTAATGCTTGTAATCCTTCATAAAACAATAAAAATTAGGCTTTGGAATACATAATTTGTAAAATTAGAAGCTTAATTAAGTCCAATAAATTAGGGGGAAAAACATAATGTGAAATTGTTAAGGTATACAATTTTCTACACTACAATATTTATATGTATTCTTTTCACCTTCTTCGATGTATGATAGGAATATGAATCCATCTTTAACAATAATGAAACTCTAACCTTAACTCAATTATTTGAATACACTATTAAATAGTATAACTTAATGGATTCATATGCATATAACTTACCTTGTTAACTCACTATTGTCTCCTAATAGTGCACCCTTGCTGAGTGAACTCAGCCTATTGCTTAAACATTGGAAATTTTCTAAGGTTGTGGGTCACCTAAAGTAGAAAATAACCTCAAAATAAAGTTGGCTCTTAAGGTACTCACCTAAAACTATTCTAATGATTTGCAGGTGAAAGAGTAAGAGGGAAACATAAACTAAAAAATTAGAAAACTTAAGGTGATGCACCTAAACATTAACTAAAACCTCCAAACAACTTGTATACACAATTATTCAACTAAAAGCTTGATATACACAACTCAATATTGATATGCCTTTGCATCAATACTTTGTAAGGAGGCTACAACACACAATCCTAGAAGCAAATAAACTTTCACAACTTGAATCACCTAAAACGCAACACAACTTACAACCTGCAACTACATATACTTTTTGGTCAAAGATGCCACTAATGAGACACAAAAACTAGGAATGAGAAAATTTCACAAGTCATTGCATCAAATCATCCAAATGCATATAGTAAAACAAAAAATTGAGAAGATCAAACTGCTTATCTCTATTGATCCTCAAGGTATGAACTGATATACATGTTCAAAGAGTTACAAAACAGAGTCTTTTTTCTATAGAGGACTCCAAAAGTCACAAAGTAGACAAAAGATGATAATCAAAACTAACTTCAAAAATGAAGTTTGAAGTTACTAAATCCTTTTCCAATCAGTTGCACCAAAATAGGAACTAGAAACTTCTTGGTCTTGTATAACCAAAAATCCTAAAAGATAGCCCCCAAACTCCCTCCAAAATGACTCCAAAGTGAAAAAAAGGTCAAACCTTGACTTACCCATCATAAAAGCCCCTAAAACTGCCCCTCTATGCTCTCCAAGGCCTTTAAACTCAGTCAAAACCACCCCTATATTCTCTCCACATGTTGGTTAACCTCCTCCAACTTCCCCTATATGCTAGGCATAAACATAAATCCCCAAACTATATTCATCCCTTTTGACTTAATCTTGAGAAATCAATGCCTTCTTATCTTTTCACTATAGACAACATTAAATAAATTCATTTATAGATTATATCACTTAAATAATTTTTTACATTTCAAATTGGTGTAAAAATAAAAGCACTTGAGTCATCCATGTGTGGAAAGACATATGCAAAAGTGACACTTTATTAGACTTTGCAAAATATGAAAATGGAAACACAAAGCATATACATAATATGGGGAATTAGTCAATGTTGAAAAAGTTTAAAACAAAGGAAAAAATCACCCTTTTTTTGTCAGCTAACTTTAGGGCTTTAGAAACCCTAACACCAAAACCACGACTCAACACACATTTCACCTTCATTTTCATTTTCCACTCTTTTTGTTATGTGCTCGAGCTGCCAAGGCTTAGATTAAATATTTCATGGAGATTATGGAGTTTTCCTTTGCAGGATTTGTGCATGGTAAGCCTCTGTCTGTGTAAGCAATACCTTTTTCCATCATTACCTATGAAATAAAATACTACTCGAGCTTTGGATGTAGCAAAAATGATATGATACTGAATTAAGGAAAAATGTATCTTCTTTAAATAAGACTGTTAGGGTTTCTATTTTGATGGATTTTTCATTTGCTGCTTTACTAATTATTGTATAATCCTTCTTCTATGAAATAAAATGGCTCTTTGTGAAAGAAAATTTTAGAAAACTAATAAAAGACACTTTTTTTTTTCCTATATGCTCATTTTGACTTGATGCTTTTGAATCTTCCTCTGAAAAAAAATGAAGACAAAAACTTTATATCTACATTTGGCCCCTACAAATGATATGAGCCTCTCCCTATGTAGCCATGCTTTCCATGGGAATACTCACATATTTCATTATTTTGTATTTTATTTTCTTTTCATGATGCTTTGACTCTTTGAAACAAGAAAAACGTGGCCATCCTTTTGCATACTTGGCATAGAATACAAAGGAAACTCTACATATTTTTACATATATTGATTTGGCCTTTGCATAGCTTTCCTCTTATTGTAAATTATAATTCTTTGCAAAGAGACTCAAGGGATTTGTTCTTCTGGTTGAGACAATTTACCCCATTCTGTGGTAAATGCTTTCATTTACTATTATGGGCTTTCACAAAGTAACAAGATATCAAGAGTTGTCTTGAAACCCTAGCTCCATTTCCTTTCTTTTTAACATTTTGGGCTTGAAAAGTGTGCTTCCCTCATTGGATTCTATGATATGAATGTCTCTTGTACACAGGATGATTCTTTCAAATTCTTGCAAAAATACAGTTCAATTCCCTTCTTTGCATTCACTGTGTTCATGTACTTGAAACCCTATTTGGTAGCACTACCTCTATGATCTCATAATGGCTATTAATTACTATTCTTGCATAGTTCCTTGAAACTCCTTTGTGCTTTTCCAACCTATAGGTTACCATCCCTCTTTCATAGCATACTCCTTAGCTCTATTTCTCTTATACATTCAAGTACTAGTTTTCCTTTTGAGCACTGATAACATGTGACTTCTCAATCTTTTCTTAACTTTCATATATTGTTCTTCACTGTATTAGATCTCTCTGTCGAAAAATAGATGATATTCTTATGTTGATCTACTATGACAGTCCCCTTGTTAATTGCTCAATCAATACATTAACTAACATTCCTCCTCCTAACATGTTACAACTCTGCCCTCTTTAAATTTTGAAGGCTACTATCATACATTGATATCATGACACTTGGATATTTAACACTCTGGATTTTTTAGCATTGTCATCAATAGGTATATACTATTGGTAGAGAGGATCATGCTATGCAAGGTGATACTACCTTTAATAACTTTCTCTCATCTATCATAAATTTATCCTTAGATTAACTAGAAAAGGATATATGAACTTCACCTGATCATAATCTCATTGTTGTTATAATCTTCATAGACTATCATACATTTCTTCATGACTGCCAGTATTTTTTATGTTCAACCTACAATGTGATTCTCTTTGATGTTTCTTGTCATTGAAATGATGTATGGATTATTATGGTTATGATTGTCCTCATATTGAACAATTATTTACCATTTATGATAGTGACTTTATTCAACTCACTATCATGGGTGATGAGTACTTGTTCAATGTAGGAAAACTTGATAAGTTTACACTCTTACCCCTCAAAATACAAGAGAAAGCATGTTGGGCTCAACCCCAGTGGGAGCCCATTTTACTCCACATACTATAATATCAAATAGAATGATCCAACAATGAAAATTTCACCTATACATGCATAGTGAACAAACATGTTAGATAAAACAATGGAGCACAATATATGACACTTTTTGATGACAATCCTCTACTTTCTTGGTCTCTGTGATATCACAAACTATTTCAATTCCTTATGAGAATAGACTATATATTTTTTGATGTGGCATATGTATAAATTACAAGTCTTGAGCTCTAACACAACCACTCTCATCTTATGCAGGCATTCTTGGAGCAACAGGAAAACAACCTTTGGAGCGATCAAGTTGGAGGGACTAAACAAGGATGCATCTTTGCAACTTGGGGTTCATCATTTAGGTAATGACGGATCCCTACTCTTTCCATATGCTTCTTTTCTTACTGTTTCAAATCTTCAAATGTATATTTTATTTCCTATTCTATATTGAAATAGTTATTCCCACGGATAGTGTGGGAAACCATACAATTGTATTTATCAATAAAAAAAGTATTTATGCAAAAAAAATTGATTTCATTTCTTCTTGTAAGCATTTACATAATAAATTGAAATCTATTTGATATTCTATTCTATGCATATGAATATAACTTAGTATAATTGAATGTATCCCTTTTATCTTTTATTTGCAAACACAATCTCAACTCTACCTAATTGAGCTAGAAGAAAAATCAAGTAACAATCACCTTATGTACACTTTTTGTCAGTTAGAATTGTCTTGTTTTACCATCGACAATGTTCAACCAATAATTATTTTGAAGTTTATATGATCTTCAAAGGTCCTAGTTCATTCCCAATTATTACCCTTTTCCAAGAAATATAAAACACATTAGAAAATCATTTATACTAAAACTAGGTACACATTATTCCTTTGCTCTTATCAATTTAAATTTTCTCCTCTCATGATTCTTGTACAAAATCTAAATCACATAAACTCTCATGCATTCCCAACAGGTTTTCCAATTCACATTTAATAAGGCCCATTTACTACAATAATAATTTAAACTAGGTCATTGAAAAATTAGAACATTAAGCACATAGTTGGGTAAAACTATTGATGGTTTCCTATACCTTCAAAACCTAGATATATATAGCTTACCCAATCACACACACTCATTTTAACATAATGTTTTAAGAGAATAAAATTTCAAGTTTTTCCCAATTTATCTACCATTGATTCCAATGATATAACATATTTAAACAATATTGGTCAAGATATCAAATGATTCAGTAATTTAACATAATTGATCTTAATAAGGAGTCACAATAGTTACACATGGGGTTGGGCCTCACATCCCCCTCCCCTTAGATCAAACTTCCTCCTGTAACATATATTCTCCATATAACAACACACATAAATCTATTAAACATACCAATTACTTTACCTTCTTGATGAAAGAATCAAAATAATAAACCATAAGTACATTTGTAAGGACATCCCTTCCATGAATTAGAAATCCAAGATTTAGATTAATATTTATTATAATAGACATTTATCCATTATATTCTCATTACAACAAATGTTAGCAATAATCCTTGTAGCTATAAATTATTAACCATGTAATCACTTCTATAAAATTACACAAATATTTATCAACACACATTAACATCCTTGGATACACATTAATGATCCATTTGCAACACAAACATCACTCATGATGTTAAAAAAATTTTCCAATGTCAATCATGTCTCAAGGAATATTAGCTCCATTTTGTTTGTTACAATCTTTCACATATAGTTAATATGTATACCACAATAAAATTTATTTCCAAATTTTAAACATACATCATAATAGTTACACATAATTTACAATAAAAGTCTCACAAAATGGGGTTTATGAGGATGGACATGAATAGATACCATAACCATAAGGAAAGATGGTCTCAGGGCCCCTTCTCTAAGGACACTTCCATACTTTTCCTTGTATGTACCTTTTTTTTGTGTAAGGGGGTTAGCATCAAAAATATAGATACAAAGTAACTCACAAAAAATTAGGGGGAATGGATTACGACCATCCCATACCGGTTCCATTTGTAACTCCCATCCTTATAATAAAATTCCCAAGCACATATACTCCCCTATACATCCTACCAAGGAACCCTCCTAGATATGGAAGTTTACAAATGTCACTGTTGTCACCTAGAAATGCACCCTATGCAAAGTTGTAAAACTGAGCGTTCTAGTGAAACATTGGATCACTCTAAGGCTATGGGTCACCTGAGATTGGAGTGAATCTCTGGAGAAGGTCGGCTTCCTTTGGGTATCACCTAAACTGTTGATCACTTGTGAGGTAAAAGGAGAAAGAGTGTGTACAAATGAAACTAAACTAAACTATTTCTATGGTGATACACCGAGTTAATAAGAAATCATGAAACGGACACAGGAAGAACATACACTAGAAAGAAAAAGATAGTGTTTTCACTTACTTAACATAACTCCTTTAAACTCATGCACCACTCTTAACATGCTTGCTTTGCATGCATATCTTAGGAAGGAAAGATGAATTTCACAACCTTAGGTATGAATACAGATTTTGGAAAAACACAGCTAAGAACTTGCATAGTCTAAAATACAGAAATGAGAGTAATACAAACATTAACAATAGCTTCCCAGGTAAACTCTATGTTATATTTCAGATTCCAGTTGAGTTACAAAACATACATTTAGTCCAGAAAGGATTGATAAAAATCACTAACTCCTTTGAATGCACAATTCGAACTCTTTACAAAAAGGAAAAAAATTCCTTATATACAACTGACTGTGTTGGCCCCTTAGGGCTTCAAAAATATCGTGCCCTAGAAAGATCCCCCCATAGATCTTTTTATTGAATTAATGCAAAACCCCTGTGTTTCCATGATAGTGAAGAGTCATCCCCGGGGAAGCCTTCTTCACATATTTCACAACTACTGCATTCATTCTGATCTTGGCATCGTGTCCTATTTGAACCACCTCAGCTGAATGTCTTGAATGCCCTAAGCTCAGAATAGATACGCATTGCATTCACATTCTATTGACATTGTTCATCCTGCTCAGATTGCCACGGCTCGTCTCAGCTCCTCCTGGTTGGTCGAGCGTATTCCACGTAGGCTCTGTAGGCGATCAAAACTCTTTTGAAAAGAATCACATCTCGGCGAGACACTGAAACTGTCTCACCGATGTGATTTTGTCCCCTAAATCTGTCAGCATAGCGTGTGATAGTCGATGAGAGTTCTATCGAGCTCACAAAGTCATACCAATTTTACCAGAGCCATCGGCAAGACACCATTTATCGCCAAGAGGTACAACAGGTTTTAACAAGTCACGTGGAGATCCATTTCTATCGTTGAGACCACCCTCATTCGAGAAGCATCCTACCAAAAGCCACACCTCCTTTCTGATTTTCCCCAAACGCAATATTCCTTTCGGCGTGACTCCCATTGATCGGGAAGACATCATGGCTCGTTCCAACAGTAAGTCGCTACATCGATGAAATTCATGTCAGGGAGACCTCTGCCCATGTCTCCAGAAGTCATACCGTTGAACTCCTTTCCTTCTATCGGCCAGACATCCTCATATTGGAAAGACCTCATGAGTCGGGGAGACTTCTCTCCGACTTGGAATGCTATACCAAAGGCCTTCTTATCAATGAGACTTTAACGGGTCGCTGAGACCATACCCAAACGCTTTGTCCTTCGGCGGGCTCCCTTTCCTATCACTGAGACACTCACACTTCGGGGAAACCTCAGGGGGAAAACACAACACTATACTGAAGGAAATTCATGTCGGCAAGATCCCCTCAGTTTGCCTAGACCTCACGTAGAAACCCCTTCCCTTTGGTGAACTCCTTTTCATTTTGGAGGCTCCACTGGTCGGTGAGACCTTTGCCGATGAAACTTTATATGTCACCAAGACTTCCCGATGTCAGTAGGACCTCAGGGCGATATCTTCAATTGTTGGCGAGCCCCTTCAAATTTTGGTGAGGCCTCCCATAGATCAGCAAGACCGTCTCTATTCGCCGAGACCTTTTTTCGAGCTTTGATCTTGGCGAGACATTATGAGTCGGGGAGACCCTTCTCCGACGGTTGCTCCTTATGCCGACAGTGCCTCAACCCTATCATTGTCGGGGAGACTTCAATGGTCACCAAGACCTTTTGTCGAGAGACAACTCACACCGATAGGATCACTGGTTGAAGCACTCAGACCTAATGGAACCCCTGCTAGTTGGCGAGACCTCAGGAATGTCTTGCCAACTTTCTCCTTAAATGATTTTCATGCCAAATCTCCCTAGGGAAGTTTCTCCCACTAAGTTCCCCCTGACCTAGCAATAGATGTAGAGTCTTTGCCCTCGTGTGAATGTTACATTGGCCTCTGAAGATCTAACATATGATTATCCTACCTGATTTAAACTGTAGGTGAAATATAGGCAACAATTCTGGCGACCTTTGCGGGATGTTTGCCTGCTAAACATGAGAACTAGTGGCTACAACTTGTCCATTGGGTATGGAGTCTTTAGGAAGCTCAGAGAACAAATAAAAATTTTAGTCGACACATGGTTGCAATTCACATGAGACTTATAGAACACAACAGATTGTCAAATTGAAAAATAGGAGAAAAGGAAAAGAACTATTTACTGTGCTAAACAGCACCTAGGGAAAGGAGAAAAATAGAAGAAAAAAATGAGCCACAGTGCAAAATCACTTATTGAAAACATAACATTTAACTAATATATACAAAAGAGGAACTCCATCAGACTTGAAAATAGGGCTTAAGGTGTATCCCATTGACTGGGATAGGAAGTACTTCCCCTCCTGTTGTAGCTAGTTGATAAGCATCGTGTTCCTTGCAGTCTATGACAATAAATGGACTAGTCCACATATTGTCAAACTTAGTGTGATGGCCAGGCATGCTTTTAAGAACATCTCATTTGAGCACGAGGTCTCCCTCCTTAAAATACTTTGTTGTATCCCTTTTGTCAAATGTCTTCTTTGTCTGGAGCTGATGATATTCCAAAGTTTTCATTGCTCTGTCCCTTGATTCTTCGAGCTCCATGAGCTTTGCATACCTTACAGATATTGGGTCTTGTCCCTCAAGCATCTCCAACTGGTGAACAATTTCTAGAGCTAGAAGCTCCAAAAATAGGGGTAATCTTGCCTCTTTGCCATAGGCCAACATATATGGTGAATTACCAACAGACCTTTTAGGGGTCACTCTGTCTACCCAAAGTGCATTCTTTAAACTGTTGTGTCAAGTCCTTTGATTATCCTCTATGGTTCTCTAATGATCCTGATGAGGTTCTTATTTGTGCTTTTAGCTAAACCATTACCCTGAGGATAATAATTTGAGGAGGTGTTCAAACGAATTCCATGTTTGACATCCCAATCAGTTAATCTTAATCCCATGAATGCAAGAGCATTATCAGATACGATAGAGTCAGGGACTCCAAATCTGGTGATCATATCTTCATAGAAGCTCAAAACTAAAGACTCTTTTGCTTCTTTTAATGCAACCACTTTTTCCCACCTTGTAAAATAGTCAGTGGCTATAAGTACCCACTTGTGACCAGTATTGGAAGGTGGATTTATTGGCCCAATGAAATCAATGCCCCATCTCATGAAGGGCTGCTCTACTTGAATTGGATGTAGAGGCATAGCAGGCAGTTTTTCCTTTCCTGAAAACAGAGCACATTTGATACACTTTCTTGACCAAGAATATGCATCCTTGAACAAGCTGGGCTAGTAGTAACCAGCTCTCATGATTTTCCAGGTAGTAGTTCTAGGAGCAAAGTGACTTCCTGCAGCTCCATCATGAAATTCATGAAGTACCTTCTCAACTTGGTGACTGTGAATGCATCTTAATAGGACACCGTTTAGATCCTTTTTGAAGAGAACATTATTTACCAGCACATATGGTATGGACTGCAATCTGAAGTATCTTCTTTTAGCTCTGTTTAATCCTAATGGGTATTCACCAGTTTGTAAAAATTGGATCATATCTTGAACCCAATTGGTTGTCCCTATTGGTACATCATCTTGAGCATTCTAAAACTCATTTATATTAGCAAGGATAACATCCTTTTCTAGTTCACTTTCACCGCTTGACCCAGTAGCAAGTTCTTCATAGAGGCCCTTGCCTCTAACCAATTTGGTGATCTTAATATCTATGTCGTACTCCATGACCTTAGTGACCCATCTTGCTCTTTTTTCATTCAGATCTTTATTCAATAAAAATTCCTTCACACTTGAGTGTGCTACCATGACATGAATTTTATTATGAGAGATCAAAGGCTTGAATTTCTTTAGGCTTCTGATCACACATGCCTCTCTACAAAGGAATATTTATGTTCATAATCAACCAAACCTTGACTGAAAAAGGTTATTGGTTGTTCTAAATTCTCCTCATTTTTTTGAACCAATATTACAGAAATGTTACTTGTGCTACCATAGGCATATAGATAAAAATATTTAGAAAAATTGGGATTTACCAATGTAGGAGTTGCTGCTAAGGCCTCCTTGACCTTTTCAAAACTATTCTTGGCATCTTTTGTCCAACTGAAAACTGCATTTTTCTTTAACATAGTTGTTAAAGGTTGTAATAGGTTTGCAACATCTGGGATGAACCTTCTCAGAAAGTTGATTTGGCCCAAAAAGCTCTACAGACCCTTCTTGTGATTTTAATGGCAACTCAAGTATGGCTCTAACTCTTTCAGGTTCAATAGTAATTCCTCGCTTTGACACTACGTTTCCTAATAATTTCCCTTCACGAATAGCAAAGATGCTCTTTTTCGGGTTGAGAGAAATACTAAACTCTCTGCATTTTTCAAAAACTTGCTTAAGGTGTGATAGGCGTTCGTCAGCATTCTTAGAATAAACTGTAATGTCATCCAAATAAATCAGCATAATCTTGTTGATCAAATTTTGAAATGCCATGTCCATGGCCCTCTGAAATGTGGCACCAACATTAGATACACCAAAAGTCATCATTTTGTATGCCATGGTGCCCCATTTAGTTGTAAAAGAAGTTTTGAACTGATCTTCTTCTTTAACCAGCACCTAGTTATACCCTGAAAAACCATCTAATAAGGAAAATCTTTCAGAACCAGCAACCTCTTGCAAGATTCATTCCATGGAGGGCAACGGGTAGTGGTCTTTCAAAGATGCTCGGTTAAGATCCCTAAAGTCTACACAAAGTCTTATTTCTCCACTCTTCTTCCTAACCGGTACAAGGTTAGAAACCCATGAAGTGTGTTTGATAGGAAAGACAATACCCCCTTTGACTATTTTAGTCAACTCTTTAATCATTAGGGGCTCAAGTTTAGGATTCAAGGGCCTTTGTTTTTGTCTTACGGGCTTGGCATTAGGTTCCAACTCAATTGTATGCTAAGAAATATGGGGATCAAACCCTTTCAAATCTGAGTATTCCCAAGCAAAGACATCATGAAATTCTTGACATAAAGCAACAAAAGCTTGTCTATATTCATGTGAACAAATTTTTCCTATCTTAAGAAGTTTACCTTTGAAAATCTCCAGTTCTTCATAATGTTCTTCTTTGATTTGCAAGCCAGCTTTACCCTTTTTAAGCTGATCATCAGTGTTGAAAATTGACTCTAAGGTAACAAGGCCTTTGGGAAACTTATTTTTCCTCAGATGGATGAATTGATCACCATACTGCTGCCTAAGTTTTGCTTGATTCACCATGGAGAATTGATCTTCTTTGAGCAAAAAGGAAAGAATTTGTTCATCACTGTCAAAAACTTGACAGTGAATGTTGTTGTTAGGAATTGATGGTCTGACTACAACCTTCACATACTACTGCACTTTCTCTTTTCTAACGTCATTTGGAATATCAAATTGTGCTCCAATGGCTGCAAGCATGTCAGCATGCTTGTTCTAATTTCTTGGGATAGACACTAAGTTAAAGGCATCAAAATCTTCGAGCATGTCCCACACTCTATTTCTATAAGACTTTAATGTGTCATTTTTAGTGAAATTCAGGCCCCTTACTTGATTAAGAATTAATTCGCTGTCCCCATAGACTTTCAAGTTGGTTATTCCTCTCTTCCTTGCCCACTCTAGACCTTGAACAAGGCCTTCATATTTAGCAGTGTTATTGAAGCATGCAAAAGCAAAACGGAATGTAGAGTAGTACCTATCACCTTGTGGAGAAATCAACATTGCACCTCCTCCTGCCCCATTCTTACTTCTAGAACCATCGAAGAACATCTCCCAAGGTCCATTTAGTGGTTGCAACAACTGATCTGCATCTTTCTCTAAGTTTGGAATCTCTGTGTCAGGCTCAAGAATGATATAGTTTCCCATACCAGCATCTTGAATGAGGTCCTTAGGACAATCCAATACATTCTCAACTGCCCATTCATGCAGTAGCATGTTAGGAACAACTTCTGATTGGAGTTCTTGAGCAACAGCTAGTTCATTGTTAGAAAAAATGACACAATTTGTGTCTGCAGTAGTAGGAACAACATTAAAGGGACTTGGGTTATATGGCTCAATGTGATCCTTAGCCAATCTCTCAGATTTAATGGTAACCTTGGTTCTATATCTTTTTCTAAATAGCATATGTGACCAATCAGCTGATACGTAACCACCTATCTTGGCTATAAAGTCTCTAGATAAACACAAGGAAAAGAAAGGTGGGAGGTCTATGACACATATGTCTTGGGGAACTAAAAAATTTGGACAAGCATGGAGGGTGAGATTTAAATCCTTGATAATACCCAAAGTATTAGCCGAAGTACCATCCAATTGGATCACTCCCTTCTCTAAAGGCTGGTATTTTAGTCCAAGTTTGTCAACAATCTATTTTGGCATTATGGAGCTACTAGCTCCGCTATCTACCATACAATTATGAACTAACTTATCACCAATAATCACTGACACATAGAAAGGAGGTGGTTTAAATCCTTTTTTAGTCTCCATGCAAGGTTGTTGATCATTTCCCTAAGAATTATTTGTTAACACAGCTCTAGCCTGCCTATTGGGTGCTCGGATTCATCAAACTAAATGAGTCCCACATGGACATTGTAACATTCATTTTTCTCATACTATCAAGGATATTATAAGGTACAATTGGATTTACTTTATGATGTACCTTTATACCAGTATGATCAGCTTGTGGGTGTGACTACTTGTCTGGGAGTTGCTGATTTCTTTGCCAAATAGGAGCCACTCGAGGTGTAGATGGTTCTGCAGCCACTACCTTTCCTTTTTCATCCGCTTGATTAAGCTCAAAATCTCTCTTCTTTTCCCTGGTGTTAGCTGCAACTGGAGAACTATCTTCATTCAACCCACAGAACTCTTGACCTTGCCAGTTAAGCAGGGTTGTATCATTGCCAAATTGGTCCTGGTGTTGTCAAGATGCATCATTACATGCACTCTGCTGTGAACTTGAAGCATTTTGTACCATAAGTTCCTGATTGATTAGTCCATTTGAGCAAGTGGCTTGATTATGAGGTTGGTTACAAGGGTAACACCACTCATAGTCTGCAGCTAAGTTGTTTTGGATAGGAACCAGCTCCTTGGTCGCACTAACAAGGGTTGGAGCATAGGCCTGAATAGGCCTTGTATTCACACTTTGTCTTGGGCCCTGCTAATTGCCCTGATACTATTGTCTATTCCCTTGGAATTGCTATTGCTGACCTTGGAAGGGCTAACTTGAGGCCTGACTTTGTTGTTGATAAGGCCTAGAATAGGACTATTGTTTCTCCAAGTGCACCAACTTGTTGCCAAAAGTTTGTAAAATACTTTTGATCTCTTGTAACTCTTGTGATGAGCTTGAAGCAACACTTTCTTGTTTATCAATGGTTGGAACAGTAGTTGGCAGCATTGGTACAGCTGGTAGAGGTGTGAAAGGAGGTATTTGCAAAGGGATGTTTGCATGAATCTCTAGAAATATAGGCATTGGTGGCCTAGGAGCGAGTTTGTCAGCTTGTATTAAGTTGTTCTCTGCTCTTATTGCTATTTTGAAAGTGTTTGCCAAGGACACTCCTCCCATTAACTTTATCATGACAGCTATGTCGCTATTCAGAGCCCTCAAAAAATACAAAAATGCATATTCTGGAGGTGGCCTCACCGTTGCAGGGATCCTATCCCAAGTTCTCTAAAATCTAAAGTTGAAATCATTCATTTGCTCTTGTGGAGCCCTTTTAATTGTAGTCAATTGCTCTAGTAGAGACAAGTTGTCAGACCTGTCTTAGAATTGCTTATGTAGCTTATCTCCAAATTCGTCCCATGTTGCAATTGAACTAACTGGTAGGCTCCTATACCACTGCACAACTCTTCCTTTCAGTGAAGCAGCTAGTAATATCACTGCAACATCCTCTTGGGTTATGTGATGGACTTTGCATAACAAAACCACATCTCTCATATGTTCAATGGGAGTAGTTTGGTCTTCTCCCGTGAAAGTTGGCAGACTCTTCAAGGCTGCCATCAAGATGTCCTTGTGTTGTTTCAGATTCAAGGGGCTCCCTCCATTAAAAGTAACAAAATATCGATTCCTTGGAGTGGCCATTGGAGGTGGTTGTGGTAGATTTACTGGTATTCTAAATAAAGCATAGGACAGGACAACAATGTGTGATCCCACAGATGGAGGAGTAGACTGAGTTCTCCTAGAACAAATAATTTTTGTTCCTCGCCTTTCCTCTATTGTGCCTTGTCTTCTTGGTGGTGACAGCTGCAAGTATTCAAAAGGGCCTGAGCTGCTTCTTGTTTGAACTCTTTTCATAAACTGTAGAAGGCGTTGATTTCTGGAGTTCTTCCTCTTTGTGGAGTTGCCAGGTATGCAAAAGGCTTGTATAAAATATATAATTCACTAGCTGCATACCAAACCAACAGTTCAATCTAGTTCACTATCCCACCGGGCATGCCAGAAACTGTTGTCACCTAGAAATGTACCCTATGCAAAGTTGTAAAACTGACCTTTCTAGTGAAACATTGGATCACTCCAAGGTTGTGGGTCACTTGAGATTGGAGTGAACCTTCGGAAAAGGCCGGCTTCCTTTGGGTATCACCTAAACTGTTGATCACTTGTGAGGTAAAAGGAGAAAGAGTGCGTACAAATGAAACTAAACTAAACTATTTCTATGGTGATACACCGAGTTAATAAGAAATCATGAAACAGACACAGGAAGAACATACACTAGAAAGCAAAAGATAGCATTTTCACTTAATTAACATAACTCCTTTAAACTCATGCACCACTCTTAACATGCTTGCTTTGCATGCATATCTTAGGAAGGAAAGATGAATTTCACAACCTTAGGTATGAATACAGATTTTAGAAAAACATAGCTAAGAATTTGCATAGTCTAAAATACAGAAATGAGATTAATACAAACATTAACAGTAGCTTCCCAGTAAACTCTGTGTTATATTCCAGATTCCAGTTGAGTTACAAAACATACATTTATTCGAGAAAGGATTGATAAAAATCACTAACTCCTTTGAATGTACAATTTTAACTCTTTACAAAAAGGCAAAAAATGCCTTATATACACCGGACTATGTTGGCCCCTTAGGGCTTCAAAAATATCGGGCCTTGGAAAGATCCCCCCCACAGATCTTTTGACTAAATTAATGCAGAACCCCTGTGTGTCCATGACGGTGAAGAGTCATCCCCGGGGAAGCCTTCTTCAGATATTTCACAGCTACCAGATTCATTCTAATCCTGGCATCGTGTCCTGTTTGAACCACCTCGGTTGAACACCTTGAGCTCAAAATAGATACACATTGCATTCACATTTTGTTGACATTGTTCATCCTAGTCAGACTTCCACGGCTCGTCTCAACTCCTCCTGGTTGGTCGAGCGTATTCCATGTAGGCTCTATAGGCAGTCAAAACTCTTTTAAAAAGAATTGCATCTTGGCGAGACACTGAAAGTGTCTCACCGATGTGATTATGTCCCCTGAATCTGTCGACATAGCGTGTGAAAGTCGATGAGAGCTCTATCGAGCTCACAAAGTCATACCGATTTTACTGGAACCATCGGCAAGACACCATTTATCACCAAGAGGTCCAGCGGGTTTTAACAAGTCACGTGGAGATCCCTTTCTATCACTGAGACCACCCTCATTCGGGAAGACATCCTACTGAAAGCCACACCTCCTTAATGAGTTTCCTTGAATGCAATATTCCTTTCGACGTGACTCTCATTGGTCGGGAAGACATCATGGCTCGGTCCAACAATCAGTGGTGTATGATAGACCCAAAGGTTGCTTGCACAACTAATAGAAGACTTTCTCACTATCTCCTTCCTAGAACCTGACTCCAATGGTTCGTGTTGAGCTTGGGTGATTGGCCAAACCCTGCTCCAACTCTTCTCAAAGAGTTTCCCACCTTGTGCTTTACCTTGGGTAGACAAACACCACTTGAATTTGTTATCTTCTTCCAACACCTAGAAGGGTCTAGATGCCAACTTCATCATCATCCTTGAACTACTTGCAGGAGAGTTGGAAACACTGATTTCATGCATTTCACATCCACTTGAAACCATCTTGGAGGTTCTTCAATCACCACTCCTACCGATCTCAAGAGTTTGCCTTTGAAGAGAGCTAATCCTTGTAGCCCTTACCAGTCAATTTTCTGAATTTTTCTCTCAAACGTGTCAAACAACCTGCCAATTAAAAGGCACTTCCTAGTACCCTTTTCAGTCCTTTAAATCTTCCACAAGGTGTCAAACCTCTGTCCCAACCGTATGGTAGATTCCTACACTCTTGGAGGGAAGGGCTAATTGACCTATTTTCTACGGTTTTACTGCTTCCTCCTTCAAAACTACTACCAATGAATTGATTGAAGCTTCAATCCTTTTGCCATGTGGAGAACTTGTCTAACCCTACCTAGAACCATATGGATTTCGTACAGTGCTTGCAACCCTTGCTTGTACTCTTCAATTTTCACTCTCAATTCCCTAACTGGACAGTCCTAGCTCACCTAGGGTTTGAGATTACACATACTTGCTTAGATTTTTAAAAGTTCCTACTTCTAAATATATACAAATGTGTGGCTCCCCTTTCATATTCTGCTAGTCTTAGGGAAATCCCATGGATAGAGTTTATGGGGGAGCCATTCTTAATCTTCACTGCTCAAAATAGAAATAATCACCCTACACTCTAATCTATGAACTAGAAACAACAAATCTACTCTAAGAACACTGAATACAAGATGGGAGTCACTCTAATCTACCTTATAAACACAAATACAGTAAGGAATCTGTATTTACAATTCCTTTTTATCACTGTTATCTAAAAACACACGGGGTTTTACTGGAAAACACAGAAAATGCAGCAATTCCCTCTTCACACAAAGCCAAAATTTGATTACAACCTCTCTATCTGCTCTCTACGAGCCACATCACTACTTTTAGATTCCTTCTCCATCATTCAAGGGGAGTTGCTTGACTCCACATCCCTTATTTCAAAGGAATCCACTATAACAATGTTGCATGCAACCTAACAAATTTGTCATGCAATCTTGCAACATTATCACAACTCTGCCATCATCCTTCAATTTAGGACCTCAATCTCCTTGATCTCGAGCCAACAACTTCTCCAACTATCCCTTAGCATCTTTTAACAATGGCCATACATTTAGAGCACATTAAAGGCTCAACATTCACAATAAACTACTAAACTAATTAAAGCAAAGGATGCTTAACAAGTACTAATCTATGATGACCTTAGTCCTAGTGACTAATTCACCACACTCCACCAAGACCTTCTAAGGTCCAAACTAAACACACAAACATCTCTGACTTGGCTAAGGTCAGCACAAGCCCAAAATTGTTAACAAACAAGGTGGAGGTCAGCCTAGGTGCTCCTGCACCAATCAGGTGCTACATCGATGAAATTCATGTCGGGGAGACCTCTACCGATATCTCCAGAAGTCATATCGCTAAACTCCTTTCTTTCTATCGGCCAAACATCCTCATATCGTTGTCAGGGAGACTTCAATGGTTGCTGAGACCTTTTTTTGAGAGACAACTCACGCCGATAGGATCCCTGGTTGAAGCACTCGGACCTAATGGAACCCCTGCTAGTCAGCGAGACCTTAGGAATGTTCTGTCGACTTTCTCCTTAGATGATTTTCATGTCTAATCTCCCTAGGGAAGTTTCTCCCACTGAGTTCCCCGTGACCTAGCAATAGATGTAGATTATTTTCCCTCATGTAAATGTTCCATTGGCCTCTAAAGATCTAACATATGATTATCTTGCCTGATTTAAACTGTAGGTGAAATATAGGCAACAGTCACATGTAATGCCCCACCACGAAATCCTAGAGGAAGTTGCAATTAACTACACAAACATACTAATTTTATTTTTATTTTTTTAAAGTACAAATAACATGCAATTTCACTACCCATTGGCAACAACCTCTAAGGTTACGAGACTGAGATTATTTTAAAACCCAAACAAGAAATATGAATTGAAACCATAGCATTTAATTACTTAACGAATTGAGAAACACATACATTCGATACATGATAAATTGCATCAAAAATAAAAGATACCACATGATTTAAAATAAAAATCAATTAACAATAAGATTACAACTCTCATTCCCCGAATGAGGTAACTCCAATAAGCATGATTACATAATACATCTTCCACCTCGATAAAAAATGAGGGTTCATAAATTACAAGAACAACTGAAATGAATAAAGCGTGAAAACAAATTGGATCCCACGAGCTCTCCAACTAGAAATCTTGTCCACATGAACAAGAACAAAAACCCAACTAAGTAAGGTGCACGTTCCACCCAACCAAGTGCTACCCGAAGGCTCACCCCCCGTGCGAGGAGATAGTAACAAGGAATCCTATACAAGACCATCAACCTCTAGACACAAGCTAACTCACACTGACACAACCAATCACATGAATCATACAACCATAAGAATAACACAAGTACAACTCTAACATCACTGACATAAGTCACATTGCTTCCAGAAATAAAAAATATCGAGTATGTTAAGAAGACAATACACACAAAATCATGTACCAACTATTGTTGTAGAAAGAGTGTCATCACACAACTCAACATGGGATATCCTCTAGGAATCTTCATAGGCTCCGACCCCCACTATGGGTTGTCCTAGTGGTCTCAACTGAATCTCAACCCCCATACTCACTCATGCGGAATCAAATACCTCTCATAAAGACAAGATAGATGACCTTGCCATTCTAGGCCTACCCACTCATCCCAAGCCTATACAAGCACTTGCGTCTATGAGTGAGGCTTAATTATCTTAATTAATGTGAAAAACTACCTAAACTTCTAAGTATATTTCTTTATTTATCACTTGATTAAACCACCTCTGAAGGTTACTCAGTTTACCTCTTTGGGCTCTGGCACCTAACAAAAGCCACTCTTCTACTTGACAACACATACAAACCAATCACCAAGGGAATCCCAAGTGCATACTAACAAGATAAAACCACTCCAACTCTAGGAGGAACACATAATGAAAACTCACTCCAAACACTGGAGGCAACAAAAGTCAAACCCTTCTCCAAACACTGGAGGAAACAAAATACATAATCCACTCCTCCCAAAGGAGGCACAAACCACATAAACCACTCCTAATCCAAAGGAGACACAAACCATCCCCGCTCATGAAAATTGGGTAAGACAACAAGATACAACAATATGCACCACACAAGGCAATACAAAGGTTGACTAACATAATACAACCCCAAAAAGTTAAACCCCTTCTGGAAAACTTAACAACCCTTCTAATCAAATTTTCCAAAGCGAAAACAAAAGAAGTGTACATTCAAGAAGGGCGATCAAACATGAATTAAATCTATATTTGGATTTCCTAAATTCACTTCTTTCATTACCATTCAGTAATTTATTGCCTTAATAAAACTGATTTAATAATGTCCCTTTTAGACAAAAGATGAAATTTAAACCAAATATTTAATTCCCTAATTGCTTCTTTTTTTATTTTTTATTTTTTTTTAACGAGGGGAATTGGGTGCAGCACGGCCCCCCATATAACCCCCCACCACCGGTAAACTTTTTATCGTGACCGGCAGTGCTGGCGGGACACACCAACCGGTACCACGGGAGCGCTGGAGAGTCGAACCCATGGTGGGCACCCTTAAAGGTAGACTGCAGGAATCGGGTAGCACGACCCCTATAAACTGTAGTGCGCCTGGTAAAATTTTTAACGTGACCGACGGCGCTGGCGTGACACGCCCTCCGGTACCACGGGACGGGGGGAGACTAGAACTCATGACCAGCAGAGCCGCAACGGAATTACTTAGCCAACCGAGCTAGGGCCCCCGCCCTAATTCCCTAATTTCTTTTAAATAATAATAAAATAAACATTTACTTCTTCGATTTAAAACATATCATTTTAAAATAACCATTTCTCCTTTGCAAAATAAATCATTTTGAAATCAATTAATCTCGCTATTAACCACCTTATATTTAAATCCAATATTTGTCCCTTTAAATATATTATTTTAAAATAAAAAACAATAATTTAACTATGAACACAATATTTTAAATTCCTTAATTACACATTTCATAAAAATCACTAATCTTATCGTAAGTTCGCTTGCAACCAATAAGAACTATAAATAAAAATGCTCTTTTAAACATTTCATTTCATTTAACACGAATATCCTTTTTCCTTAAAATCATTCCCTTATTAAATAACTATTTAAGCATTTGACAAGCAATCATAAATTAAATCTAAGGGTCTACTTCAATTTCCCAATAATATTTAAATATAAGAATCCCATTGAAATCATTTCATTATAAAATCAATATATACATCTTATATAATAAAATAATCTTAAATAATCATGTTTAAATATAAATATATTTTAATCTGAAAACATTATTTAAATATATATTTATATTTTCAAATTAAAATCCAACTCATAAATATTTCCCAAATTATTTAAAACCCATTTAAAATCCAAACCATTTAAATAATAACCAATTTTTTTTTTAACATATAAAATAAATAATATAAAATAAAATATAATATATAATATATAAATAAATATTATATTTTACATATATATATTAAAAAAAAAAATTAATAAAAGGAAAAACCCATTTAGGGCACGCAGGTCGACCCTGCCTCCATAGGGCAGGGGCTTGTGTGCTACACATAGTCCACCTCCCACATGGGCGGCGACCTATGTGTGGCACACAGCCCGCCTCCCTTAGGGGCAGCAACCTGTGTGGCACATAGCCCGCCTTCCACATGGGTGGCGGTCTGTGTGCTTCACACATAGTCCGCCTCCTCTGAGGCTGGGTGACGGTGGGGTTAGCTTTCCCCTGCCTCCCCCACATGCAAACTAAAAATAATAATTTTATATTATTTTATTTTCCTTTAAAAAACTCATTCATTCATTAAAAAAATCAAAGCACAAAAAATCCTCTGTTCTGGTAATTTTCAGAACATGATTTTTGTGCCAAATTTTAACAAGAACCATGCTTCCCCAAACAAATAAAATAAACTCAATATTCGAAAACTATATGTGTATAGAATATATATACATGTATAAACACAAAATCTCCATTATACAGCCAAATTGAACCAATTTTATACAGAGAATTTTCAATAACACTAAATTCAAACAAGGTTTTCTGATTTTATTTGCCTCACTTTCAAATTTTCTATTGTTACACTTGAAGGTTTTAGCTGTAAGTTTCTGTTTTGTTTTTCTACAAACATCTAAATTTCTTCCATGATTCAATAGGGTTTCCACATATGTTTGCAACAAGTTTTCAATATTGAAGATCCTAAATTTTAAAACAATAAACACAAAACAAGAAAGAACCTATTGGAAACTTGAAGAAGAAGATTGAAGTTGAGCTACAATCTCCAATTCTTCCAAAATCTTTCCAAATCTTCACTCCAATTCCAAAATGCATTCCCAAAACAAGAAAACCCTTTTTCCTCTTCACAAAAAATTTCTTTCTCCAAGCATGAATAATCCCTTCAATTCTTCTCCAAAATCTTCACTTCTCCATCCAAGAATGTCCCAAAAACAAGAAAGCCTTCCTTTCTTTTAACAACAATTTTCTCCCACCAAATAAAATAAACATATAATAAGAATAAATATCCCCCCTAAATTTTTCCCCAAATTTGGTCAACCTTCCCCAAAATATTTCATCCACCATAGTTATTACTCCTCTATCCATTTTGGAGATATTTTGTTTTTTTTGAAAATTTAAAACTAAAATTTCTTTTCAACATGACTTTATTACTTTTTTTTTAAATTTCTATTTCAAAAAGAATTTAAATGCTTTTAAACATTTTCATTTCCAAAAGCATTTAACTTTTTAAAAAATCTTTTCAAAACAACTTTAACACTTTTTTTTTCAATTTTCAATTCAAAAGGAATTTACACTTATAATTTCCAAAATGAATAACTTGATTTAATTCCACACAATTAATTTAAATAATCAATAAAATAAATCTAATCCAAACTTAGATTATTTTATTAATTAAATTAAATTAATTAATAAATTAACATTTCTAACATTATAACCAAATAAATTTAATAAACAACTTAAATACATAAAGCCATTTATTTACCTTTTCCAACTTGTAATTAAATAAATCAATGAGAGATGAACAACAAAGAAGCAACATAACCCAACTAAACCCAATGACACACTATGACTAGGGTGATGACTTGGAAGGGAAAACCTAGCTACTATCTCCCAATCAGTTGTCGTTGGCAATGGACACACTCAAACCTGTGGAACCGGGTAGAGTCAATGTCTTATACCTATAAACCTGTGAACAAAGAGTATATCAAACATGCATATATATATAATGTAATAAAACACACCGTGAAGAGGAAATCATGGAATCGTAGGGCACTCACAAGTGAGTGATGCGATCTCATCCCCTTCACCAATACACTCATCATAGACTGACAATTCCATCATAAACAAATATCTCATGCAATAACATGTTACAATAACTAATCATCATTACACCAATTAAAACATGCAAAATAAAGCATCAAATAAGATACATCACATCACACAAATAGACTATCGCTCTATAAATAGCGATCAAATAACACACATATGATAAAGTATCTCAATAACCAAAAAGCATTTCAAAGCAAACAAGGACACACTGTCTAGCCAGAAAGCAAAATAGAGGGGTATTACATCCTCCCCCCCTAGGGTTAGGCTTACTCCTGGAAGCCTGCAAACACAAATAGGTAATACACACACACACAAATTTACATGCTACACAATTGTCTACAATGCATTCGCCCAGTAGGAAGGATATCAGTGCATTGTGCACTACATAGAGGATCCTATCATTTCCACTAGTTTTTTGCACCATTGGACCTACACTACGTAACAACTTTTGGGTAGACAAGTGAGATCAACCCAAAAGGAAAACATAAACTAACGAACAAAGTATCTAGGTCAACACAATGGCCTCATAGTGCCTAGAGTATAAACCTACACAACTAACAGCTTAATGGGTTCCACATTATCCTAGAGTACCCAATGTTTAAACTTGGGCTCTGATACCATGTGTAACGCCCCGCCGCGCAATCCTAGAGGAAGTTGCAATTAACTACACAAATGTATTAATTTTTTTATTTTATTTTTCAAGTACAAATAACATGCAAGTTCACTACCCATTGCCAACAACTTCTAAGGCTACGAGAATGAGATTACTTTAAAACCCAAACAAGAAACGTGAATTGAAACCATAGCATTTAATTACTTAACGAATTGAGAAACACATACATTCCATACATGATAAATTGCATCAAGAATAAAAAATACCACATGATTTCAAATAACAATCATTTAACAATAAGATTACAACTCTCATTCCCCGAATGAGGCAACTCCAATAAGCATGATTACATAATACATCTTCCACCTCGATAACAAATGAGGGGTAATAAATTAACAACTGAAATGAATAAAGCATGAAAATAAACTAGATCCCACGAGATCTCCAACTAGAAATCTTGTCCACACAAACAAGAATAAAAACCCAACTAAGTAAGGTGCACGTTCCACCCAACCAAATGATACCTGAAGGCTCACCCTCGTGCTAGGAGATAGTAACAAGGAATCCTATACAAGACCATCAACCTCTAGACACAGGCTAACTCACACTGACACAACCAATCACATGAATCATACAACCATAAGAATAACGCAAGTACAACTCTAACATCAATGACATAAGTCACATTGCTTCCAGAAATAAAATAGATCGAGTATGTTAAGAATACCATACACACAAAATCATGTTCCAACTGTTGTCGTAGAAAGAGTGTCATCACACAGCTCGACATGGGATATCCTATGGGAATCTTCATAGGCTTTGGCCCCCACTATGGGTTGTCCTGGTGGCCTCAACCAAATCTCAGCCCCCATACTCACTCATGCAGAATCAAATACCTCTCGTAAAGACAAGATAGATGACCTTTCCATTCCAAGCCTTCCCACTCATCCCAAGCCTATACGAGCACTTGCATCTATGAGTGAGGCTCAATTATCTTAATTAATGTGAAAAACTACCTAAACTTCTAAGTATATTGCTTTAGTTATCACTTGATTAAACCACCTCTGAAGGTTACCCAGTTTACCTCTTTGAGCTCTGGTGCCTAATAGAAGCCACTCTTCTACTTGACAACACATACAAACCAATCACCAAGGGAATCCCAAGTGCATACTAATAAGATAAAACCACTCCAACTCTAGGAGGAACACATAATGAAAACTAACTCCAAACACTGGAGGCAACAAAATTCAAACCCTTCTCCAAACACTAGAGGCAACAAAACACATAATCCACTCTTCCCAAAGGAGGCACAAACCACATAAACCACTCCTAATCCAAAGGAGACACAAACCATCCCTGTTCATGAAAGTCGGGTAAGACAACAGGATACAACTATACGCACCACACAAGGCAATACAAAGGTTGACTAACATAATACAACAACCCCAAAAAGTTAAACGCCTTATGGAAGACTTAACAACCCTTCTAATCAAATTTCTCAAAGCGAAAACAGAAGAAGTGTACATTCAAGAAGGGCGATCAAACATGAATTAAATCTATATTTGGATTTCCTAAATCCACTTCCTTCATTAACATTCAGTAATTTATTGCCTTAATAAAACTGATTTAATAACGTCCCTTTCAAACAAAAGATGAAATTTAAACCAAATATTTAATTCCCTAATTGCTTTTAAATAATAATAAAATAAACATTTACTTCTTTGATTTAAAACATATCATTTTAAAATAACCATTTCTCCTTTGCAAAATAAATCATTTTGAAATCAATTAATCTTGCTATTAAACACCTTATATTTAAATCCAATATTTGTCCCTTTAAATATATTATTTTAAAATAAAAACAATAATTTAACTATGAACACAATATTTTAAATTCCTCAATTACACATTTCATAAAAATCACTAATAATCTTATCGTAAGTTCGCTTGCAACCAATAAGAACTATAAATAAAAACGCTCTTTTAAACATTTCATTTCATTTAACACGAATATCCATTTTCCTTAAAATCATTCCCTTATTAAATAAATGTTTAAGCATTTGACAAGCAATCATAAATTAAATCTAAGGGTCTACTTCAATTTCCCAATAATATTTAAATATAAGAATCCCATTGAAATCATTTCATTATAAAATCAATATATACATCTTATATAATAAAATAATCTTAAATAATCATGTTTAAATATAAATATATTTTAACCTGAAAATATTATTTAAATATATCTTTATATTTTTGAATTAAAATCCAACTCATAAATATTTCCCAAATTATTTAAACCCATTTAAAATCTAAACCATTTAAATAATAACCAATTATTTTTTTTAACATATAAAATAAATAATATAAAATATAATATATTATATATATAATAAATAATTATTATATTATATATATAATAAATAAATATTATATTATATATATATAATATATAATTAAATATTGTATTTTATATATATTAAAAAAAACAAAAGAAAATTAATAAAAGGAAAAGCCCATTTAGGGCACGCAGGTTAACCCTGCCTCCACAGGGCGGTGGCCTGTGTGCTATACACAGTTTGCCTCCCACATGGGTGGCGACCTATGTGTGGCACACAGCCCACCTCCCTTAGGGGTGGCAACCTTTGTGGCACATGGTCCGCCTCCCACATGGGTGGCGGTCTGTGTACTTAACACACAGTCTGCCTCCTCTGAGGCTAAACGGCGGTGGGGTTAGCTTCCCTTGCCTCACCCACATGCAAACTAAAAAAAAAATTACATTATTTTATTTTCCTTAAAAAAACTCATTCATTCATAGAAAAAACTAGAGCACACAAAATCCTCTATTGCGGTAATTTCCAGAACATGATTATTGTGCCAAATTTTAACAGGAACCATGCTTCCCCAAAACAAATAAAATAAACTCAATATTCAAAAACTATATGTGTATAGAATATATATACATGTATAAAAACAAAATCTTCATTATATAGCCAAATTGAACCAATTTTATATAGAGAATTTTCAATAACACCAAATTCAAACAAGGTTTTTTGATTTTATTTGTTTCATTTTCAAATTTTCTATTGTTACACTTGAAGGTTTCAGCTGTAAGTTTTTGTTTTGTTTTTCTACAAACATCTAAATTTCTTCCATGATTCAATAGGGTTTCCACATATGTTTGCAAAAAGTTTTCAATATTGAAGATTCTAAATTTCAAAACAATAAACACAAAACAAGAAAGAGCCTATTGGAAACTTGAAGAAGAAGATTGAAGTTGAGCTACAATCTCCAATTCTTCCAAAATCTTTCCAAATCTTCACTCCAATTCCAAAATGTATTCCCAAAACAAGAAAACCCTCTTTCCTCTTCACAACAAATTTCTTTCTCCAAGCATGAATAATCCCTTCAACTCTTCTCCAAAATCTTCACTTCTCCATCCAAGAATGTCCCAAAAACAAGAAAGCCTTCCTTTCTTTTAACAACAATTTTCTCCCACCAAATAAAATAAACATATAATAAGAATAAATATCCCCCCTAAATTTTTCCCCAAATTTGGTCAACCTTCCCCAAAATATCCCATCCACCATAGTTATTACTCCTCTATCCATTTTGGAGATATTTTGCTTTTTTTGAAAATTTAAAACTAAAATTTCTTTTCAACATGACTTTATTACTTTTTTTATTTTTTATTTTTTAAAATTTCTATTCAAAATGAATTTAAATGCTTTTACACATTTTCATTTCCAAAAGCATTTAACTTTAAAAAAATTATTTTCAAAACAACTTTAACACTTTTTTTTAATTTTCAATTCAAAAGGAATTTAACACTTGTAATTTCCAAAATGAATAACTTGATTTAATTCCACACAATTAATTTAAATAATCAATAAAATAAATCTAATCCATGCTTAGATTATTTTATTAATTAACTTAAATTAATTAATAAATTGAGTAACATTTCTAACATTATAACAAGATAAATTTAATAAACAATGTAAATACATAAAGCCATTTATTTACCTTTTCCAACTTGTAATTAAATAAATCAAGGAGAGATGAACAACAAAGGAGCAACTTAACCCGACTAAACCCGAGACACACTATGACTAGGGTGATGACTTAGCATGGAAAACCTAGCTACTATCTCCCATTCAGTTGTTGTTTGCAATGGACACGCTCAAACCTATAGAACCAGGTGGAGTCAATGTCCTATACCTGTAAACCTGCGAACAAAGAGTATATCGAACATGCATATATATATAATGTAATAAAACACACCGTGAAGAGGAAATCACGGAATCATAGGGTACTCGTAAGCGAGTGATGCGATCTTGTCCCCTTCACAAATACACTCATCATAGACTGACAGTTCCATCATAAACAAATATCTCATGCAATAACATGTTACAATAACTAATCATCATTACACCAATTAAAACATGCCAAATAAAGCATCAAATAAGATACATCACATCACACAAATAGACTATCACTCTATAAATAGCGATCAAATAACACACACATGATAAAGTATCTCAATAACCAAAAAGCACATCAAAGCAAAAAAGAACACATTATCCAACCAAAAAGCAAAACAGAGGGGTATTACATCACATTACAAAACTTATGCCAACAATTACGACCGTGCAAGAATGCCTCAAATAAAATTCATCAATGCACGATTTTAACCCCAAAAGTTGACAAAAGTCTCATTAAAAAAATGTAAAATAAAACTAGAACCAAAAGAAGTATTAATGCAACAATTTAATTAAACCCAAAACTAAACAAGTCTCTAAGGAAAAAGAGACCATTTAAAATTTCAAATGGCTAACTAGCCCAAGAAATTTTTAAAAAAGTTTAACATTTTTGACATAAAATAGAAATAGAAATAAACTACACTTACAAAAAGTTACACATTACATCCACTACATGTGGCTTGTCTAAGCCACATAAGGGGAGGAGGGGAATGGTGGTCTCAAACCACAAAATATAATAGTATGTCGTATCATGGTGGTCTCTAACCACATATATGTATGAAATATCATGGTACTCATTAATCCATATCATTGAAGTATCCAATATTTTTATTCGCAAGTGGCATCAAGATCACCATCGCTATGGTTCATAGAATTACATCCTCTACCCATGGGTTATAAATATCAAGGAATAAGCTTATACTATGAACCAATTAGTGTGATTCTAATGTGTAGGTAAGTAGACTAAGGGAAACTTCCAAGGAAACCATGTAGCTCTCCTTTAGATGTCCTCTTGTCTCTCAACCCGTATTTACACTAGTAGGCTCTCAATCCTATAGGAGAACTCTATGCTAGGGGTACACATTTAACATAAGAACAAGAATTACACAAGGGAAAACATCACATTTTATTTAGTAGACACACTTCCACACATAAAATGTTTTCTTCATTTCCACATAGCTAGCTTATACAAAATATAATAACAAAGGGTACATATAGGGGATCGTGTTTTATACCCAGCCAACCCTATCCCAAGTTGAATACCCTATATATCATACTTGGGGCATGACACATTTACTAGTTTCATTTCACATGTCACAACACAATACACTTTATGTAGTTCACCATACTATAGCACAAATGCCAATGCACTCATACACACTTCATTTGCTTTAAACAATGTTCACTTTGCTTCTTAATTTTGTTAATATCCACTTGCTTTGCATAAGTAGAATAAGTTGCTAGATAATACAAAATAGTAGCTTAGATATTAATTTTTTTCTTAAAATTAGCAATACATGGTACATCCATTTTTTTATCTTACTAATTTGTGCTCAACATTACACATATGGTTGGCCTTTTATTGGCTAAAGATTCCATGGTTTCTAAACTATGGATTGCAGGGGATTCCCTTAACATTATAAAGTATCTTCTGAAGAGTAACCCGTCGTCATGGTCTATAGCCCATTTGATTAATGGTTATATCTCTATCATTAATACTTTTGATGAGGTGATAATTACTCACGTGTTCAGGGAGGCTAATTCATTAGCTGATGGGATTGCTAATTTAGGAGTGATGGCTCAAATTAATTGGAATACTTATGACTCATTGCCACTTAATCTTTAGAACATATCCAATTATGACTAGTTGTCATGTCAAGGATGCAATTAAGAAGGGAGATAGGATATTTTATTTCTTCTTTCTTCTTTGGTTGTTTTTGCACGTTGAGTTCAGTGCATGCTCTTTTAATTATTTCTTTTTAGATGTTCGTGAGATTATGGGGTGGGAGCTAAGGTATGGCAGTACTTGGTTTTTTAGGTTCACACATTTTGTGGGTATTTTTTGCTTTTCCTTGTGGTTTTTCGCCTATTTTTTCCTGTGTGGAAGATGAAAGAGCAAGTGGAGTGTTGTTTGTTGCTAGCTACCATGGGAGGTGCATATTGTAGAGTGGAGAGGAGCTCTTGCGAAGAGTTTAGTAGCAATAAAATTGTTTAGAAGCATTTGGAGAAGGGTGGAGTCTACCCCTATTTGTTGAAGCTCCATGGTCCTAACCCTGAAGTGACAGAGGATTTTGTTAGTGGGTGGAACAACAAGGTTTTGCACTACTAGGGTGTAGAATTCAACATCAATGAGGAATTCATCGCTGAGGTAACTAGTCTTCCTTCCAATGGAAGGAAATTTTACAGAGATATGGTTGCGACGAAGATGGCCTTAGCCAATTTCTTCAAAGGCTTGGAGAAGCAGAAGCTTAATTTTATTGGTAGCGGTGGGTATGCACACAAATATATTAAGCCGCTTTGGAGGGACATTACTTTGGCTATTATACAATTTTTCACTATGGAGGGTAGGTTTTCTGTTAACTATGGCTATCACTTTGTGTTATCGAATCAATTCCACCATAACTCTCAGATTTTGTTTCCTTTTTACCTCCTTTCTATGGAAACTAGTATCGAGGATCATAGGAGGAACCCTAGGAAGGATATTCTCCATGAAGGCCTTATGAATCTCATTTTTTATCACATTAATATGAAGGTGTTACCGGCTACGCCTAAGACCCCAACTCATAAAAAGGGTGGCAAAAATATTGGGTATGATACTGGTGAGTCAGCAGATGAGTGGGAAGGGGATTCTAAGGAAGATGACTCTAATTATGAGGAACCATTGGAGGAGGAGAGTGAGTTTTTTGATGATGTAAGAGCATCCGGGTTCACGAACGATCAACATCAACAATAAAAAAAATTGGTTTGATTTTGTTGTGTCATTTTTTCTTTCCTTTCTCTTAGACAATTCATTTTGATTTTGGTGATCATTTAGGATTAATTTGGACAAAATTCTTGACATAGATTATCAAAATATCATGCTCTAGCTTTAATATCGATCAAGCCTTTGTTATTGCAAATTTGATGGAATTAAATTATTTGATTATAACCTTTCAAAACTATAGATATGGTAACAATATTAAGTTGGATATTCATCATGGTACAAAGGATTTCATTCAGTTTCATAACGAAGGCTTTGATACATATATAAATAATTTGAGAAGGCAATGAATAAGAGGTAAATTATAGCATAATGTATGTGGACAAAGAATAGTGGAAATCCAAGGGTCATTCGTTCCAAATGGAACTAAGTACTAAACACTGAATAGGAAGGGGAAGGAATCAGCCAAGTAAAAGGAATTTTACATAGACGAGAGAGGGAAAAGGGGGGATGACTAGAGCACATTGGGACTGTGTTGCTGAAAGAATCCAAGCCAAAGAGAACACTAGTGTAGTCCAAAGGTAGTGAAAGGAGTCATCCACCATTTGTTTGCTCATTAAAATAAAATGCAAACCCATAAAATGGAAGGAAAGTGTGCCATGAAATAAGAAGGAATGTGAAGGTATGCAAAGGCAGTAGATGTTAATTATTGTGTAGAGATTAACCTATGATAGTTTTAAAAATGATCATTGATAGTTTCAGGGTGATAAGGAGACGTAGGGAACAAGTCTGGCAAGTCGCGAGAAAGGGATGTGAGGGTGTAGTCTTAGAGAAACAATGCCAGGGTAGAAGAGTTGTGCAGGTTGAAGCCAACAACAATAAGAGAGTAATGTATGGTTCTAAGAGGTGATGAGGTTCTTAATTTTTTTTCTATGAATGAGACTTGATAACAGTGCCAACATAGAGAATGAAGCTAGATTTAAAAGGCACACAAGGATGTTGAAGCTAGAGGAAATCAAATCAAAGGGGAATAGTTGGATGAGTGTAGTGTTTGAAATTATTGCACAGATAAATGTTAGGAAAGTAGATTAAGGTAATTGGGGAATGTCATTCCTATGGGAGATGGCTAAGATTGTTGAGGAATGGAGGAGTAACAAGGAGTTCATGGGTTGTTAAGGAATCATGAATCCTATACAAGGAGATTAATGAGGGAAGCCAAGAATTTTGTAGGAAGAAATTCAAATTGATAGGAAAAGAGCAACGTAATGCAAATTCCAATGTGTAGATTGGAAAATTAGACCAGAGAATCTTGAAGGGAAGTTGAAGAGTTGAAAGACCGTGAAACTATCCAAATACTTTGTAATTTGTATTTCTTGAATTCTGAATAGAGATATTTGATTTTTTTCAAAGTTGATTTTACTGTTGAGTGTAATCATGATTGATTCAAATCAACATAGGTATTTGTTGATTTAGGAGTTTATCATTTTCTTTTCAAATTCTTTTGTAGTCTAAATCTGTGAATTATGGTGAGTCGTGTTTTCTTCTTCATTAGTTGATGATTCTAAGGACTCAAAAACCTGGTCTAAGGGTTATGAAACTAATAATGAAATGAAGGAAGTTGTGGTGCCTTCGATGAAAAATAATGTGAAGGGGAGGAAAATATTCCCCAAGAAAGAGAAGCATGTTGTCAAGCAGATGGTGGATGATTTAAGAGATGTGGTGAAATCCCCTATTCCTGATGTTAAACATGGTCCAAGTGATGGCCTTGAGGGTAATGAGCATCCTATGGAGGATATTGAACAGGAAAATGAGGGTTTTATGTATTCCAAGGGGGCTAGCCCTATCTAGGATAATTTTGATTCTCCTATTGGTGTTGAGCAGGTTAAGGGGAGTGATGTGAAGGAGGAGTACCTCACATTTCTAGCTAACTTGGAAGATATGCCTGATAAGCACCATGTGAAAGTGGAGTTTATTGAAGTTGAGGATTTGATGCAGAGTAGGGGTAGGCATCAATGATTAGACATCATGTTTTAATATTAAGGGATCTTATTCCTTCAAACTTCATATTTGCTTCAGTGCCCCTAAACCTACACAAAGCTAAAACCTTCAAATTTGGTAACCAACACTCAATACTCTTACCAAACCTTTGAGACACCTTTGAATATGTCCACACGACCTATATAAACCCTTCATGGCTTCCAAGAATAGATATCTAACCACCTTCTATGGATTCCCTACTAAGGTTACCCAATTCTAATAAATTTCCAAAATTGATAAAATAGAGATAACTTGCAAACCAGACCTCATATCCAAAATATAAAACATGTTTCAGACAATCATTTGGAATTTATTCAACATATGTGAAAATCAAGGTTGGTTATTTTGTAACATAGGACCTTAAAATTGATTGTCCGTTTTGAGAGGAGGCCTACTTAGGCTTGCATGAATAGGGATTTATTTGTATTCCATGCTTTGAAAAATGGTTTGAACTCTCAAAATATGATTTGGGGAACATTTTTATACTATTCCAACCCTTACCAACCCTCTTCCAATGGCTTTATTACAATTTTCAACTCTTGTGGCTCTTTCAATGGTTAAAAACATAAAGAAACGCAGCTAGGGCACCATCCAAATCACATCAAACTCCATTCCCTACTCCTAAAACTTTGTAGAAATTGAAAAAAACCTATTTACAGCCAATCCACTGATTTTAAGCATTTTTCACTAGTTGGAATGGGAGTTATTGCATTTTGTTTGTTCAAGGCTACCCTGCCTAGGGTTTCTAGATTGTTTGAAGGAAAACAGCCATCTCTTGCTTATTTCCCAATGAAATCGCATGAAACCACCACCAAATAAAATTATATTAAAAAATATAACATCCAAAATTGATTATCTATCAATATCTATATGTACAATACCGTACAATTCTCAGAAACAACAAACAAATGTTTAGATTTGCAGTAATAGAGGTATATTTATTGAATTTCTCACAATTACACAATGTCCAACTTCCACCACCAACCTTTTTTTGACCATAAAATTCCTTTTTGAAGGTTTTCCAACATACCCCAATGGTTCACAACCAAATTTTCACCTTACAACTATTCATCTTCCATTATAAGACAAAAAATGCAAAATATGCATTGATAACTTTATGACAAACTTGACAACTTCTACCAAAATTGCAAAATGACTGAACAAACCACCTAAACACCTATTAATGGACTCAAACACACCTAAAATGGTCTCATAGACCTTATTACATGAAAAAACCCCAAAAATAAAACCAAAATAACAAAATGGCCTCATGGAGGCATGAACTCAACTAGGTGCTCCTGCACCATACTCCTGGAGAAAGAAGAATTCAAGTCCCTCTTGAATTGAGTGTAGTAACAGGGATCCACCTTTCAAATCTCTTGATTGATTTCTTCTATCCTCTGCACTTTTTATTCCTTGGAACAATTCCATGTTGTTTTCATTTTCACCTTGGGTTTCTTGAACACTTGGCAAAGGTGTTTCATCTTGTCAATGCAAACTTGTTTCCCATTTGTCTTACTACCTTGTAACTAATCCTTTTTTCCTTGATGGACCACATACTCTACCACAACACCTTATTCCTCTTGCATAGTCTACTTCATCTTGAATTTAAGTCTATCCCTCCTTAAGGTTGCAATCACAACAAGAGATTTGTGTATTCCTTCCTTGCTTCTACTTTCCATGTCATCCAACCTACTTTCTTGATCAGCATCATATCCACCTTCCAATACCTCATTGTGTCAGACCTACAAAAAAAAAATGGAACCCCTTGTTTGAAATTGGGCCCCTCAACTTCATCTTCACCAATCTGGTTGATCAATGCAAACACATAGTAGGTTGTAGCCTCATACTCCAACTACAAATGTGGAGTGTCTTCAATCACCTTGAAAGCTTTGTCTTCCCATTCTGGAAACCTTGGATGAGAACTGACACTTTTCCTTGAAACACCATCTATTACCACATCAACATATTTTTGCAACAAACCTTGAACCTCTAATGGAAATTGATCGATCCTACTTTTTGTTATGAAATTCATGTTTTTACTCACCATTTTATTATTTGTTTCTTCCTCTTTTATTAGCTTTTGTTCTTTCTTCACCAACATATGTTCCTTAATGTTTGGTTCTATGGTCTCCTCTTGCCTTCTCCTCTGAATGATCTTCTTGATAGGCCACATGACCTTCTTCTTTATTGGTATATGCCAACCTTGCATCTCAAGTTTCATTTTTTCTTCCATTTCTTCTTGAATTTCTTTCATTAATTCCAAAACCTGCCTCAACTCTTTTATCTCTTGATCCACATCTATTTGTTTTGCCTTCTCATTTTTCTTCTTCATCTTTTCCTCTCTTTTCATCACTTTTTCTTTTTTTGTAAACCCTCACTCTACAAGTATCTCTTCCACACATCCATTCTTCACACACAACTATCCTCTACCTAATAAGATTCTAGAAGATGCACTCTCCAAGACCTCTTCTAACCAACTTCATCTCTACTGGAGGATACAAAAAATCTTCTCTCACAACTTCCTCTCAGGGTCTTCTAGCTCTGATACCAATTGATGCAAATCAGGGGTAGGCATTAATGATAATACATCATGTTTTAAGATTAAGGGCTCTTATTCCTTCAAACTTCATATTTGCTTCAATGCCCTTAAGCCTACACAAGGCTAAAACCTTTAAATTTGGTAACCAACACTCAAGACTCTTACAAAACCTTTAAGACACCTTTGAACATGTCCACATGACCTGTACAAACTCTCCATGGCTTCCAAGAATAGAGATCTAACCAAATTCTATGGTTTCCCTACTAAGGTCGCCTAATTCTAGTAGATTTCCAAAACTAATAAAATGGTGATAACTTGCAAACCAAACCACATTTCCAAAATCTAAAAATTGTTTCAAATACCCATTTCCAAAACAAGACCTTAAAACCGGTTGTCCCATTTTGAGAAGAGGCCTCCTTAGGCTTGCATGAATAGGGATTTATTGGTTCTCTACATTCCAAGATTTGACCAATGGTTTTAACTCTCAAAATATGATTTGGGGGAATTTTTTAGACTATTCCAACCCTTACCAACCCTCCTTCAATGGCTTTATTACAATTTTCAACTCCTATGGCTCTTTCAATGGTTAAAAACATGAAGAAACATAACTAGGGCAACATCCAAACCACATCAAACTCTTTTCCCTACTCCTGCAACTTTGTAGACATTGAACACAACCTATTTATAGCCAATCCACTAATTTTAAGAATTTTTCACTCATTGTAATGGGATTTATTGCATTTTGTTTGCTCACGGCTACCCTACCTAGGGTTTCTGGACTATTTGGAGGAAAACGGCCATATCTTTCTTATTTCCTAATGAAATCGCATGAAACCACAACCAAATGAAAGTATATTCAAAAATATAACATCTAAAATTGATTAGACATCAATATCTATCTATACAATACTGTACAATGCTCAAGAAAAATAAACAAATGTTTAGATTTGCAGTAATAGAGGTATATTTATTGAATTTCTCACGATTACACAATGTCCAAATTCCACCAAAAACCTTTGTTTGACCATTCAATTAATTTTTTAAGGTTTTCCAACCTCCCCCAATGGTTCACAACCAACTTTTCACCTTACAACTGTTCATCTTCCAATAGAAGGAAAAAAATGCAAAATATGCATTGACAACTTTATGATAGACTTGACAACTTTTACCAAAATTGCAAAATGACTCAACAAACCACCTAACCACCTTTTAATGGACTCAAACACACCTAAAATGGTATCATAAACCTTGTTACATGACCAAAACCCAAAACTCAAACCAAAATAACAAAATGGCCTCATGGAGGCATGAACTCAACTAGGTGCTCCTGCACCAAGATTCCCCTACTAAGGAGGATTTGGAGGGAAGAAATGGAGTTCAGGAGGAACCTATTGAGAATTTTGGTTCTTAAGCTATGCCATTGGTCAATTGGGAAGAAATTAACATGGACCTATTTTGTAGAATGGCAGAGGATGAGACTCACAATTTGCTCTTGCTTGTGAAGTTGCTTTTCTCATAAGTGAAGGAGCTCAATGTCCAGCTTAAAAATTGGCAAGATGTATGTGTTGCATTAGTGCATGGCAATCAAAAGGAATGGTTGATTAAAGGTAAGGTTAATACTATGAATGTTATTCTTGATAGACTTGTTGTTGGTGCTGATAGACTTGGTAAAAGTCATGAGGATAGGATAACCTCCCTAGAAATGGGGTTCCAAAAGATTATTGAGGAGAGGTTTGTAAATATGGAGGAAAGAATTAGCAAGATTAGTGATGGATTGTAAAATGTTGTTTTTGTTAGTAACAAGTCTTTGAAATCTACTGCTAAGGGTCTCTCAATTTTAAATGAGAAAACTATAAAGTGGACTGGAAAGTCTCTGGATCTAGGAGATCATGAGAAGGTCATTGATGAAGTTAACCACATGAATTTGGAGGAGAAGATTGTGGATATTGGCCCTGATGTGGAGAAGAATTTGGAGGCTGGCCCATGCTTGAGAACGAGGAGCAAAACTAAGAAAATGGCTACCATTTCATTTGAGAATCCAAAGGATGTGGTCGAGAAGCACAAGGGGTCATTGCTGAAAATATGGCCTTGGCCAATGTGTTGGAATATGTGCCTCAATCCTTACTGACATGGAACTCCTGAAGGGAAAATTCATTGTGACATTGTTCATGTCTAGGCGACTAACTTTTCTAAATCTACTTGATAGGTTCATATTGTTGTGATAGGGTTAATGTCTTGCCGACAAGTCTACCGTTGTGACTTTATGTGTTTGGCGTGACCTTTTGGCGAATGGAGATCTCTGGGCGACAGTTTGATCTTATCATGCTAACTCACGGGTGTCGAGGAGAGGTCCCAATAAATGGTGAAAGTCTCACCAATAGCATTTGGTCATCGGGGAAACACAAGGCTCTCAGGATAAAGTCCTAGCAAATAGAATGTCTCGCCGATGGGAGTATTCTTGTGGTGCCTTTGCAGTGACAAAAGAATTCGCTGAGAAGTCTTGGCGACTTGGATAAGTCACACCGACATTCGTCGGTGTAGCTCTTGGCTCCCGGTGAAACATCTTGGTGAAGTCAAATGTCTTGCCGACTCGACAAGACATGGGCGCTCGGTATGTGGTCTCGGTAAAAGACATAAGTCCTGCTGACTAGTGAATGCAGCGCTTGGGGTGACTTTAGACCTCGGTATAAGGTCTTGGTGAAGACGATAATTCTTGCCGACTCGTCAATGCTCATCGATGTAACATGAAGGTTCAGTGAGAGGTCTTGGCAAAGATCGGTATGTCTTGCCAATGGAATGTCTGATCGATATGACTTGTATGCATTCAATATGAGTCTCGCCGATAAGGGAAACTCTTTCCAATAGCAACGAAATGGACATCGATAGTTTTAGTATGACATGTGACACTCGTTATGTTGTCTTGCCGGTTGTTGGAGACTTAAGTTGATATCAATAGAGAAACTTTATGGCATTGGGGAGAAATTGTTAGTGTCTCACCGATATGCCAACAAAGTTTGAATGCCTTTGACCGTATGACCATCCTATATGACATCTCATGGATCAATCAGAGGAACCAAAACTCGAATGATTGGCAGTTGGTTTTTTGCAACAGTGCTATGCTAGAGTTGAACTGCATGCAAGGAAAAATCAATTGCTCGAAAGGAAATTGTCTATGTTTGGCAATGGCGGATAAGGATGTATAGAAGACAAAATCAGAACGTGAATAGAATAAAAGAAAATCAATTCTGATTTGAGAAAGAGGATGAGTTGAGTCAAGTTGTTGAGAGCTTTTCTGTAACTAGATGAACAGTCAATGTAGCTACTAAGAACTGATAACTAGAGAGTTGTATCTCTGAATTGTATGTAATATTTTTCTACTGTAATACAAAGAGATTCAGCTTGGTGTGGTGGGTTTTTTCCTGAAATGGTTTTCCCACATAAATCTATTATTCATTGTCTTTGAGTATCTTCTCTATTTTTGAAAATCTTTCATGTGTGTCTTAATTAGATTGTAATTTGAAAATTAAAAGTACTTTCTACCATTCTCCCCTACAATTTTGACGTTAGGAAAGTGTTTCCATGCCTATGCTTTCCTTACAAGTGGTATCAGAGCCTGGCCAGCTGTGTTGTCCTTGTGAGTGGGTGGGTTTTTTGTGTCAATCCTTTTCCAGTGGGAGTTTTGGTAGAGGTCTGTTAATTTAATTACAAATTAAGATGGCGAGCACATTCGGAAGGATGGAAATAGAGAAATTCAATGGTAGCAATTTTGAGTTGTGGAAACTCAAAATGGAAGATATGTTAGTTGATTGTGATATTTGGATTGTTGTGTTTGAAACAATACCTCAAGGCATGAAGTAAGAGGATTAGGACCTAGCAGATAGAAATTCTAAGGGGCTGATAAGGCTCTGTTTGGCAGACTCTGTTCTTCTGAACGTGCGTGAAGAAAAGACTGAATCTTCCTTGTGGAAAAGATTAGCATCCATTTATCAGGGCAAGTCCTTGGTGAACAAGTTGTTCTTAAGGAAGAAGTTGTACTCTTTGAGAATGCAGGAAGGAGGGTCTGTTGTTGATCACTTAAATGCTTTCAACATGCTAGTTGCTCAGTTGACATCTGTTGGTGTGAAGATTGAAGATGAAGATCGTTGCATGTTGTTGCTATGTTCTCTGCCTAATTCTTGGGATCATTTGGTTATGGCTATAGGGAGTACAACATCCACTTTCAAGATGGAAGATGTTTTTGCTTCTCTGTTATCAGAAGAGATGAGAAGAAAATCTTTTGAAATGGCAAAGGAGGCTCTGGCTCTCAAAGGTAGACCAAAGGAGAAAGGCAAGAATAAGGACAAGAAGTCTAGATCAAAATCAGAAAGGAGATCAAAGTCTCCTGGCAAGAAGTCCAAGGTGAAATGTTGGAACTGTGGGAAACCTAGTCATGTCCGAAGGGATTACAAGGAGGAGAAAAATAAGAACTCTTCTGGCAATGATTCTTCTCAAAGTGATGCAGACACCTTCATTGTAGCTTTGGCTACACGGCCATCAAATGATGTCTGGTTGATTGATTCTAGAGCATCTTTCCACATGACATCTCATAGAGATTGGTTCACAAACTATGAAGAATATAGTGGTGAAAAGGTGTACTTGGAAAGTGATTCATCTTTGGAAATTGTTGGTCATGGAAGAGTCAGAATTCAATTCCCTGATGGAAGAGTGAAGGGAATCAATGATGTGATGTATATACCAGGTCTGGCTCGAAATCTACTTTCTGTAAGTAAGCTGAATGATATCGGAGTGCATGTCACATTTTCTAGAAATGGCTACAAGATTACTAGAGGCTCTATGGTGTTGTCTAGGGGTGCTCGAATTGGTACTCTGTACAAGTTGGATGCACTGGTTGTTCAATGCAACCATGTCTCTGCAAAGTCACTTAAGGCTGCTCATGGAGAAACAAAGGAAAACATTCCTGATGGTGTAAACTCCATGGAGGTTAAACATCTAGCAGAGAATACTATGCTCTGGCATCATAGGCTAGGCCACATTGGTGAAAAAGGTTTAAAAACTTTGAAAAATAAAAACTTGGTAGAAGGGCTTGAAGATTGTAACCTTGAGTTCAAATTTTGTGAACATTGCATATATGGAAAGCAACACCGTGTTTCATTTTATTCCAGTTCTCACAAATCTTCTGGTTTGCTTGATTATATTCATTCTGATGTGTTTGGTCTAGTGAATGTTCTTTCTTTGTCTAAATCAAGATACTATGTGTCATTTATTGATGATTATTCAAGAAGAACATTTGTATATTTTCTAAAAATTAAATCAGAAGTGTTTGGTCGGTTTAAGGAATTTAAAAAATTTGTAGAAAATCAGACTGGTAGAAAAATAAAATGCTTAAGGACTAACAATGGCAGTGAGTTTTGTTTAGATGAATTCAAAAGGTACTGTACAGATCATGGGATTAAAAGACATAAGACTACACCTTATACTCCACAGCAAAATGGAGTTGCTAAAAGGTTCAATAGGGCAGTAATGGAAAGAGCACGAAGTATGTTGAGCAGTGCTGGCTTGGATGAGAAGTTCTAGGCTGAAGCGGTCTCTACAGCATGTTACTTGGTAAATCATTCTCCTAACTCTACTCTTGTTGAGAAGACACCTTTGGAAGCATGGTCTAGAAAGAATCCCTCTTTGAGACATATTCGTGTCTTTGGCTGTGAGGCATATGCATATGTGCCATTTGAAAAAAAATCTAAGTTGTAAAATAAAGTTGTGAAGTGTATTTTTATTGGCTACAGTGCTGGCATAAAAGGATACAAGCTTTGGAACCCTGAGACTGAGAAGGTTTTGTACAACATAAGTGTTATCTTTCATGAGATGAAACCTTCTACATTGGATCTGCAGTCAGAGAAGAAATCAGAAAATGAAAAGGATGTAGCAGCAATTCCTCCAACACCAGATAAAGAGGAATTAAAAAATCAAAATGTACCCGATACTGAGGAGAGCTCAAGTAGTTCTGAAAGTTCTGAAGAAGATGAAGAACCACCTCAACCTCAGCCTGTGAGGAGGTCAACTCGTGAAAGAAAGCAACCTGATAGGTATGGGTTTTCTTTAATTGAGTCTACTTGTGCCTATGCTTTAATTTCTAGCACTGATGAAGCTAGGACTGTGAAAGAGGCATTTAAAATGTCTAATTCAAACTCTTGGTTGGAAGCCATGAATGAAGAGATGGCATCATTAGAAAAGAATGATACCTAGAGTTTGGTGCCATTGCTTAAAGGCAGAAAAGTTGTGGGCTGTAAATGGTTATTCAAAAAGAAAATTGGTTTGGATGGTAGTGTAGAAAAGTATAAAGCAAGGTTGGTTGCAAAAGGTTATTCCCAAGTAGAGGGAATTGACTATGGAGAAATCTTTTCTCCTGTAGCTAAGCTGACATCTATTAGATTTCTTTTGTCACTTGCATCAGCGTATGACTTAGAGATTGAACAGATGGATGTGAAGATAATGTTTCTTCATGGTGATCTTGAAGAAGAAATTTATATGTCCCAGCCGGAGCACTTCATGGAAAAAGGTAAAGAAAGATTGGTATGCAAGTTAAAGAAATCTCTGTATGGTTTAAAATAGTCTCCTAGAATGTGGTACCATAAATTTGACACTTTTGTCTTGTCATTGGGATTTGTAAGATCAAAATGTGATCATTGTGTATATTACAAAGCTCAAAGTGATCAAATACTTATTATTGCTCTCTATGTTGATGATATGTTGTTCATAGGCAATAGTAAGCTAATGATTTCTGATCTTAAGTCTCAGTTTTCTAGGGTTGAATCATCTAACTCTTGGCTAACATCTTTCATTTCTTATTTCTACACCAACAAGTCTTAGGTTTCTAGCACTGTACAAGGAATGCAAGAATAACGTGCCCTGGATAATACTTTAAATCCCAATTCACATTTTGACAAGTCCTTCCATGAATGTCTTATGTTTAATCAATAGAAAGGGATTATTTAAACACCACATCAATTGGTCCTCAATAACCACATCTTAGTTATATCCTCCTATGTACTTTCATCTTTGAATTGATTCTTAGCAGTTTTGTTATTTCACTTGCTATTTTAGCCTTTAACCAAAAAAACATATGGGTTTGGTAGTTGTTATTTCTATCTTAAATTTTCTAGGCCACCATTTACCTACAAAAGAGTCATTTTTTTTTTCAATTCTCTAATTAGAACTAGAGCTATTTAAAATACACGCATTGTGAAAGTTTAAAGTTTTCTAATGTGGTACACTTTTTTGATCACATAGGTTATTCATAAGTGAAACTTAGAAAAGGCCTACCAAAACCAACCATGCCTTATAACATGCTAGTCATATTTATAGGTTCAAATAAATGTGCCTTTTAAGGTTATCCAAGAGGTTATAAAAATTTCATTTTTCAACATTCGTAGTTTGTACTAATGCAACTTAATAAATCATGTCTTAATCATTAGACTCATTACTATCTTTCTTGATTAATCTTAACTATGAATCCCAATTTAGACCTTACCTATAGTTCACCAAGAGGAATCATTATTAATCTTCAAATAATTTACTATGTTTCCTAAGGTTAAAGGAATGATTTAAATTTTCCCAAAGTTCAACTATACAATCAACAATAATTTATTTAATTATTCTAGATTATACTTTATCATCCACAAAAATTGAATAATTTAAATTCTCTCTCAACATCATTAAATTACTTTCAAGGATTAAGGTTGTAAGGAGACAAAAGGTTTTTCTTAAATAAGAGGTATTAAGGAGATTTATATTATTCCACTAGATCAATAGGCTCCTCATAACCATATTTTAATTGTAACACCTACCTTTTTAAGGTTTGGTTATGTAGGAGAATAGGCTCAAAACCAATCAAGTGACTTTAGTAGATAAGGAGGAAATTTTCATGTTTCCAAGTGGTCTTACAGGTCAGGACATTCATTCACTAGTACAGAAACAACAATATGTGAATGAAAGAACTACTAAAAACTGCTTATAAATGACTAAACATGGTCGCATGACCAATAGTAATTTATTACCAATCATTTATAATGTGATCGAATTGATGACTAAACCATTTTTAGTTGTTTAGTTGATCAATTTTGGTCGTTAATTTAGTCACTTGATTGATCTAATTGGTTGTTGGTTTAGTCATTTGAGTGATCAACTTGCTTGTTAATTTAGTCATTTGATTGATCCATTTGGTCGTTGATGTAGTCATTAATTTGATTGATTTGGAAGTGTGTAATTTAGTCATTAATTTAGTCATTGAATGTTTTAAACTGGTCACTTATTCAATCATTTTTTATTCACTAGTATATTTTGTCGTTAATTTAGTCATCGATTGATGTTAACTGGTCACTTATTTAGTAAGTTTTATTCACTGATTTCTGTCCATTGGTAGTGTATTTAGTCATTAATTTTAATCATCATTTTGATCAATTTGGTACTTTATTTAATTGTTTTTCTCACTAATTTCTATCAACTGATAGGTATATTAATACATTGTTTATTAGTTGCATAATCATTATATTTAGTCATATTTATTAACACCAATTTCTGTCAGTTGGTAGTTTATTTAATTGTTTTTGTTCACTAATTTCTTCCTATAAGTGTTGGAAATGAGACAATGTTGTAATTGAGTTTTTAATATATAAAAATAGGGAAAAACATAATCAATCATTCATTTTCACATAATGAAACGACTATTAAGAAGATAGAATACTAATTTTTTATTGAGAAACTGTGTTCTTACAATAGATACAAGATAGAAATGTGTCTTTGCTTTACAAAATTTACTATTACAAAGTGTGTTTCTCAGTGCTATGACTAAGAAAACTGGGTTACAATGCTTTTTTTTTGTTATGCAAGATATTACAATTTTGATGACAATTCTATGTTGCAACTTATTTGCAACTGCGCATACATGTATGTTGCACTCTCTACAACTTTTCCTCTTCTCTACACCTCTTTATCTGCTCTATATTTACTTCTTTTTCTACACCCTTGTTCTCTACATCTACTGCTTTCATAGCAACATATCCCCTCTTCTATAATGCACCAGTTTAAATGAGTGAAACCCAAACAAAAAGAGAAAATATAATCAAGGGGTTTTACATTACAGGTGCAGTAAGATAGAACATTCTTTGTTCTACTCACAAAATGTACACCCTAATCAGTTTTTCTAGTTTTTGCTTGGGTTCAACTTATTCAGGCTTAGTATATTCTCTTTCTGCAACTTCACTATCCACACTTTGTTGCTGCTAACCCTTCTTTTTTTCTTCTGCACTTACGACTAACTCTCTATGATTTTTTTCAAATATTTTAGTGGCCATTGTACGAAGGTCCCTAGTTTCTCTTTTAGATAGATAGCTCCATCTATTTTGTCTAGATGAGGAAGGGGTATGTTACTTGAGACATGTGAAATACATACATTTTCATCTCTTCTTCCTTTCAATTTGACTCCATGTACAAAAGATAGTGAGTGAATCCTCCCAATGCCTACAACAACACCATCATGTGGATTGAACACCTCAACTATATCCCCTTCTTGGATTTTATCAATAAATGTTTGCAAAAACAAAAAAAAAATACACATTATATTGAGATATAAAACATACATTATATTATTTTTGACAGGTGTATGTAATGTCTTATTTCTTGGAACAAATCAATATTTGTATGTGCTTTTATAAAACACTCTATTACAACTAAGATCTAAGCTTCCATATCTAATTTATATGTTCTCCCTTAATTCCATAAACTATGTATGCTAGCTAATTACACTTCACTACTATTCTAATGTCCAGCTTCTATCAAATAGGTAATGATTACCCTTATTTACATAATAAAACAACCATTACTTACTTGAATATTACTTACTTACATGTGATTTCATAGTACTCACCTCGAGTTCAAAACGACTACCACTATGAATATCATGTGCATTCTCATTGATTTCATCATCATAACCACTATCAATGTCATTGTAGACATTAAGTTGTACACCACCTTTGCAGAGATTTCTATTGACAGGGCCTTTTTCTTTTTGTCTTTCTTTCATATAATTGCTTTTCATCATGTGGTTTAATCATCATGCAAAAATTAATATAAGTCAAGTAAAGAATGCAAAAGCTATAATTTTTTGTCCAAAAGAACATTTTAAGCATGAAGAATGACAAAACATTGGGACAGATAACTGACAACTATTATATTAATTACCTCAACTTTAGGACAACTAAGATAACTATGATGCGCATTCTTGTCCACTTCATCACTATCAATATCGACAACTCTGTTAACACCCTAAAGGCATTTTTTTTCCTATTGATTTGAAAAAATTGCTCTCTACATGTGGTTTAATCATCATGCAAAAAATATACAAATCATTCAATAGTAAAGTAAGCATACAAGCTATAAATTTTTCCAAAAGAACATTTTCTGGATCACTCCAACAATAAAGAAACTAGGTTGGATCCTCCTATGCTAAGATTTTAATAATCTACATATTAAGAGGCCTTTGTATATAGAACTACCAAACAAGAAGAAATGAGATCAATAGAGCCTCTTACCTCATCTGAATCCATGGATTTATGCTCATTCCATGCAAAAACCATAGGGTTAATGGTTTCAACCAACTACGAAACTTGGTGACTGAGACCTAATATGCAACTGATTACCTTTTAGTACCCTTATTCATATGAGTTCACATGATCTACAGAGGCTCCTACTTGGCATTGAATAGATGGTTGTGAAATCTATGTTGATGAACTAGATTTCAACTTCATCCTACTCTTAGATTTACTAGCATCTAGTGTTGCCATATAATTGACAATATCTTTTGCACCTGCTTCTCTATTATTGTTTTCCACCTAAAATACAATGTCAATTTCAACCTATAGTCAGTTCAATAAAAAATTGAAATAAATAGCACAATGTAAATTGAACCAAAAATCCATACACTTACTGCAAATTTTTCCATTTTGGCATGCAACCCACCTCGACCAAATGTATATCCAGCCCTCACATTATCTACTTCTCTCTTTCCTATGTCACTCTTTACCAAATATTCTTTGAAATGCATACTTTCTCTCAATGCCTTCCACTCTTTGGGAGATAGACTAGAGTCAAACCTCTCTTTTCCCAACATGATTTTTTTTTTTGCACATGTATCTATAATTGTTAATCAAAACTCTCATCCTTTGCTTGTAATATTTTCTAGAAATTTTTCCACCAATAGTCTCAAAAGCATTTTCCATTTTTTGTATAACATTTTTCACAGCTCGTGGATCTTGCTCTGCAAAATTTGATTTGCAAATATCCAAATGGGACCTACATCTTACACCAAAATTGGTACCCACTTTGCAACATTTGTCCCAATGGGCTCACCATCTCTCGATACCTCAAGCAATAATGCTTCTTGCCTTCTAATTTTCTTTCTTTTGCATTCCTCTCAGTAGATCTATACAAATATTGACTCAATTTTTGTCTTTTGAAAAAATCATCCACATCTTCTATTAAATACCACTACTAGAATTTCTAGTTGATCCACTAGTTCCATCAAAAGTTTTGGATGTAACGGGTGCACTTTGAGGCATACCACATGCAAGCGGTCTCTCTTTATGACTTTCATTAACCAGAACTTCATGCTCTTTGGCCACATCAAGTGTGGCATGATTTGGTAGATTAGTATCAATCTTCGTGGATTCCACATTATTAAACACATCCTTTAATGTTGATAAAAGCATCTACAGACCTGTTGTTCCTTTGCCCTAATATTTTTCAAAAATCTCTCTTAGACTTAGTCCTAAGAGATTATCACAATGTTGCACATCACCATGTGCTATATTAGGCTACACATCACCATGTGCTATATCAGGTTGCACATCACCATGTGCTATACCAAGCTACACATCATCACAACCATAATTTTCACCAACTGCATTTGTTGAATCACAAAAGTGTTGGCTTCTATGAGATGGTGACACTGTATATTTTTTTCCTTTTGTTTTTTCTCCACATTTTCTTTGCAGTCTTTTTGTTGCCTATAAAACAAAATATATATATATCATATTATGTCTTATATACATAAATATCTTGCCTATAAAATTTGGTTAAACGCTATTAAACAAATAATATACTACTTAGTAGATTTACAACTTGCCTTTTCAAACCAAGACTCAAAAAATATTCATTATTCTTGGCCACTTTTTCAGTACGTTTGCGCTCATATTCTATCTCTGGATTTTGAACATTATGGTCACTATCATCTAATTTTCACCTTACAGTCCTTTTCTTCATTTTTTGAAGTCCAAATAAACAATAATGTATAAATCAACAACTTGAATGAATAAAAATTTATTGAGTTCATAAGTTATAATTGTTGGCTTTCCAATTTGTTGATAACTGCAATGGAAACTTCGAATAGAATTTAGTTTACAAATTAAAAAGAATTTGCAGTCAAAAACCAAGAAGATGTTTATAATTATAGGTATTAGATAGATTTTCCTTAGGATAAATTCACAATAGAAGAACTCATAAAAACATAACACAAGAAAGATGGAGGAAAAACATAGTCTAGTTCATCATGAGGTGTGTTGGAACCTTAAAATTTTGCCTAGCTCCATCATCACAATTGTTGATGTTATTTGGGAAGCGTTTGTAGCATTCTTCTAGCGATCTCCTTTGTTATGATAAATTAAATTAGTAGCCTTTGTCTATTTAATTTATTGAGTGTTCAAGAGGCACAATTTTTGAAGAGTCATCCTTATTTGTTAAAGCCGATATATGTTATGAAGAGACATCATTAACTACCTTTAACCAAGAGTCACGAATGGATGAAGAGATACAATTTATTAAGGTTGACTTCCTTCCTCTCAAGGGCACAACTTTCTAAGAGACGTGTTCTCTCTTTTGGATGTACTCTTTCTTGTGGCCAACCTATTTGGGAAGAGACATGTCCTTCTATCTATGTTGTATATATGTTCGATGGTATTCTCCTTGTACATCACCAAGTTAAGTTCAAGATTATTTTTTGTATGTGTGAGTTCATCCAAGTGCAGTGCAAGTTTGATTAAAGAGCAGATTGAGATTTGAGTATAAGGTAGAAATATCTAGATAGTTGTATCACTCAGTCCTATACTTACATCAGTTTGGGATACTGGTTATTGGCCTACTGATTGGCCTCTATTGTAAAGGAGTTTCTTATTTTGTGATTCAATAATATAAGAGATATTATTGGCTGGGTTTTTCTCCCTCAAGAGGAGGGTTTTCCCAGGGTATCTATTGTGTATTGTGTCTGATTTTAAATTATTTTTTGTGCACTTAATTTGATCATTAAATTTAACAACAATTAACCTTGAGCTCCATGACCCGAGCCTTGACCCTCATATTCCTTTTTATTTTTTATTAAACATATAAATTTTTTAGGTCTAACTAACACTAAAATACCTATACAAAGCCAAAAATTCATCATATATATACTTAAGCAAAAACATCTCCAACTAAAAACATTCTAAATCCCTTAACAGTCTCTTACTGTGATCCCGCAGCAATAATTTGAACCATTGGCAAGCTGGCGGTGTGTAACAGACAACTTGAAGATGTTTACCACCATACTGCAGAAGTAATCTGAACCCTTGGTGGGCTGGTAGTATGTAACAAACAACATGAAGATGTTTACCTTCATACCGTGGAAGTAATCTAAACCCTTGGTAGACTGATGGTGTGTAATAGACAACATGAAGATGTTTACCACCGTACTATGGAAGTATTATGATGATGTGGTTGGGTAGTATGATAGAATTTAAATACATCATAAACCTCCATACCACAAGAAGGAAAAATGAAGGGTGTGGTATAGTGGGGAATAACTGCCATCCCACGAGGAAGATCATAAAGGCATGCAGTAGGGCGGTATGAAACGCTATACTGTGGAAGGATGTGACGAAGCATGCAGTATGGCAGTAATCATTAATGTAAACTGCAGTACTATGGGTTAAACAAGTAAAGCTTGCAATATAGAGGTAAGGATCTCACTTCCCCACAGTGAAATGCAAAGAAGCATGTGGTATAGCAGTTTATACCCCTTTATCCTATGGCAGTTATAGAAAGTGGTGGCAATAAAGCAGTATTAAATGCACGAATCACATCAATCGTCCAATCTTGTAAAATAAATGGTGCATGTTCAAACTCAAACTACAAGCAAAATATTTGGTGTAAGGTTGATATTAACGTTGACATGACTGAGCTCAGAAGCCATTAAACCAAGAATCTAACATTCTCTTTGCACTCATTTGCAAAAATTATCGTGCGGGGAGCTGGGAGTTCAAAGAGGTTAAACTCTGCAACCATCATAACCCAAGTAAATGCACAAAAATATTGTGAATTACGTTTTACAAATACAAGATGTTTGGAATTCTGCATTTTAGATACACTAGGAGAAGTAAGATAACTAAACATCATGCCACCCAAGAAGAAAGAACCTAAAACTAAAAAGGAAGAATATAAGGTTAAAAAGATGTCCTTACACTAGTCTATCATGGATATACTCACTGAATCAATTGAGGATTTAAGAATTTTTGTAATGATGTGGCTCATGGTTGTAGTTAAGATGCCCTTATCCCTATCTTCAGGTGGGAACTGTTTTGGTACTTTTATGACAAAAGGGAGTGCAAGATTCTTGTGTCAAATCCATGGGCATTAGATTTGGCCAAGTTAAAACTCCCAAATTTTTTATAGATGTAGAGTTCATCAGAGTATTGGCTCAGAGTTATCATCCTACTACTAGGTTTGTGAGATTACTATATGGTTCATCATTATTTGTGTTGACTAAAAAGGTCATCATTGAATGTTTTGACCTAAACAAACAAGCCCTGACTAAAATTGATTTGCAAATAAGTAAAAAAGGATAAACTAGATTAAGGAAAACCCATAGAAGTGACGAAGTCCCCATTTACATGAAAAGGGGTGTGAACAATAGGGTGATTCCTATATCCCCTTTTGCTACTGAACCATTTGAAGTCTTAGATTTCCAATTCTATTTCAAGAAAACCTACTTTGCTCTCTATCAAGTACTTGGGATAGATGCAGAAGAGAAAATTCCAGTTAGTTTAATGATGATGGCTATGAGGATCCAAAACCCTAAGATGAACATTGAGTATGATTTTTCCTCATATCTTGAGAAAGCATTGCATGGAGCATTTTTGCAAGTCAAGGAAAATAGAGCCCCCATAACATTCAAGCAATATTCTTTGTTGTTCCATCTGATATTATACCAGAATAAAGATATATGGACCAAAAGGATGTGTTTGGGTTAGATTGACAAGTAGAGGATTTTCTGCCAGTGCAACTATGGTGTTATATATGTGACAACATATGTAAGAATTTAAATTATGTGATATTCATTGATGACTTTGTGTATAGAATTATGAGAGTTCTTGGCCACCAACCACCAAGACTACACACACTTGTGCTACAATTATTAGGACCTTTGGATTTGAAACCTGAGCAAGACCATACTCATAACTTCGGTGATTAGTTTTTTTTCTACTAGGTACCACAATAATCAGGATTTATGGATTCCCACAAGCCCCACATATACTACAAAAAAAAATTCCCTCTTCGATTAGTCTTTTCAGAGTTCATGTGGTAGATTCCATGGATGGAAAAGGATGTCATGAGTAAAAAAAGGAAGGGTACATTTCTACCCAATTTGACATGTTGGGAACTATTAGTGGGATCCGATAAACTTGAAGAGTTGCAAAATTATCTAAAATCAAGGTACTCTTTACAGATAGGAAAGGAAAGATCTTTTGACCCTGAGGTCATATGAATTTTGTAAGACACACCCTCCTTACCAAGGCTATGGTTGCTCACCAAATTGACTATGAAGAAGATGTAATTAGAAATTGTTTCACTCCTCAACATGCATATGACAGGACAAGAAAATGGGAAATTATGAAAAGGTTTGAGGAAGAAAGAAAGATGAAGCACAATGATTTCTTGGGTTATTTAGTAGAGGAAGCAAATCTTGTCAAGAGGATTGATATGATAATTAATAAGTTTCATGAATTAATTAATATTACAACAGTTATGGAGGACGTTGCCAAATTGTCTTTTTGAGTGGTATTATAATTATAGAACCAACTTCGGATGCTATTTCAGTATGTCATGCTTCTCCAAGATCACCTCTTGAACAACCACCTTCTAAAAAACAAAAGACACAAGAGATAGAGCCACTTGTTTCCTATGAAATAAGTGAGGAGGTTGGAGATACAGAACAATTAGTTAATGTGTTAAGAAATTTCAAGGATGATGTTGAAGTGGACCAACCTATACCTAAAACTAAAGCCCACAGGCCTGAAGCTAGATCCAATATTAAGGTACAAGGAGAAAGAGAAATGCATGAGGATGACAGGGTAGTTGTAGCTCGCAAGTTCTTGGAAGATGATGAATTTATCAAAACCCCTGAATTTAAAGACTTTTAGGTTAAGATGAAAATTAGAGAGTTTGAAGCGATGGTTGAAATAAATAATATGGGAGCTGAGGAATCCTAGCATGACCAAACAGTAGCCCAAACTTTTATTGGATTAAGCATTGATAATACTGATGTCAGCCCACAAGAGGCTAAAGAGATGGTTTTGAAAAGTAATATACTTATTGTCCTTGGTATGAAATTAAAGAAAATGTTTTTACTTGATCAATTGAGAACACAAGAGGACCCAATGTTGATTGTTGAGTTTGACTCAGATGAAGGGGTAAGTGGCACAAGGTATAACCCTAAGATTGAAACCTTGGAATTTTGGGCCAAACAAAAGAGTACACAAAAACCAAGGTTACTAGATGTAGTTTAGGAAATGAAAGCGACAACTATGGTGAAAACATTAAAGGATACATCTCCTCTAGAAGTTGCAACTCTGACAATGCATTCAACTATGTTCAGCCAAGCTGCAATTAAGGAGATGGAAGCTAGATTGGGAGAGTATGAAAAGGAACAAAAAATTTTAAATGATGAAGTCAATAAATTGTTCATGGAAAATGTGAAGTTGAAGGAACAATTGAAAGGAGCAGGCCCCTCACAGAACAAGGAAATAATGTTATACTAGCGTCCTCCTACTCCACCAGTTCATATAGAAAGTGATTCTACTTAACAAGTGAGAATTCTTAGATAGGATGTTGAAGATTTAAAGAAATCCAACAATGAGGCTAACGACGGAGTGAATAAGCAAATCTGCAATGTTTTAGAGAAGGTCCTCAAGCATAGGATAAAGCTAATTTTGGATAAGTTGGAAAGTGTGTAAGATTGCTAGAACTCATTGACATAGGAAATTGATCAAATGAAAACACATCTACCCATACTGCATCCCCTTTTTAAGAATTGGCAGCCCATACACCACACATTGGTAACCTTGTGCAAAATCTTACAGAGGAGTACCAAGGCTCCTTCACCATTAAAACCTACATAGTAAATGGCCAAAATAGTTATAGATGAATTCTAATACATGCAAGGAGAGGACCAAAAGATCAAAACAAGAATAGATTCATTTCATACTCTAAATCAATGGTTTTTTCCAAAACTACTGAAAGATGATGACCACTTGAAGGACCTCAATGAATGGAAGAGTGAATTTTGCTAGATTGTTCCACAGTGCATCAATTACATACAAAAGGATGGTGAGTTGAGTCTTGACAGGTTTAACTTAATCATGGATGGATTAATAATGTTGGATGTTGGATATTCTAACTTTATCATGGATGGAAGGGCATTACTAGACAGTCGATGGAAGATTCACCTTGCAAATATATTGAAAATTCAAGAATACAAATGGCCACATGATTATTTGAAGCAATCAATGGACAAGAAGATTTAATCTAGTGCTCGAATTTTGGTCTCAATTATTTGTTGATAAATATTATGTATGATTGGATTTTTTATGTATTTTAGGTTGGAATATATGGGTATATTATGAATTGGTATCAATTATTTGTTCATAATCATTTGCATTGCTGAGTACATTGCATTGCACACAATTCAAACTCAAAGCATTACTCCACATTGTATAACTAATAACTAGATGTTGATAGATGATAAAATTTCAATTACAATATAGTTTTTACAAAGTCAACCTAAGCAGTTGTGCAATTACTTCACATTGCATAACTAATAACTAGGAGTAGTTTCCAATTGCATTTTCTTGTCATGGCATTCTGTGATACCACATTTCTTTGAGGCATTTTTTCAAACAATTCATTGCCTTGTCTATGCTACCACATTTTTCATACATATTGTCTACCAAAGAATTTTATCAAACAATTCATTGCCTTGTTATGGCTAAAAGCCTAAAACAATTTCTTTCAAACAAGCTATGGATGCTTGGAAAAAAAATATCAAAGCATAATAGTAAGCAATAGCATAGGCAAGGCAATGAACTAGTTGAAAAAATGCCTCAAAGAAATGTGGTCTCATGGTGATGGAATGCCATGACAATCCATAACAATTCACTCTTCATGGCATTCCATCACCGTGAGACCACATTTATTTGAGGCATTTTTTCCAAAATTCATTTCCTTGTCTATACTACCACATTTTTCATACATGTCTACCAAAGCATTTTATCAAACAGATCACTACCTTGCTGTTATGGCTAAAATCCTAAAACAAATGATTTCAAAAAAGCTATGGATGCTTGGAAAAAATATATCAAAGCATAATAGTAAGCAACAAGGTATGGTCTCATGGTTTTTTTTGGCACGAAAAATCAATGTGATTTTATTTGCATTTTTTTGCAGGTTTTAAACACATTTTTTTGGTAATTTTGTTGTTTGAAATGGGGAAAAATCTTTGTGGTCAATTTTGTGCATTTTTTAATTGTAGGATTCTCATAGTTAGTGAAAAAGGTAGTGTTCATGAAGGAATGGAAAATATTGATGTAGCCTTTGAATTATACCTGTACAGTGCAATGGCATTGGATCATTTAGAAAACCATTTTTTCTTCACAGGACAACATTTTCTTGTGGAACAATTGACTAAGAAAACTCTTGTTTCAACTGACCACCCTCTCATGAAATCTCATTCATATTATAATCTTGCATGATCTTATCATAGTAAAGGTGATAATGACACCACTGGCTGCTACTACATGGCATCAGTCAAGGAAAGCCAGAGGCCATAGGATGTTGTGGACAGGTTCAATTGAAGCTAGGAAATCTTAAGAGTTCTCTTTCAAATTTTGAAAAAAATTTGGAGGTCCACCCTAAGAAGTGTGAGAGCTTAAAATTTTTAGGCCATATATATGCTCAACAAGGGAAGGCAGAGAAGGTTTTGGAAATTTTAAGAAATCCAACTCACATAGATCCACGTGATGCACATGCATTTATCAAGATGGGTGAGTTATTAATATCGGCAAGTCCCAGTGCAACCTTAGATTCTCTTAAGACAACAAAGTATCTTTTCAAGAAGAGCAGACAAGAAGTACCCATTGAATTGTTAAACAAGATTGGGGTTCTTCATTTAGATTGTGATGAACTAGAGTTGGCTCAACAAAATTTTATGGAGGTATTAGGAAATGGCATTTGGGTTGAATTCATAAATAAAATCCCTAGTGTCAATTATGAAGTTTTTTCTATGCACTTTAAGGATATGAAATTCTTCCATCGACTAGAAGAAGGTGGTGTTTCACTTGAGTTACCATGGGATAAAGTCACAACACTATTTAATCTTGCTAGGTTGTTTGAACAACTACATGATACTGAAAAAGAAAATATTTTACACAAGCCAAAATTGTTCAAGTTTCCTAATTATATGGACGCATATCTACGTCGTGCAGCCATGGCTCGAGCTTGGAATGAGATCCAACTAAGCCTAGAATTGATTGGGGATGCGATTAAGGTGGATAAAAACTCATCAAATGCTTTATGTATGCTTGGAAACATGGAACAGAAAATAGATGACTGGCTTAAAGCAAAAGAAACAATTAAAGTAGCATGCCAACTTGTCTTGGCTAATGAAGCAAAATGAAAAGTTGATGAAGAATGAAGGATTCAGATGGAAAGGAGAAAGCAAGAGGAAGAACTTCGGTGGGCGATGCAACAAGAGGAGCAATTTGAACGTGTGAAGGAATTATGGAAGAGTAAGCATAAGGATAGGGATGATGACGATGATGAGGTTGGTCATTCTAAGAAGAAACAAAAGAAGGAAAGAAAGAAAAAGAAGAAGGATAAAGACTACAAGGCTTATGATTCTTATATGGAGGACCAGATGTTTCCATGGAAGATGATGCAAATTATATGAGTGATAAGGCACAAGATGATGTAGAAAATTCCCAAGATCTTCTTGCAACTACAGGTCTAGAAGACTTTGATGATGGAGAGACAAATTCTCCAGTTTCAACAAAATCACGAAGGAGAAATGCATACTTTGATTCTAAAGATGATGAACCATTACAAAAACAGATTCTAAGAGAAGATGATCCATATGATGATGATGTCTAGGCTTCCTGAGCTTTAACCAAACCTAGCTCCTATTTTCCAAAACAAAAATCCCCAAGGCCCATGGGAAATGAATGATGAGTATTTGAGTTTCAACAGACTAAAATAGGTTGCCCATAAAGAACAAGAATGAGGAAAAATGAAAAGATAACATATAGATGATTCATTTGAGATTTTTTATAAGATCTCATTTAACTATGTCAAATGGATTTGGAAGGGACAAAGCATATTTGATTAACTAAAATTTTGAGGTAGCCTATCCATCGTCATCATATGCATCATCTTCTCTTTGAATCTGTCTCCAGGTCCTCTTTGAATCCTTATCGCCCATGCAAGTAGCTGCTATAACTGATCAAAATGACTCATGTTAAGCTAACGAATGAAGTGAGGTCACGAGGTCAAGTGAGATGAATGAATCTGAAATGAAAGTGAATAATTGTGCCAATACATCACGCATATGAATACATCATGCCAATAATTGGCCAAATTGTTTTTCTAAAAATTCATCTAATTTGGATTTGATGACTAACTATTTAGTCATTTTTATTTTTGTGACTAAATAATTTTTTAGTCAACGACCAAATAAGTCATTTATTTACTAATTTATAGCTAAATTGCAAAAAATGAGTAGAATTTAGTCATTTTTATTTGTTGTGACTAAATTTTTTAGTCACCTAGTCATTTATTTGCCAAATTCTACTAGTGATTTAAGTCATTTGGATAAGGGTTTCCCATTTTCCCACTAAAATGGACTATTTGAAAATTCAAGTTGTATAAGGACTTTTGGAGGCCTCAAACATGAACATGAAATGTTTCAAACGGATAAAATGACCTTGAAGGTATCATAGAACATATTTATATTCTTTCATATTGTAAAAACACCTTGACATGTTGTCAAGAGGTGAATGAGTGTAGTGAGAAGTAAAAAGGGTAAGTTGACTAGGTCTAGATGGATAGGGTTGAGCACATAAATCTTATAAGTTTGAAATAAAAAGTTATATGGATTAATTCTATGTGGTATTAATGAGATAACCATGTTTTCTATTCAAGAAAGCAATTGAATAACTTTAGGAGAGGTTGAGTTTGTTTAGGAGAAAATTTAGAGGTTACCAAAGATAGCAAAGACTAGTTTTGTATATAATTCATTGAAGAAGAAAATAGGGGAAGTATGAAGGTGTATAGAAGGTTTGGAGAAGGTGTGAAGTCATTTTATTTAGAGTTTACTAAATGAATAAAAAAGTGATTATATTTGTGTACTATGATGATTCCATGTGGTGTAATATATGTGAAAAGACATAATCCAATGATTTATACCCCTTTAAGAAACTTATTTTTTATTTTATAGAAAATTGAGTACTCTATGCTAGTGAGGGGGTAGTTTTAGTAAATTTTTATTTTCACCCAATTCCACCATTCGAATATTCTCAAACTTGGTGGACACCATATATAGGTATATAAAGATCTACAAGAAATATTTTAGAGGTTTTTCACATGTGTAAGTGCCATTTTGAATAAGTCCTACTCTATTTGGCCTAAAGAGACCCTATTTTAGTGTTTTTTTGAGAATTCTTTTGTTGGATGAGTGACTTCTAAAAGGGAAGTGTTTATAAATATTATATGGTCCTATTTAAACCTTCCCTATAATTATAAGGGTTTAAATCCATGTGCAAGTCCCTACTGTTATATTATAGTCCCCAAAATAGGCATAATTTGACTATAATAGTCTAGTTATTTTCCTATTCCATACAAAAAAAACCATTCTCATTTTCACATGTGTTTTATAATGACCAAAAGAGCATCCAAATCAGGTCTTGGATATCCATTATCAGGTATATGAAGGAATTTATGATAGGAAAATTCTCTAAGAAGGGCTATAAGCTCCTAGGCCACTTATAAGGAAAGTACATGGTATACTAATCATAGAGCTCTACCCATGCATGGAAAAGGTTGGTGTAGATAATTTAAGCATGATTAATTGTTTAAAAACCATTTGTATCTCTACAAGTATTCTAATCAAGATTTAGTCATGTTTTAAGCCTAGAGTGAAGCTACTATGAGCTAGTGAGAACTTGAATTACTTAGTTCATTGCATGAACATATCAAGTTGAAGTCATATGATCCAGTGCAGATATCTAGACAAGATATATGCCATGAAGGTTAGGATTCATGTGAATAGATAAGGAATGATAGGTTGTAGAAAGTGTTCAAGGTAAAGAGCCAGAGTTAGGATGGCATCATTTGGGATAAGGAGTATCAAATGGTTAAAATTTTGGCTTGATAACTCTTATTGATTAAAATAACTTATTTTCCTGGCATTCACATTGTCTACATAGACATGATGGTCTTGTTTGGCTTGATCTTAACAAGTTAACCTTCCTCCTAGTTAATTATTATTAGTTTAATACATCAAATGGTTAAATTTTGACTAACAAATATTTTTATAAATTCTACTATAAGATGGTTAATTGTAGTTATATTTCAATGTTTCAATATAAGGTAAACTCACAAAATTTACTAATTTTCTTTTCAAATTTGAAAAATAACTATTAAAAGGAGTTTCTCATGTTTTCAACTCACACAATAACTAAGACCCTTCTTATTTCCAAAGTAGCATGTGTTGCAACCTAGGCTCTAATACCAAATATCATGCCCACATTTTAATTAAGTCTAACACAAACGTCGCATTTTTTTTAAATAACATAGGTTCACAACCTATCACATACACATCATGCCACTCTTGCACCATGTGACTTCTAACATCTAACATTAGTTCACAATTTTATATTGAATGAGGAACAACCCATAGTTTAACTAGCTATAGGTTTTGGTTGACTAACTCCTATAATCATGTTTTAAAGATGTTCAACATTAAATTCCTACAAATGCCTTGAGGAGATAGTATTATCAACAAAGTTACCACCAATAGGCTTATTATTTGACTTGTATCTTTGTCTTTGTGTTTCCTAAGATGCCATAGCTATCTCAACATGGTCAAACTAATTTAATAATAGAGTAGTTGCCTAACATAATTATTTTGATATTCATATGGATTGATTAAAAATATTGATAGTGATAACCTTTTAATTATTTCATTGAACTATCTTATCATAACTTTTAATTGATCCACCTTATTAATTGTCCTTAAGATATTATTACTTTGCTGATTAATTAGGCGTAACTATTTTAAGAATTAATATACTCAACCTTTTTAATCTAAATTAATTAATATATTCAATATTTGGACTAAATGTCAAATAGTTTCCACATGCCTTATAAAATGATCTTATTGTGAAATAGTTATTATGAAGGATTTTCATTAATCATATGATTTAGTAGTCACTAGTCGATTAATCCAAATTGAATTATTGATATTTTTGATTGGGTAAGAGTATGATTGAGGATAATTACTTAATCCAACTAGATCATTATAAAACACTTTATATACAAAAACTTAAATGATACAATCAATGAACTTTATCTAAATTTACATTAGATCAAATAAATTAAATTAAAAATAACAATATTACACTCAAAAATAATTAAATCATATTTCAATCCCTATTTATAAATTTAATATTTATGCCCATTGTTATTATTGATAATTTTAATGAAGCTTTTAATTTTTATTTAGCAATAGTAATTTGTTTAGTTACATTGTTAACACTTCCCGAAGTGGGAACACATCTAAACCCAATAAAACATTCTAGTATAAGCATTTAAAAATTGGCCATTATATAATTCTTTAAACCTTTATAATTTTTCTATGCATAAAATTTTATTTATTTAAGTTGTACCTAAAATAATTTAAAAACAACTCATTTCTTATTTAATAAGATTTTAAATCTCCACTTGACAATTATAAAGTTTAAATAAGGTGGTAATGTAAAATTTAATTAATAAAGTCCAATAAAACTTTAATCACCATTGAGTTAAATTAAATAAGGTTTTAGGATAACAAAAAAAGTAAATGAACTGAACATTCAATCTCATCCATTGGATGAGATTGAATCTCCACCCTTAGATCTTAGGGCAACAAGTTGAAGCCCTAAATCATAAGGATGACTTATTAAGTGTTTTCTTTCCTTTTCATTTCCTCATTCTTTTTCTTTTATTTGGTTGCAAGATTGAAGAGGAGAACAATGGAGAAGAAGGGAAAAAAACCATGTAAGAGGTTGTGATATTTGTTCTTGATGAAAGTTATTTTCTTTGTTGCAGGTTTTCTAAGTGCCAAATTCCTTTTATTTGACTACATATTTTTTTTTCTTGTGTTTGCAATTTGAAATTGATATGTTATTCAGTTACAAATAAATTCTATTGTTCATTTTACTTTCAGTTATTCACCCACATAAATAGCAGGTTGTAGACTTGCATATGACTCTACAATCAGTTGACTCCCTTTGTTTTGTACTCATAACAATATAAATTTATACATTATTTTATTTATTTGCACTTGATTGGAAGAGAGGCATAAACTATTATGTTCCTCTATTTTTTTCTTTATTTCTCACGCTATATATAATATGTTTTCATTTAAAACGAATATATATATATATATATTGAAAAGAGGGGAGGGTTTCACCCCCCTGCTACACCCCTTCATGGGGGTCATAGCCCCTAGAGGGACAGTGGCCCCCATGGGAGCCACATGGGAGCCACGACTCCTATGGGTGGACTAATGGTAGGGTTGGCCCTATGTACCGCTCCCCAATAATAACTCTTACTTCATTTTTTATTTTTTATTTTATTTTTGTTTTGTTTTAAATCTTAACTATTTAACTTTAATAATAAAATCTGTATTTTTAAAAAAAATTGAGGATTAACATTACCATCTCTATATAATTTAATTTATATATATCTCTTTTTGTAAAATATGAATATGAAGTATATGTATAATCTCTCTTTTTCCTTTGAATATAATATTTATATTAATTCATTTGAACATATAAAATTTATTTTATTTAAATTTTAGATCTATGTTTTATCAGCATAGTTTATATAAAGAACCACTTTTTTTATTGATTATATTATGGGCAAAACAAAAGTAGTAAAACTAAAAGCATCAAGATTATATACTTATAATGTATTCCACCCCTTATATATATTTGAGTGTAATGTTATAACTATACAAATATGTATATATATTTATATATAAATGATTTGATAGTATATTTATATTTCAAGTTTAATCTTAGATTTATGAAATGTAGTTACATGATATAATGCTAACACTATCATTTTTCCAAACACATATGATTTACTTCTTAACCAAAAATCCTTCTCACACCATTTGAACATGAGAGTTGAAAATATGAAGTATTTCAAATAAAAAGCATATTAATCAATCTTTATGTGTTCATTAGAAAATATAGCTAAATAAAAATGCATGTCTCACTTATTAATTAGTTTATGTTATTCTATTTTATTAACAAGAGCCTAGTCCATCGTTATTTTTCAAAACCTAACCACTAATATAAAATACTTTTCATATTCCCTTTTTAAAAAGGTGATAAATACATTTCTCTTTCCTTTTCAATTAATACATAGTCTTCAAGATGAAAGCAACAAGAAATAAACTCCAACAAATAACTTTCAAATATCCATAAGAGATTAATGCCAAAAGGATAAGTAAAGATATCCACCCTATCAACCATGGCATCATTAGGCCATTACAAGGCCCTAGCCATCCCTCAAGCTGAGAGAAACAATTCAAACACACACATAAAGGTTTTAATTCAATACTAAACTAAAATATAGAAGGCTAAACATTATAACAACTATACCATTTTCAAACTCATTAACACAACAAAAGCAACAAACTTAATGAAACATTTAAGAACACCCATTTCCAAAAACCTTTCCACCCAAAGAATCCTTCATACTACTAATAACATCAACTATAAGAAAAACAGAGGAAGGAGGACTTATCTTTCTACATTTTTGTAGAGATGTAGCCTCCTCCATGATACTCCATTATTTAATCCAACACCCTTTCTCTCCTCCAAGCTCTCAAGCTTTTCTCTCAAATAAACATATCAAAATAAAAGAAAAAAAACAATTCCAAAGAAATGGACTCCTCCACCAGCTCTCCCAAAATAATCAAGTGCAAAAAATAATGAAAAAAACTCTTTTCCATTCTTCCAATAGAATATTAATAGAGTTCTCCAATTTGAATCCTTTGAAAGATAGGGTGACAAGTGTCACTCTCTCATTTATCCCTTAAACTCAAATTCCCACAAGTGATCACACTTGAGTATGATATTTTTGGGGAGATAAGAGGGTTTGGAGTGTGTTCCACTCCAAAAGGAAGTCATCTCACCATTAAGAGGAGGTGGGTAAAATTTGAACATATCACCCCTTTGAGTCTTATTTCATAAATGATTTTAGGAGACTTAACACTCTACCCTCTCCCCAAGACCAAAAATTTTCCACCCCTCTTCAAGGACAATTATGTGGGATCATATCTTGGCCTTAAATGAGCCCCCAAACCCTAGGTACTTACTCTAGGGACTTAAAGAACATGATTATACCCTAAAATAATCTTTTTAAGCCCTCTAAAAATTATTATAAAGAGTGAGTCCACAATTTAGACTTAATTGAGACTCACATCCCTTAACCCCCACTTACAAAACTTTTAAAAAAAAGACTTTACAATTAATTAAACAGAATTCACATACAATTCACAAGCATTATTCCATAGCCACAATTATACATGACCCTTAGTCCTTACCCCTCAAAATATTTCCTAGGTTCTAAAGTCCCATTTAGAAATTCAAAATAAATAAACCACAACACAATATTCCCTTGACCCTTAATGCTAATTGACACCTTGACTCACTTTTCATTACACAAGGCCACATTCAAAAACTTCAACCAAGTGAATTGTTGGCAAGGGTTTGAATGGTTCTCCTTTCTTCCGATTGCCACTTAAATCATATGCAATTTCTCAATACATGATTGATTAAGAAATCATGGTGATCATCTAATCACACTTTCAATAAGATTCAATTTGAAATAGTTAGTGGATAAAAATATATTTATATGTATACTTTTCACCTTCTTCAATGTAGGATAGGAATTCAAATCTATCTTTATCAATAATGAAACCCTAACCTTAACTCAATTATTTAACTACAATATTTAATGGATCCTTGAATAATCATTTATTACTAAATATCATTATGTGACTTGATAATCAATGCATATAACTTACATTGTTAACTCACCTTATGTACACTTGTCGGATAGAATTCTCTTGGTTTACCATCGACAATGTTCAACCAATATTCTTTTTGAACTTTTTATGATCTTCAAAGGTCCTAGTTCCCTCCCAATTATTATCCTTTTCCAAGAAACATAGAACACATTAGAAAATTACTTGTACTAAAACTAGGTACACATTCTTCCTTTGCTCATATCAATTTAAATTCGATCCTCTAATGATTCTTGTACAAAATCTAAATCTCATAAACTCGCATACATTCCCAACAGGTTTGCCAATTCACATTTAATAAGGCTTATTTACTACAATAATCATTTAAACTAGGTCATTTAAAAATTAAAACATTAAACACGTAGTTTAGTAAAATCATTAATGGTTTTTAATACCTTCAGAACTTGAATATATATAACTTTCTCAATTACACACACTCATTTTAACATAATTTTTTAAGAGAATAAAAAGTAGAGTTTTACCCAATTTTTCCGCTACTAATTCCAATGATATAACATATTTAAACAATATTGGCCAAGACATCAAATGATTCATTAATTTAACATAATTGAGCTTATTAAGGAGTCACAATAGTTATAGATGGGTTTGGGCCTCACAATATGTAGGACACATCAATTCCCTTCACTCTACCATTAGGGAATCGAATCTTGACTCTTCCATGGCCAACAATGTTTAGATGAGATTCATCATCCAAATACACCTTCCCAACATCATACTCATCATACTTTGAGAACCAACCTTTGTGAGAGGTCATGCGGAAAGAGGCACCTGAGTATATCAACCACACATCTTTTGATGCATGTTTTGCCAAGGCTACAAGAAAATAATCACAGTCATCTTGAGAGGATTTATCTGAATCAAAATTAGAGGCTTTTTTTTTTTTTATTCTCCTCCTTGTATTCTTTTTTAAAATGACTGTTCTTTCCGCAATTCCAACTTTTCGCCTTGGACTTTTTACTAGGAGACTTAGATCTCCCTAGAGACTTAGATTTAGACTTCTTGTCCTTCTTGCCTTTCTCCTTTGATCTACCATGAACAACAAGGGCCTCCTTATCCATCTTGGAAGATCTCCTTTTCATCTCTTTAGACAACAATGAAGCAACCACATCATCCATTTTGAAGGTGGTTGTAGTACTTCAAGTCCCACGAGTCTGACAAAGAACATAGCAGAAGCATGCAACAATCTTCATCCTTGATTTTTACACCAACTAAAACCAACTATGCAACAACCATATTAAATGCATTGAGGTGATCTACAATGGATTCTTCTTCCTTCGTCTTCAAAGAATACAACTTATTTTGCAAGAACAACTTATTTACCAAGTATTTTCTTTGATAAATATCTTCAAGTTTCTTCTAAAGACTCATTGCAGTCTTCTCTTCATGGACATTTAGGAGAACAAAATCAACCAAGAAAAGTCTTATCAGACCTGTGGATTTTTAATCCATCAGATCCCAATATGCTTGGATCATTGTAGTTGGTTTTGTGCTAGATATTATAGCACACATATCTCTATCTATGAGCATGTCCTCAATTTTGAGTTTCCACGACTCAAAACTTTTGTCATTAAACTTCTCCATCTTTATTCTATTAGATGTGCTTGCCATCTTTATCCCGCAATAAAATTACAAAAGCTTTTCTTGCAAAGCTCCCATTGAAACTAAGACAAGTATAAAAAACCCTTCAACCCAACAACAAACAAAGTTGGCCAAGATTTGATACCAATTGAAAGGAAAGATAGGTAGTGGAAACATATTCCAAAATGGATCTAAGAAGGAGAGGGTTGCAAAAAAAATTTATAAATCTTTAAACTATTACAGTTTAGATGTGCATTCATAAATTAAATTTTAGATTTAAACACATAAAATCATAACACCCAAATTTTTGAGGGAAAAACCCTTTCAATAAAAAACCCACACACCAAAGCACAAATCAATTCTATTATAAGTAAAAAGGTAGTTACAATATAATAGAAGAGTTTAGGCTCTTGTAAGTGTCTTCACACTGTGATACAAATCTGGAGTAATTCCGACAACATAATGACTTGTTAAAAATATTAAAATCATCTCTCAAAATATATAAATATTTCTCATATTTAAAAACCTCTAACATGGTCACCTAAGAATATCATGTGTCATCTCCACGGTCTTTGCATACATAAAAATTGAAATTAAGAAAATGCACAAGTCCAAACTAACCAATAAAGAAACCTTCCAATCATACAATGACATGCAACAACATGCAAGGCATCTAACTCCATATTTTATGGCACAACAAATGTTAAGTCACCTTGACATGCATGGAATACCACTAGAGAAAATATAGATAACTGGAAATTTTGAACTTCCTTTGACTTCTAGTCACTCTGAGTGGTTTTCATAGTCTCATTTTAGCAACCTTCCCAAATCCCACCAATTGATAACTCAAATTAATGACACACCTTTGAGAGGTTTTCATAAACTCCTCTTCCCAATTGAGCACCCAAATGACAAGTGGCAAATTTTCAGGTTCCCCTCCACACATGTAGGAAGCCAACTCACAATCAGGTCTCACAAAGTGTTATAGCAACTTAGAAAATATCACTTAGGATTTAATTAATAAAATATCCGGAAAAGGGACTAAAATAGTTAATTAAATATCTTGGGACTCTCTAAGGTTGATACACTTTAATCCTAACAATGTTGCCTCGAAAGCACCTTCTCAATGATACTTTGAAAACATTTGTTCCTCTTCAATAATACTCCAGACTACCACTTCAATTTCTTTTGAGCTAATAAATTCAATAAGAAATTTGAAACCAAGGTGTAGATTTTTTTGGATTAAATATATGTTAGAATCATTAAATGACATGTGGAGAGCTCAAAATTCCAAATAATAAATGTTATTTTGTATTAATGATAAAATAGTGTGAGTCAGCATTAAACACTGAATCTTGGTAGGTGAATTTGTTTTCTCACGATAGATTAGTAAGTATGTACATTGCTATTAATTAAGGATGTAATAATTATTAGATAATATTTTAATGAAGCATGACATTTATGTTTCCATAACCATTTGCAAATAAAATTATTTCAACTTTTCTCCATGTTGTATAATAAAGGTGGTATAATAATATCTCCCATTCATTTTTGTATTCACCAAATAAAACCAATTACCTTCCTTAATTTTGGTGTGAAGCTCAACTTCACTTCTGAAATCTAGTAGAGCAGTTTGATCAAAAAAATTTAAAATGGACTACAACAATCTCAAGATGAAAATTTAAGTGTTGAAATCCACTCTCAAAATTTTGAAATTAATGCTAAGGGAATTGAATTATATGGAGAAAGATAACTGAAATACCAATAAATTTTATCTAATTTCATTTAAGAACTGGAAAATATTTCCCAAATAATAACTAACAAGAAGGGTGGCAATAAGGGAATTAGTAGAGAGACTATTCTTAAACCATGGAGGTCAGTTGGCATATGGGTGATAAAATAATTCACTTGCAACTTGGGTAGTTTGGTGTGGTTGTGGGTCCAACATTTAGAATACTGACCCACCTATGCCATAGTATGGAAAACCCATCATTAAGAATTAATTTTCCCTTATACCTATATGAGTCTCTAAAGATTATGATAGATAGATATAATAAAGGAGTAGATCCTTAAAAAAACCATGAACTAATGCCATTTATTTGTAAATACCAACTTTTAATATACCATAAAATAAAGAAGAAATGAATCAATTTTTTGTAAACCTTGGAAAATAGGGTCCAAAAAATGAGAATTGGAAAACACTTTAAAGCTACTCCTAAGGAAGCTCCTCAAAATTTTAGTTAAAAAATGAATGAAACTCAATATTCCACAAACAAACATGAAGGTTCTAGAACCTCTAAGCAACCACCCATAAAAATAAAAATAAAAAATAAAAAACAAACAACTTTGGAGAGCCCTAGTTTCCATAAACAAGTGGAAGTAGTTTCCTCAAGGGATGAAAAGGAAAATAAAAACATAAAAAAATAAAAGAACCAAAGAGAAAAAGCAATCAAGTAGCCTACCTCCTCCTCTTTGAAGGGGTAAGTGCCAAAAATATGAATGAATCTGTAGTGTGTTGAGTAACAGGTAGAATAAAAATACTCGAGGAAGAAACCCTAATGGAAATACAAGAGGATAAAACCATTATTTAGGAAGCCTTAATGATTAAAGAAGAAATTCCAAAATAATTTCCCTTACAACATAGTTTGACTAGAGGAAAGGAACCAATGATAACATCAAAAGAAGAGGAGGAAATAATTTTAAAAGATACCCACTTTGCAATACAATTATCAAGGATGGAGCAAAAATTTGTACACAAAAATAGGAATTAAAGGAATTAAAGAGGATACTAAAAAAATGACACACATTAGAAGTTAGGAAATAAAAAATTTTAAAAGTATTAATAGAAAGGGATAAAGAAATTTTGTATTTGAAGGAGAAAATTGATTTACTTGAGGAGATATCCAATGCCAATCCCAAAAAGGAAATAGTTAAAGTAATAAATTTAAGAAAAAAAAAGTCTAGCTTGAAAAATAACTATAACCAATTGGAGGAATCTAAGGATGAGGCTTGTAAAATAGGGGAACTATTGCTCACATTTTATTAGACCTCTAAATTTTATAGCAAGTTCTTAAATGAATAATTGTTATGTTGGAAAACCATGAGGATATCATATAATTTAACCCATGATCTAGATGATCAACAATTTAACCCATATATCAGCCCCTCTCCATTAGGATTTTCATTTTTGCACCGTATCTTCTAGAGGCCATATCTCAGTCATATGCCAATATTTTTCAATGCAATTTTTTTTTAAAAGGGGTAGAATTTTGAGCTATTCACAGTGGTCTAGGCCCTTTCCAGTATTTACTTTTAGTGTTTTCTATAATTTGGTTTCCTCAGTGTTGTTGTTGTTCAGTTCTCATTTTGGAGACTTCGACAGACCATATGTTTTGCATTCAAACTCCTTTTTGGGTGCCATATTTTTGAAAGTGCATGTTTTTTTGTCTACTTCATCATGGTGTTATCAGTTTCCTCTTTTTCTATCATAGAATTGTATTTTTAGCATGTAGTCCTTTTTTGGACATTATGGGCTCTCATTGTATGCATTCTTATTATGTAAACACTAAAATAAAGTGCCTCAAAAAAATTTGGTGTATGTATTTATGGGATCTTCAACATTGTTTTGTGATTTATTGTACTCACACTACTTTATAAAGTGTCATGGGGGGGTTTGATGTTTTTCCTTTGTTTGCCATCATACCTTTATCAAGTGAGTGTCCCTTCCATGACAATAGCCTCATGAATGTGTGACCTTTTTTTGCACACCCTTTATATGTTTTGGTACTTTTATGTTTACATGTTTAGATGTTCTTGATTCTTCTTCATACGCTTCTTTCTGGCATTCAGTTTCAATATACCTGTCGATGAGGTAAAAATAACCTCATCATGATAAAACCATAAAAACCTATTTTATACATTCAAATCCTTATCCTCTTCCAATTAATTAAATTTTAGGAGAAATAATTGCTTAATTTTTAGTGAGAAATTGTATAAACTTTATTTCTTTTGATTTCTTGAAGTATTTTGCCAATACAGATTTAATGGGTTATTTTAAGTGTTTTGTAGATAATAATCGGTCAACCAAGTTGTAGATTAGAAGCATCCAGCCAGCACGTGCTCCAGAACAGGTTGAAGATATACGCTAGAAATATGCTTCGAAAGTTTAGGGTGATGGACCGAAGATATAGTTACTCTTTAAAGTTTTTATTTATGTTATCCTTTGAGTCAAAGACTTTATGGCTCGACTTGAGCCTCTTAAATACTATGTAATTGGTTTTTTAAGATATACAAGTTATTCGTAGATCTATTTTAGATATTTTCAATGATTATCCATACCATCTAAAATATAGGATGTAGTTAGAGTTTTTCTATAAAAGACATGATCTCCATAAGTAAGATATTCAGTGAAAAAGTAATGTTGTACTGTCAAAATGTTTTCTAAAGTTTATGAATAAAGAGATTGTTATCTAAAATTTTTGAGTTATGAGTTATGGATGATAATTATGGTTGATAGAAGCATTTATGGAATAACTGTGAATGTGAGTTGAGAATGAATCTGATAACCCACAAGTTGGCCACTCGACGGGAGATGACTTGAGTAGATAAGTGTTTTCTTTTATTACATTGTTGTTCTATAGAGAATTATTAAATTTACTATTATGAGATTTTAGTTCTAAAGTATTTGTTGCTTTTCACTTCCATAGTTTCTGTTATTAACTATTAGAATCTTTATTGTTAAGAAGATGTTTTATGGATTGTTATAAGTTTTTATGCTTTTATAATTCTTTAGCTTCTTAGTTTAATTATTTTTGTACATTTCAATTCAGTTATCATGCTTTCTAAATTAGTTTTTTTATGTTTTCAGTTCAAACATTTCCTATTTTCTTAGGAATAAATTTCTTTACAATTTTATAGTTACACCGTTTGGAGTTAGAATTAATATTAAGTTGTTCTTAAAAGTTAGAAAACCTGAGGGAGATACTCCAAACTTCTTCTATTGCAAATTTCCTTGAACACTACTCGGTCAACAAATTGAATTTTATATTATAAAGTAATGGGACCTAACGATGGCCTATGACTTTTTGGCACCGTTGTCAGGGACCCTTTAGCTTCTTTTGCTTGAGTATTAATAGAAGATGCCTATAATACCTCTTTTAGGCCAAAAATACTATCTTTGGCTTCCTTTTTTGTATGGTCAGGAAAAGAGGCCCTCATGGATGATTTATACCAAAAAGCCCCCAAAATACATTCCAGTTATACATAGGGAGGCCCAAGGCTCAAAATACCACTCTTTTAATGAATTAATTGAGCCTAACCCACCAAAGGCTTTCCACTATTTTCCTGAAGATCATCCCGTAGTACAACCTGTTGTCAAGGAAAGTATTCTTGAGGAACATATTTCTCTAAACATCATGGGAGATCGGAGGGCAAAAGCTAACCGTAACAATGCCAACCGTAATAACAATGATCCTCAACTACCTAGAACATTCACTTATCTTATTGCTTTGGATGCAAATGATGATACAACGATGAAAAAAATCTCTCTAGCTTTCCTTTCAACCTTTCGTGGTTTATCCTCGAAAGACCCAAACTAATTTCTCTTTGAATTTAAGGTCATTTGTCAAACCTATAACTATAAAAATGATAACCAGAAACTGAAGTTGTTTCCTTCTACTTTGAAGGATTCGGCCATGTGTTGGTTTATGGGACTACCGTTTGGAAGTATTACATCTTGGTAGGAAATGGAGACTGTGTTTTTGAATATATATCAGAGTTATTGTAGGGTAAGTGATCGTAAGGAAGAGTTGTTTAAACTTAGGCAGAATGAGGATGAGATTCTAGAGGACTTTTTGGATAGGTTTCTTTTCTTATCTAAACAATGTGGAGAAACAACTATTAGTGTTGAGATTCTCAAGACTATTTTTTAAGGGACTCGATGACGATACAAGAAGAATTATTTATTTAATGGGAAAAGGTGACATGTCTCAGTTAACCCTTGAAGACATACGTGATTTGTGTCACAATTTCTCATGTACTCGAGGAGGAATCTGAAAAACAAATCTTTTTAGAGGGAATAACGAGATAGGTAAGCTCTAAGAAGAAATGGAAAATCTTAAGACAGACATACTTGTTCAATTGAACACTAGATTGGATGGTATACAAGCAAAGACACATAACCCTGAAACTTTGTCAATCTATTGTCCTAGGTGTCAAAACAAACATATTTTGCACGTGTCCTTTAGACAAGGTTAATGTTTTTCAACTTTGTGAGCAAAGCCACCCTACCAATAAATGTGAGCTTCTTACTGATCTTAGGAATACTAAGAAAAAAACTGCTCAGGTTGAAGAAGAAATAAATGTGCTTAACCAACACCAAGGAGGTAATATTTCTTATGGGCAGAATTCCAACCCTACATGGAGACTGCAAAACAACTGGGCTAGTAATCAATGGACTCCATCTTGGAATTAGCCCTACCCTCCATAGCCTACTTGGGTAACTCCTTATTGGGGACCTCCTAAATGGGAAAGTCAATCATGTGGAACTCAGCAGTGGCCAAACCAATCACAACCACAATGGTACCCACAACATATTGCTCCCCAATAGAATCAAGGACAGAATCAATTTTATACTAGTCTTAGGAGGAATCAACAATAGAATTTGTTACTACCACCTTAGAATCTTCCTTAGACTGTGCAGGTAAATCGAACTCAACTTCTAGCACAACCACTTCCCAATCCTAAAAATAATCGACAAAATACTTCAATATATACTACTAAACAAGATAATGTCACTGGACTTAATGCAATTCATTGTGGAAATGTTTAGTTACGTTCTAGTAGGACACTTCAATCGCCCACCATTGAGGAAGTAGTGGATGAACCTATTCCTCAAAATTTTGAGAAGGATACTCCATCTACCTCTACCATACTTGTGGATATTATTGAGTCTTCTTCAGCAGCAGGAGCTGTTGATTTACCTCAGAAGGAGGGAGGTCAATCTTTGACTGAGCCTAGTAAGGATACCCCTTCAAAGGATAAAATTCAAGCACCATTTCTGGATCGTCTGAAATCAACAATTCCAAAAGATACTCCAGAAATGACATTAGCCTCTGAAACTGAATTAATTTAAGAAATTAAACAATTGCAAATAGAGGTTCCTTTACTATAGGAATTAAAGGAAATTCCTGAGTTAAATTAGTTGATCAAACAACTATGCATTAAAACTCCAGGAAGGAAACCAAAGAAAATAAACATTGTGCACATCGATGGCTATCTAGCTGAATTTTTTTCTAGAAGGATTGTTGCTCCAAAATATGATGATCCTAGGAGTCCACTGATTACTATTACAATTAATGAGGTAGCAATACCTAATGCACTGGTGGATTTGGGAGCAGCTATTAATGTAATGGTGATGGATGTAATGGAAAAATTAAGTCTTACTTATTTAAGTCCCACAACTATAGTCTTACAGATTGAAAATCAGTCTATAGCCATTCCAAAAGGTGTTATTAAAAATGTTCTTGTTAAATTTAATGGATGGGAATATCCAATTGACTTTCAAATAATCCAATCACTTACACCCAAAGACAGTTATCCAATAATTCTGGGAAGACCATGGTTGGCTACTATCGTAGCTAAAATTGATTGTCGAGAAGGAGGAATGACCATTTCACATGGTCCGGATTGTAAACGTTTATTTTTATATCCTCCTGCTAAACCTACTAAATATAATAAAGTTTGGGTTGATGAACTAGAAGAATTTAGTGGGCAAGACAGTTTGGCCTCCTTGGCCATGGTAGTGATTAAACAACATGGAGAGGAATTAGAGGATGAGTTAGTAAATGAGGTTGCACACCTAGCTATAGGCTCGAGTGAAGAGGTAATAGAGGATGTACCAGAAATTTTGGGACAACCGATTGATATAAGTGGGATGGAACAAAATTATGTTACCATGGGGATGCCTTGTCCCTTGGCCAATATGATTCCTAGAACAAGTTATTTCTTTGATGATATTACAAGATTTCGCCGACTTATACCTCATAGTTGTCCTCTCAACACCTTGTTACGACCAATACATACTGTCACTTCGGCCTACCTAGGAACAAAAATAATTATGTTGCTACCAAGAAAAGTTGTGAATGTCAATAGTTGGTTGACAGAAATACAAGAGGATAAATTATTTAATGTGTTGGTAAAAAGGTCTAAATATTTTTCTTGGGACTATACAGACACGAGGGGGATTCACCTGAGTATTTGTACTCATCACATTTATATTGGTCCTAATATGAGACCTATTCGTCAGCCACAAAGGAGACTCAATCTAGCATTAAAGGATCTTGTCAAAATAGAGATTGAGAAACTCCTCCGTGCAGGATTTATTTATCCTATTTCAGATAGTAAGTGGGTGTCACCTATGGTAGTTGTACCAAAGAAACATGGGAAGTGGAGAATTTGTGTAGATTATAGAGAACTCAATAAAGCCACTTTTCGAGATTATTTTCCCTTACCATTCATTGGCCAGGATTTGGACAACTTGGTTGGGAGGAAATATTTCTCCTTTTTGGATGGATTTAGTGGTTACAACCAAATTCAAGTAGCACCAGAAGACAAAGATAAGACAATGTTTACTTGTCCTTGGGGCACATATGCATACCGAGTTCTTCCTTTTGGACTTTGTAATGCTCCAGCGACTTTTTAGAGGGCTATTTTGGCTATATTTGCAGCACTTGTCAATGATTGTGTAGAGGTTTATATGGATGATTTCACAGTATATGGGTCAACCTATGATGAAGCTCTTCAAAAACCTGGATAGAGTTTTAGAGGTTTGTGAGGAAAACCAATTGTCCCTTAGCCATGAAAAGTGTTTAATAATGGTCGAACAAGGAATAGTCTTAGGTCATCATATTTCCTCGGAAAGAATAAAAGTTGATCCTAAAAAAATTGTTCCTCAAACGCAAATAGATGTTTGAAGTTTTCTTGGACATGCTGGATATTATAGAAGGTTCATAGAAAGCTTCAGTAAGATAGCAGCCCCTATGTTTTCTCTTCTCCAAAAAGATGTGGAGTTTAATTGGACGTCTGAGTGTCAACAATCATTTGAAATGATAAAGGGAAGCTTGTCTCTACTCCTGTACTACGTGGACCAAATTGGAGTCTTCCCTTTCACATTTATGTTGATGCTTCAGATGACGCAATTGGTGCAGTGTTAGGGCAAGAAGATGAGGATGGGGGTAAATATGCCATATATTTTATTAGTAAAAACCTAACATCTGCTGAGAGAAACTACATGACAATAGAAAAAGAATTCTTGGTTGTGGTTCATGCCATTAAAGAATTCTGCCATTATATTACAAGATATAAAGTTATAGTTTATACAAATCGCTCAGTTGTAAAATATTTAATGAATAAACCTATAGTTAATGGTCAAATAATGAGATGGCTACTACTCCTTCAAGAGTTCAATGTGAATATACTTGACAAGCCAGGGAAATTTAACAAGGTGGCAGATTTTTTATCTCGAATCAAACAAGAAGAGGGTGATCGAGCACCTATACAAGATGAGTTTCCAGATGAAAATCTATTTTCCATCTCTATAAAGACTCCTTGGTTTGCTGATATTGCTAACTATTTAGCTACTTCTGAAATACCTTCTGAACTTACATCAAAACAAAGTAAGTGACTTATTCAAGAGTGCGCACCATTTAAATGGATTAATTGGATTTTACTTTGTTGTGGACCTGAAATGATTTTGAGAAGATGTGTCAGGGCTGATGAAAATTATAGTATTTTGAGGGCTTGTCACGATGATCCTTCTAGGGGTCATTACTCTACAAAAAGAAATTCTCACAAAATTTTAGGTGCTAGATATTATTGGCCTTCAATGCATAAATATGTTAAAAATGGTGTTCGTCATTGTGATGAATGTCAAAGAGTAGGAAGACCAACTGCTTCTACATAAATGCCTTTGCAGCCTCAGGTAACTTTGGAACCATTCAAAAAATGGGGGTTAGATTTTATTGGCCCCATAGATCCTTCCTCTCAAGGGAAAGAATACATATTAGTTTGCACCGATTATCTAACAAAATGGGTAGAAGTTCAAGCTTTACAAGTTTCTAGAGAAGAGCAAGTTGCTGATTTTCTCTATAGTAAAATCTTTCTTCGATTTGGAGCCCCCCGAACTATCGTTACAAATCAAGGACCCCAATTTATGTCCAAAGTTCTCCTAGCATTTACGGACCATTTTCAGGTGAGTCATAAGAAGTCATCCCCTTATCACCCTCAAGAAAATGGTCAAGTAGAAGTGACTAATAGGGAGTTAGAAAACATATTGAAAAAACTGTTTCTTCAAGAAGAAGAGATTGGGCTAGGAAATTGCCTGAAGTTGTTTGGGCATACAATACAACATGGAAATCTACAACTAGATTCAGCCCCTATGAGCTTGTTTTTGGGAAGAAACCTCTTCTCCCCATTGAGTTTGAACTACAAACCCTACGTACAGCTATGGAGTTGGGTCTAGATTTGAAACGAGCTCAAATAGAATGAGTGTTACAGTTAAATGAGTTGGATGAGCTTCGTTTGGATGTTGTCCATCAAATTCAACTAGTTCAGCATCAACAGAAAGTTTGGCATGACAAATATATTAAAGAGAGAATTTCATAATGGTGATTGGGCCTTACTATTTGATTCAAGATATAAAGACCATAAAGGAAAACTCAGGACTCATTGGCTGGGGGCATATGAAATTTTTGAAGTCTTCTCGAATGGCACAGTTCAGCTAAAACCCATTGATGGTGATTTACAAACCCTCTTAGTTAATGGTCATTGCCTATGTATCTACCATAAACCTATTAATAAAGAAGAATTTACAATATTGGTAGAAATGCAAGGAGAGATCCAATGCATTGACTCTACCAAGGAAGAGTTTACTTGATTTAATATCTATATGTTATCTAAAAAAAAAAGAAAAAGAAAAAAAATGTTGAAAACTTGTAATAAAAAGACGTGTACCAATCTGTTTTCAAAGCCTTTTTCATTGATTTTCATTTTAGGCTTAACATGTGTTTTCATTTTGTAGGACCTCTCATAAAGGAATAACAACTTCTGGAGCACCGTTCTAAGATGCTTTGCAACTTGATAATTCAGCTGGTCGGTGCTCCAGAACTTGACGACCTAAATGTCGATGCTTTGAAACCTGCTCTTCAGCCCACCATGTTGGAAGGATCTTCTTGTAGAATGATATAAACTCCTAAAGTTTGAGTTAATTGGTGTTCGTCATTTTCTTTTTTCTGGCTACATCTTTTGATGATGCTCCAGAACTTTCATTTGGTTGTTGCTTTGGCTGCATCTTTCGACGATGCTCTGAAACTTTCATTTAGTTGTTGCTCTGGCTACATCTTTCGATGATGCTCCAAAACTTTCATTCAATTGTTGCTCCGATTGCATCTTTCGAAAATGCTCCAAAACTTTCATTCAGTTGTTGCTCTGGCTACATCTTTCGATGATGCTTTGGAACTTTCATTTGGTTGCTGCTCTGGCTACATCTTTCGACGATGCTCTAGAACTTTCATTTAGTTATTGCTTCAGCTACATCTTTCGACGATGCTCCAGAACTTTCATTCAGTTGCTACTCTGGCTACATCTTTTGACGATGCTCTGGAACTTTCATTCAGTTGCTACTCTAGTTGCATCTTTCGACGATGCTCTGAAACTTTCATTCAGTTGCTACTCCAACTGCATCTTTCGATGATGCTCCAGAACTTTCATTCGGTTGTTGCTCGGGCTACATCTTTCAATGATGCTCTAAAACTTTCATTTGGTTGTTGCTTCGACTGCATCTTTTGATGATGCTCTAGAACTTTCATTTGGTTACCATTTCGGTTGCATCTTTTGGTGATGCTCCAAAACTTATTCACTTTCTTTGTTTCGAATGCATGCTTTATGCGTGCTCCGAAACTTATCAATTTTATTTTTTTCGGATGAATGCTTTACGTGTGCTCTGGAACTTATTCATTTGTTTCATTTTGCCACCTCCTTTCTAAAAAAATTTCAAATCTTCCTCAATGCTTTGATTATCGTAAATCGGTACACATGCCTTCTTTTGCCATTATAAATAAAATCCGCCATAATAGCTTGTCTTCATTAATGATTTCGTCATCCATGAGCTTCCTCATTCATGTCATAATAACTAAACTATCACCTCAGCCAATACCCTTGCATCATCCTGTCAAATCGGTTGAGGTATGAGATCTTCAAGTGATCATGGAATGAAAGTAAGTACAAATTTTTGCTTTAAACAAGTAGTTATTTTTGAATAAAATATAATTGATTGGCAAGAGTTTCCTTTCCCAATTTAGTAAATTGAGCCACTTGCTAATTAATTTTTAAGTACTCTACTCTTTTTGTGGCCCTTCATGCAAATTGACATTATTACACAACAAGCTACGAGCAAGAGTAGAGTAAATAATTATAGTGTGATCATATTTTCAAAAATATCAATGCACAAGATTCTTGTAATATTGATATTTTCAGCAAGGTGGTGGAGACAAGGTAGAAATGGGCAGTACAAAGAAGAAATCTAAGCCGGCTTCTACAGAAAAATTGTTGGGGTTAAGTAATATTTCTCAACTGTTTGAGGAAGTGGGTTGGTTGGATTTTGTCAGGAAGTTTGAAGGGTATAATGAAAATCTAGTGAATGCATTTGCGGAAAATTACTCTAATGGTCAGGTGACTCTGCATGGGAAGCGTATCAAGGTGAGTTCATAAATTATCTCTTCTCTTTCAAGGTTAGAAAATTTTGGCATTAAAATATCATAAACAACACAAACCACATATCAGAAATTATCATAATTCTTTCTTAGCCAGGGAGACCCTCAACCCATGATAGTTGTCAGTACTAGGGGACAAAATAAGGGGTTTCAATGAGGTTCCGTATTAGAACACTGGGGTACTGTTGTTGCATGGATTATTAAGTATTTTACTTGTGAAGGTCAACTTACTATTGTGGTAGGACCTACATTCCGCATGTTAATACATTTGTGGCATTGAAAGGAAAACCCTGCTTTGAGGGTTAATTTTCCTTATTTCTTGAATGATTCTATTAATTCTTCAATAGAAAGATATAAAATTGTTCAAGGCCATTACAACATCATGGGTTAATTCAATTAATTTGTAAATATCATTTCCGTAAGAAACCTAGAAGAAAATGGGAAATTTTTTTGGGGAAGTTTGATAAGCCTACATCAGGAAGGAAGTTAGAACTAGGAGAATCTTCAAAACAAGTTGCTTCACCTTCTGGAGCAACTTCCCCCGAAGACCTTAAGGCTCCTAAAACCTAAATTCCCACCATTCTTGGTTAGGAAGTGCCATAATTTAGAAATTATGAGTTTGAAACTCCGAACCAGTCAGAAGATGTGGAGACAATAAATCCAAATATGGATACTCATCTTGTTAAGAAGAGGAAAAGAAGAACCATTCTCCTAAATGATCCAACAATTTTAAATTATCAGGATACTCCTCGTTTAAGGCAGAGCAAGAGATTATCCTCTGGATCTATAGGAACCCAATGCAGAGTAAAGGGAATAGGTCAAAATATATAAAGCAAAAGAAAACCTTGGAAACTGAGGAGTTAATTCACCAATCCTCAGAAAAAGAAATGTCTGTTGAAGAAGTACATTTTCATTTAGTGTATGAAGAAGAAGCCCTAGAACAAGAAAAATAGGACACAAAAAGGGGACAATCTCCACTTTCTATGGAGGTTGATGACAATATGTTGGGAAATTTGTCTTCAATTATCAATAAAGCTGTTGAAATAGTTGAAACTGAAAATATTAATACATAATTGGAAAAATTGAAATTAGAGATAGAAGAGTTAAGAAGTCAGTTACATAAAAATAAGGAAGAGATGGAATTGCAACAAGAGGAAATAATAGTATGTAAGACTGTAATAAATAAAAGGGATCAAGAAATTCAGGATTTAAAGTTGGAAATGCAGGGAAAAGATACATTTATTAGTGAGCTACAAATACAAATTCAAAATTGTAATGAGGAAAATAGGATACACAGAGATGGTTTAAATAAAGAAATTCAAAATTTAAAAGGAAATTTTATGCTTATGTTTTCAGCCTTTGAAGAAGAAAAGAAAAGACAAAAGGAAGAATTAAATGCTTCTCTTAGTAAGATTATGGAATTAGAGCAAGACTTGCAAGAAAGCACAAGTAAACCAATGATGGAATCCAAAGAAGTTCAAACCGAACCAACGATAACTGAATGGTTCCAAATTCAGATTCCTCCATTATTAATGAAATGGATGGAACGGTGCTATTTCCTAAGGAATGCACAAATTGAAAATAATAGATTAAAAATGGAAATGGTGTTATTAAAAGAAGCATTTCATAAAGCTTATAAGGGGAAACAGGATGCATGTCAAACAGCTGAATTTCTTTTATCTTGTAGAAGACCATCAAGATTGTATATAATGTTTTCGAATGAACAATGTTTTAGATGGAAATTGCTTAGAATTTACAATGATCAGCCTCATGAACCTAATGATAAAGAATTTGTTAAGATATTTGTAGACTCAAAGCCTAAAGAGAAAGATATGCTCTGTGAATTCTTTCTTCATGACCTTTTATTAGAAAAGCATATTAATTTCTTTGTTAATCTTTTTGTGGGAGAGGTGCAATTAAGATCTCTACTATCTACTATGCGGAATCAAATCCATTGGAAAGAACGTAATAAGGAGTATGTTCAAGCAGAGAAAAGTATAGGACTTCAAATGAGATCTCCAAATAGTAGACCAACATCTTTCAAGAAGACATTTGTAGCTCTTCTATTGGATGAGAAAATGAAGGGGAGGTATGATGATAGCCTTCGAGTCTATTATAATCATTTTATAGAACAAGGGCATAAATTGGTTGGTAGGGCCTGGCACGCATGTGAAGAGAGATACACTCCATTACTGGTATATCTAAAGAAAAGAGAGGTAATCTCTCCTCTTAGCATTAGATGGTCCTTCAGAAGAGCAGATGCCTTGACCAAAATTTTAAAAGATCTCATAACAGAGTGGATAGGAATGTGGTATAGACCTCCTTTATTGCTTTATCCAGCCCCTAATTTCCATATTAATACAGATCAAGATGATAGAATCTTTAGTGAATGGAAAGGGGGAGTTTCCTTTCATAGAGGTTTCCACCATTCCCCTGTAAACTTTGATGTTATAGCAAAAGATCTGTATGATATTAGTGCAAAATATGAAGAAGGGAATAGAGGGTAGAGTTATAATCAAGGGACAGGAGGACCTTCCAAGAATTAGGAAGGGAGGAAATGATGAGGTAAAAATAACCTCATCATGATAATACCATAAAAACCTATTTTATACATTCAAATCCTTATCCTCTACCAATTAATTAAATTTTAGGAGAAATAATTGCTTAATTTTTAGTGAGAAATTGTATAAACTTTATTTCTTTTGATTTCTTGAAGTATTTTGCCAATACATATTTAATGGGTTATTTTAAGTGTTTTGTAGATAATAATTGGTCAATCAAGTTGTAGATTAGAAGTATCCAGCCAGCACGTGCTCCAGAACAAGTTGAAGATATATGCTAGAAATATGCTCCAGAAGTTTAGGGTGATGGACCGAAGATATAGTTACTCTTTAAAGTTTTAATTTATGTTATTCTTTGAGTCAAAGACTTTATGGCTCGACTTGAGCCTCTTAAATACTTTGTAATGGGTTTTTTAAGACATACGAGTTATTTGTAGATTTGTTTTAGATATTTTCAATGGTTATCCATACCATCTAAAATATAGGATGTAGTTAGAGTTTTTCTATAAAAGACATGATCTCCAGAAGTAAGATATACAGTGAAAAAGTAATGTTATACTATCAAAAAAAATTCTGAAGTTTATGAATAAAGAGATTGTTATCTAAAATTTTTGAGTTATGAGTTATGGATGATAATTATGGTTGATAGAAGCATTTCTAGAATAACTGTGAATGTGAGTTGAGAATAAATCTGATAACCCACGAGCTAGCCACTCGATGGGAGATGACTTGAGTAGATAAGTGTTTTTTTTATTACATTGTTGTTCTATAGAGAATTATTAAATTTATTGTTATGAGATTTTAGTTCTAAAGTATTTGTTGCTTTTCACTTCCATAGTTTATGTTATTAACTGTTAGAATATTTATTGTTAAGAAGATGTTTTATGGATTGTTATAAGTTTTTCTTCTTTTATAATTCTTCAGCTTCTTAGTTTAATTATTTTTGTACTTTTCAATTCAATTATCATGCTTCCTAAATTAGTTTTCTTATGCTTTCAGTTTGAACATTTCATGTTTTCTTAGGAATAAATTGCTTTATAGTTTTATAGTTAGACCGTTTGAAGTTAGAATTAATATTAAGTTGTTCTTAAAAGTTAGAAAACATGAGGGAGATACTCCAGACTTCTTCTATTGCAAATTGCCTTGAACACTACCCGGTCGACAAATTGAATTTTATATTCTAAAGTAATGGGACCTAACGACAACCTATCACCTGTCATGGCTCTCCCTTGTCAGCATTATGGGGGGGCTTTCTACTGTTGGTGTTGATTCTTCCTTGGGTTTGCGTTGGAGTGAGCTATGTATACAATATGTGTTCCTATGTACTTTTAGATGCAATGTTATTATTTTGGTGGGATGGAGCACTTACCATATGGACACTCTTGCATTTCTATTTTTGGAAGCGGCCTTCTATTTTCACTTTATTAGTTCTTCAGACTTTTGGTACCTGTGTCATCTGTATCTATGAGTTCTAGGTGTTTGCCTTTGTTTTCCATCTGATTCGAGTAGTGTTGTTGTGGGAACTCATGTAGATTCTTGTTTTCTTGATCTTGATCATCATCTATTTTAGCGAAGTTTCTTTTTTTAGTTCTATAGCAGTCATTCTTCGACAGTGTTTACAACTTCTTCATGCTTCAATGATGTTCTTCATGTTCATCCTTTGTTCCTATCTTTTGTTAAATTTCTTGGTTGAAGGCTTCTTCATCCTTCACTCTTGTTTGGACGCTTCTTTAGTCCTTCACTTGTATTTCTCTCTTTTGGAGAGGAGTTTTCTCCCACTGGGTTTTTCTCCTTTTTTCTCTTTTTTTGAGAGGTCTTTTGTTTGTACATGGGTACCTTATTTGGCATTATTTTTTAGGACCCATCATGCATTCATATTTAGAGGTTTAATTTTCTCCCTAAGTTTCAGTTAAGGGTGGTGTTAGAGTAAAAGGTATTTCCTAATTAATTATTTATTTAAGTATTAGGTTCATTTTCCTCTAATTACTTAGGCTTACTTAGGTCATGTTTTCTTTATGTCTCATGTCATAGGATGAGGACACATGTCATGATTTTATTTTATCCTCACCTAGGATTTTTAGGTTAATTATCCTTTTATAAGGATTTTCTATTGTATAATCATTAAAAGATGCACATTAATATGATTCATGTTTTTTTGGATCAATAGCTCTTGGCCTCCATAGCTTTGTTATTCTCTCTTTTTTGTGAAAGGTGATTGATTGCAGGTGATACTTGGGAGCCATGGAGTTTATTTTTCCCAACTTCAACAATTTTGGAAAAAAATTGTTGATTCCTTGTGTTGTGAGAAAATAGTGGAACTTATCTAAATCATAGTGCTTCAAGATTTCATTTATTGTATTTCTCTCTCTTTCCCCCTATAAATTGTTGTATTAGGGTTAGTTTTTAGGTTTAATATGTTTTGGGTTGGATCAACACCTATATCTAGATTTAGAAAAGAGACAACTCTCTCTTGAGGTTTGATCTCAACCACAAGGTCCCACACCTTGAGATCATTCTTATTATGTTATTAGATTATTGAATAGTTGGTTCAACAAGGGTGAAAATCCAAGTGACAATATTTTTTTAGGGGAAAGTGCCCATATTATCAAATTTTCACTTTAATAGTAAAAAAATAGAACCTTCCATGAACCTAGAAGCTTCTTCTTAGCATGTAAATGAATCCTCATTCCTTCTCTTGGTGCTATCAATTATTGTGGCAACTAAAATAATATATACTAGGAACAAGAGGTGACTACTCTCTCTAAATATTCTCCTTCATTACTTTAGAGTAATGTTGTATTTATTAAATTCAAACTTTGAGGGAGAATTTAAACTTTCAATTGTATCATGATCTTTTTGTTCCAAAAAAATAAATCAAATTATTAGTTTCCTCTAGAATTATCTTATTCTTCAAACTCTCGTGTCTTAATAAATTCATTATTCGAGATAAATTCCTCACAAGAAGTTTGCCTCACATATTTCATATTTATTACTTAAAAAATATATTACATTAAAGAGTCAGAATTGGAGGAGGATATAGTTTTTTTTTCATCCCTATCATGTGATTCAACTACTACAATTGATACAATTCTTGTCAGAGTGATCTCTCATGTGCACTCTTCATTTTCAATCCAAGGGATGAATTCGATTGTTCAACTATCATGTGTCATTTATTTTTCACCCATATAACATATACATGGTGAGGAAGGATATTGTAGGTCAACCTCAATAGGATAAATCATCCCTCCTTGATCCTTATGGATGAATTCAATTGATGGAATCATTGATGTAGTTGGAACATCAATAATATAATATGTGGTGCAAATGTAGCTCTACCTATTTTTGTAAGGACCTAATCACTAGTATTATAGGTAGCTTGGGCACTTTATACATATTTTTCAATTCTCTAATTTCTTATTCATCCTCTCAAGAGGAACCTTAATTTTAAGGAAGACACCCTTATAATCACAATCAAACTCCTTCCTTTTATTTTCTACATGTTCAATATACATCCATATTCTTTCAGTTACAATCCTCTCCATGTCATCTTGACAATTTTTATAAGCAATTCCTCATGCTTATGAAATGAATGCTAGAAGCCACTTTCCCTCCTTATTTCTCTTAATTAACCAATAAATCCCTTAGATTTGTTGCCATCTATAGTATTCATCTATTATAACCTAATTATTTTATCTATTTTCTCAAATCCATCCTTGTTGTAGACTTTGAAGTATTTTAATTGAATATTTGGTGTCATGAATCTTAATTCTTTATATTTCTTTCAATTATGAAAATTTATTGAATTTAATTTCCTCAATTCTTCTAAGTAATCTATCTTGTATAATACATCAAGATGAAATACATATAGAGATGTTATAGCTCCATAACTTATGACAACTATTCTCATTGATAATAGAAACCAATCACCCACTTATTATGTATTTTTCTTTTAGGTTCAAATTGAAAAGGTCTCAAGAACATTATAAATTCCTTTGATAACTTAGGGTTAATACATCCTAACTTCAACATTGATATCACAAAAATATCCTCAAACTTGTAGAAAGAGGCATGGGGGTGATACATATCCAAGTGCATAGTTTATAGTTTAATTCACTTTAAATACCCTTTATTATATCTAAGAACTTAAGCTTGATAGATATTTTTTGTTAAATTCCCTAGACATAAAAATAGGAATAGAAAGAATAGAAATGAATAATTCTTGAATCATGTATCATATAAGGGAAATTGAGGTATAAAATATTGAAAACTCATTGTGTAGGTGATTTGCTAAAAATATACCATTGTAAAACAATATGTTTACATTTGTATTTTTCACTATCCTCACAAAAGGTATGCATCCCCAAGTTCATCTTGTCATCCATATTAGTGTCAAGGATTCAACATATTCCTTGGTGCGCCTATTAAAAGTATTTTTAGATTGAGTAGATTTCAGAGGTTCTACCTCTTATCTAGGAATTAGAACTAGTGGTTCTCCATTCTTATTACTTGAATTTAATAAAATTTATATACCTCTACAAATGGCGATCCTTCCTATATTATGTAGCTAAAAATTAAATATTTAATTCCAATTTAACATCCTCCCTAAGTTGAAATTCCTTGTAAAAATATTCTTATGTATAGGGTGAACAACACATTGCATGAGCTATCCTTCACTTGCCTTTACTTATCATCATACATTTTTGTAGCTCAAATCATAGTTATCATGTGTTGTTAACAACATAATAGGAAAGAAAACCTTTGTAAGTTATAGTTTTCATATATTGTTGATTAGTTTGTACATATGTTATTATTGTAGAATATTACAATAAAAAATCTCCATGTGGTTATGTTCATTGCATCCCTAATATATACTCTTTTGCGCCCAATAAATTTTAGCTAAGAATAGGGCCTTTTCTAGTTGTCTTCTTGTACTTCTTAAAATATCATGGTATGGATTTAGTGGTCATCTTTGACATATATCTCTTAGAAATAATATTTATATTGATGCAACAATAGAGATTAGGGTTTTTAGATACTACTATAACTTGCAATAATATAATTTAAAAAATTATGGTTTTCCACTCTATTGGTGGTCAAAGTTGTAGACCTGAAATCCTTAACGCTTGATAATCTCTCATGTTCCAGGGGTGTCAAACTTGAGAAGAGTATGATGAACCTATGTTCAAGTTTGGTAGCTTAGGACCAATTGTTGAGGTGGGTAGTACCTCCTTGCTTTTGGATCTGCAAGACCAATAATTATTCCCCTAATGTGTTAGAACATATACTACCATAGAAATAAAACACTCACCTTGACACAAACCATACCCAATGTACAATACACATCTATTTTGGTTGTCATTTTATGCCTATATGATGGTTTGGGAGACTTAAGTTTAAGCAACTTATTAAATAGATGTTCTACCACATAAGTATCAATAAATGTGTTTTAAAGTGCTATGCATATTTAGGCCTAGAAATTAGAACACACAAACAAATAAAATTGAAAAGATGTTTAAATTTGTGTATATTGAGTGTTTAAAGGATGATGAGAGGATCCAATAACAAACTAGTGTCTTTATCTAGTTGGGAAATAAAGTCTTTGAATCCACTCAATTATGTAATAATTGAAACCAAGGTGATACCTTAATCGAGATATCACATAAGACTATGCCTTTCAAGATGCACAAGAAAGCTAGGATCAACACATACATTTAGAAAAATAATAGATAATTTCATAATATTAAATGAGTCTACTTAGTAATCTACGAATATGGTGCAGTCAAGGATGGAGGGTCCAGATATAGGACTTTCCAACCTTGTAGCAAGAGTAAGTACAACAGAAACTTGATGAACAAGAACACAATCACATATGGAAATATAGAGAATAATCAATTATTCACTGGAAAAATGCCCTGCCTTCCAGCTTATAGAATTATAGAATGATATGGTGTTCAGCCTAAAAATACAATGTGGGTCAAATCCCTTATCTACTATCTATCGCTATTGATGATCATGATTAATGCAACACAATACCTACATATACTAATTCCCAGCTCCAAAAAAGGTCTGCATCATCCTCAAGAGGTATTAAATCCCAAGGTTGATGAAACATGTGAAGGTCGGCCAAAACATGAGGTTCCCCTAAAACATGATATGGATAAGAAAAAAGGTTCCTCGATGAATGTGCATCCTTATGGAAAGGTCTCTTGAGCTCCGCAAGTCATGGGATAGGTCCACACACTTGAAAAACCAAGACTAGTCTGTAAATGCTCTCTGTCCAAATACAGTTGATATTTTGTTAACGATAACTTCATACCGGAATCTCAAAAACACTTGAATTCTGGATATGATGTAGATGTTGACCTAAAGATCATATATCTTACTTAGTGAGCTTTGATGTTACAATGTGGTACAATGCGGTATGAAATGTTGATACTGGGTCCAAACTGAAATGCAAGAAAATATGAATGCAAATATATTTGGTTGATGCAAGATTGCTTGAAACCTAGAATGCTCATGCATCAGACACCCAAGGTTGAAGAAAATTGAGCCTCACTTTCTAGGGGCTAGAGAAAAACCAATGCGGTCCACCTCAGCCTGAGAAATCCATGATGAATCTTCCTCTGGTCTTCCTTTCCATCTAACTAGATATTCTTTGTATTGCCTTCCTTTGGTACTTCGGCCAACTTTGTTGTCTAAAATCTCCTCAATTTCCTTTAGATGATGTGCTATCTGGTCTGGAAAACCAACTTCTCTTTCCTACAGTGACCCTCCTTCATGATACCGCTATAGGTTTGAAATTTTGAATATAGGCAATGTGCCAAATTCCTCCGGTAGTTCCACTTCATAAGCATTTCCAAAATCAAATCTCATGATGATCTACAACGTCCAAACTTCTTCATCTTCAATTTATTATATGTCCCAATTAGAAATCTTTCTTTTCTCAAATATACCATTACTTCCTCTCCTACTACAAACTCCTTATGTCTCCTCTTCTTATCTAATGTCTCCTTGTAGGTATTGTTCATCTTCGCCAAATGCTCCTTAACTTGAGTATACATTGTCTCCATGAATCCTGCAAATTATTCTTCCTTTGCACTCATTTTATTCTCCATACTGATATCCCTTAATTTGTCTACTCCTCTAGGTTGCTTTCCTATCACAATCTCAAATGGTGTCTTCCCTGTGCTCTGGTTTTCTAAATTGTTGTATGCAAATTATGCTTGCGGCAATATCAACTCCCAATTTCCTACCTTACCTTCAGTCAAACACCTCAACAAGTTCCCCAAGATCCTATTTACCAATTTTTTCTGTCCATCCTTCTATGGGTGAAATGCTAAACTATACTTCAATTCTATCTTCATCTTCTTCCACAATGTCTTCCAAAAATATCCAATAAATCTAGTGTTTATGTCTGATACTATACACTTTTGTAGTCCATGTAACCTCACAATCTCCTTGAAAAATAGGTATGCAACATGTACTACATCATTGGTCTTCTTACAAGATATGAAATGTGCCATCTTAGAAAAAACTTCCACAACCACAAATACAAAATCAAATCCCCTTGGTGTCTTAGGCAATCCCAACATAAAATCCATCATAATGCCCTCCCATGGTCTCTCCAGTATTTTCAATGGTGTGCACTTCCCAATGTTCTGACTATTTACTTTTGCAACCTGACAAATCCTACAACTTCGAACATATTTCCTGAAATCCTTATACAACTGTGGCCAAAAATAGTTCTCACTCACCAATGCTACAGTCTTATCAATTCCAAAATGTCCTGATAATCCTTCACAATTATTTTCCTTGATCAAATTCTCCCTCATTGAACTCCTAGGAATACATAAATGATTATTCTTGAACAACATACCTTCCTAGATGAAATAATCCAACCATTTGCTTCTATCTGTGTCCACCAGTTCTTTGCAAGCCTTCCATGCCTCAATGAAATCAATGTCATCCTCATACATATACTTTAGTTCTTCAAAACCCAATACTTCAATTCTCATCTCTGTCAACAAACTCCTTCTCCTACTCAATGCATCTACAACCTTATTTGACTTCCCACTCCAGTGCTTCAACACAAATGTGTAACTTTGCAAGAACTCTACCCATCTCATATGTCTCTGGTTCAACTTCCCTTGACTATTCAAATATTGCAAAGCTTGATGATCTATATAGAACACAAAATCCTTGGGAAAAAAGTAATGTCCACTTCTTTGAGGCTTGTATTATTGCATAGAATTCTTGATCATAAATTGAATATCTTCTCCTAGCATCATTCAATTTCTCACTGAAGTAAGCTATTGATCTCCCTTCTTGACTTAACACAACTCCTATTTCACTTCCACTAGCATCACAATCTACTTGAAATACCTTATTAAAGTTGGGTAATGCTAATATAGGTTGTTTTGTCACCTTCTGCTTCATCAGCTTGAAACTATTTTGTGCTCTTGATTTCCACTTGAAGTCCTTCTGGTCACCCCTCATTGTCTCTGTCATAGGTGTGCAAATACCACTAAATTTTTTGATGATTTTTTGGTAAAAGGTTGCTAGCACATGAAATGATCTCACTTCTCCAACATTCGTAGGTATGGGCCATTCAACTATTTCTCTAACCTTGTCAAGGTCCATCTTCATTCCTTCCGCACATATCACAAATCCCAAATACACTAGTTCCTCCATAAAACTACACTTCTTGATGTTTATCAACAACTTCTCTTCTCTCAGCCTCTAAAATCCTGTTTGATGTGCTCCAAATGTTCCTCCTTAGTCTTACTAAGAATCAAAATATCATCCAGATAAACAATGACAAACTTACCCAAGAATTTCTTCAAGACTTCATTCATCAGCCTCATAAATGTACTAGGTGCATTATTTAGTCCAAATGGCATGACCAACCACTCATACAATCCCTCATTTGTCTTGAAAGCAGTCTTCCATTCATCTCCCTCTCTGATCTTGATCTGATGGTATCCACTCTTTAGATCTATCTTGGTGAAATACTTTGCTCCACTCAGACTGTCCATGATGTCATCCATCCTAGGCAATGGGAATCTATACTTCACTATGATCTAATTGATAGCTCTTGAATCTATACACATCCTCCATTATCATTCTTTCTTAGGTGCAAGTACAGCTGGTACCACACACGGGCTCATACTTTCTCGTATCAATCACTTCCTCAACAGCTATTGTATTTGTCTGTTTAGCTCTACATTTTCTCCTAGTGTCATCCAGTGTGCAGCTTGGTTTGGAAAACTGGCTCCAGGAATAAGATCTATATGGTGACTGATACTCTGAATTGGTGGTAATACATCTGGCATATTTTTTGATACAAGATCTTGGTACTTTGTTATTAGTTTAGTAACTTCTCGCTCTGGTGATCCTTCTTCTCTTGTGACTCTCTCTGCATCTATGGCTCTGCACTTCCTAGGAATCAAAGAAAAACACATGTTCTCAAGTCTCAATCCATCCAGAAATTTCCTTCCATCTACTAAATTGATTCTAGTTGTTCCAAATACTTCACTTTTCAGTTCATCTTCCAAAGGTTTCAAGGTGATTCTTTTTCATCGGATGTTATGGTATAAGTATTCTTTCTCCAATCATGTATAGCTTTCTTATCGTACTGCCAAGGTCTACCCAACAACATATGGCATACATCCATTGGCATAATATCACATAGCACTTCATCATGATATGACCCTATTTTGAATTTCACTAGACGTTGATCACTTACTAGTATCTTGTGCTCATCTTGGATCCAAGCTATCCTATAAGGTTTTGGATGTTTTCTTCTTTCCAAATTCAACTTTCTCACCATTTCCTCAGAAATTAGGTTATCTGTACTACCACTATCAATGATAACTTTACAGCACTTACCTCCTACTTTGCATCTAGTCTGAAACAAAATTTTCCTTTGAAGTGCTTCCTTAGGTACTTCTTTCTCCTGCAACAGTGCTCTCCTCATGAATAATGACTCTCTCTTCTCAAGACTTCCTCTCGAACTCAGTGATTTCACTAGTTCTTCCTCTATGTATCTAGTTCTTGCATGATTTTCATGCTTCTTTCCTTCATGGAGACACTCAAATGCTCTATGTCCTTCACCTCCACACTTAAAACAGGTTCCTCAGAAAGTTCTCTTGTCATATCCTTTCTCATCCCTCAGGTATCCATCATTGTGGTAAGAATTGTAGCCTCCTTTTTATAGCAGTAAGAATTTCCGTCATCTCTCCCTTTTTGGTATGAATTGGAATCCTTCTCCTCCTTGCGGTATGAATCCTTGTCCTTGCTTTGCTCTGCATATGGTCTTTCTCCTTCGGAATGTGAACTTCCTCTCTAAAATCTACCTCTTCTTCCTCTCTGCCTTTGTTCATGTCTTTTGTTTATCTTTTCCTCCACCTTTAATGCAAATTGGTATGCTTCCTCTACTGAATTCATCCTTACCAAACTCAACTCTTCCCAAATATTCATCCTCGACCCATTGATATATATTGCAACTTTCTCCTTGCTTGCTTAGCTATGTCTTCTCATGATAATGATCTTATGAAATTCCTCAGTGTACTCCTTCACAATCTTCTCCTTTTGTCTCAAGTTTTGCACTCTCTTCAACAACTCCATCTTATAGTCTGCAAGTATAAACTAGTTCTTCAATTTTGTCACCATTTTGTCCCATTTCACAATCTTCTCCTTTCCCTTTTTGTTTCTCTCTAATTGAACTTCCTTCCACCATATTGCAACATGTCCTTTCAGTTTAGTCTTCACAAATCTCACTCTCTCTAGGTCTTCAATTTCTTCACATTCAAAGTATTCTTCAATGTCATGTATCCAATCAATCAACTCCTTAGGGTTTAGGTTACCCGTATAGTTCGCAATCTCCATTCTAGGTCACTTTCCCATTTTCAAAATAGCCTTCAATATCTTCATCTGATCTGATTCTTCCTCTTTAGAGGTCTCTTCAGCTCACTCTATAGCCTGAACTTCATCATCATCACTTTCATCATTAGGTTTAGGGTTTAAGCCCTTTCTTCTATCTTCTTCAATAGCATCCAATCTCACTTTCATGGTTCACATCATTTCCATCATCTCATCCATATTTCCAACAACATTAACAGTAGTATGAATTCTCCTCGACAACATCTCTTCCAAGGATCTAGTGCAACTGCCTCAAGTCGACGATTTGGCTACAGGATCGCAACTGCCTCACAATCGATGATTTGTTGACAAACATAGGTAGGCTGCCTCAAGTCAAAAATCTATCCACACAAAGAACTTATGGAATGCCGTTCTCAACTTCACAAACTTGCTCCAGTACAATGCCTCGAATCGGTGATCTGTCCAACTTCGCTCTCCCAAAATTTACAACTTCACTCTGATCTTCCAAAGGTTCGCAACTTCACTCTAATACTACTTGGTGTAGTCAAGGATGGAGGGTCCAGAGATAGGACAATCCAACCTTTTAGAAATAGTAAGCACAATGGAAACTTGATGAACAAGAACACAATCACATATGGAAATATAGAGAATAATCAATTATTCACTATCAGCATTCCCTGCCTTCTGGCTTACAGAATTACATAATGATATGGCATTCAACCCAGAAATGAAATGCGGGTCAAAGCCCTTAGCTAATATCTATCTCCATTGATGATCATGATTAATGCAACTACATAATTCCTATATATACTAATTCCTAGCTCCATGAAAGGTTTGTGTCGACCTCAAGAGGTATTAAACCCCAAGGTTGATGAAATGTGTGAAGGTCAGCCAAAACATGAGGTTCCCCCAAAACATGATACAAATTAGAACGAAGGTTCCTTAATGAATGTGCATCCTTAAGGAAAGGTCTCCTAAGCTCCGCAAGTCACGGGATAGGTTTGCACTCTTGAAAAGCCAAGACTGGTCAGTGAATGCTCTCTATCCAAATACAGTTGATATTTTGTTAACAATAACTTCATACTGGAATCTCCAAAACACTTGAATTCTAGATATGATGTAGATGTTGCACTAAATATCATATATTCTGCTCTGTGAGCTCTGATGGTACAATGTGGTATGAAATTTCAGACTGGGTCCAGACTGAAATGCAAGAAAATATGAATGCAGATATTTTTGGTTGATGCAAGATTGCTTGAAACTTGGGATGCTCTTGCATCAGAATATATCCATACAATTTTTTATTTTTCTAAAAATATGCCTTAGCAAAAAATTCCAAGTATTTTATAGTCGTCTAGCTAACCAACTAAAAAAACATCTAGAAACATATAGCATGCACATGAAGACACTAAATGAACGTTGATTCTTCCATTAATATACTAATCTACAAAGGTTACAATTACTTACTACAAATTTGGAACATACCTAGACCATTACAAAACCAAAATAACTATACCCAGAACTATAAATTGAAACCCGAGGGCTTCCCATGAATATATTTTTTCTATTGGTTTTGTAACTACTCTTCCCTAATCCCACAATGTTATCCTCTATAAAAATGGAAACTAAGGAAGATATATCCATAGTATGAATTCATGCAATTTGTTAAAAAGTTGTGGAACACAAGGAAACCCTAAATCATGACCTCCTCAAACTCTTAGACAAGTATCTTTTGTAAACTAAACTTGAACACTAGGAGGCATGAAAGAAAATTCCTTTGAACCCTAACAAACATAAGCATTAATTATTCATGGGTTTGAGTGCAAGAATAAGTGAAAATACCCACAAAATTTGTTGAAATCACATCTTGGAGTTTTTTCTCTGAAAAAGGAGGGGTTGCAAATAATGAATGAAGAATTGTGTCATCTTTCTTTGTGGATCGAGACAAAAATACATTAAAATCCCTTACAAGGCATCCTAGATAAAAAAAAAAAATTGTATTTGTGAGCCTTAATCATGCTACAGAGGAGGTAGGTGCAGAAAATGGCATGACATCATCTTTAGTTAACTTGCAGTTAATCAGAGTCAGTGAGGAAGAAGGAAATGGGAACCTGTTAGAGGTTCAATAAGTTGCCAGAACCACCAAAATATATGACAAATAACCTCTCTTTCCTTTGTTTCATAATTCCTGTCACGTTTCTCTTTACCCTAACCATTGAGGCTAGGAGGGGACTTAGCAACTTGTTGGGGATACTACTATTCACTTTTTTCATACCTAGCTTATCAGGATTGAAACCATAATTGGGAGCTAGAACGTTGGTTTTAGGTTCCCAAGAAACCTCTAATATTTTATTTTCATCTTTTGAGAACCCTTGTTGGGGATTCCTCAGAAACTGAGGACCACTGGTTCTTGGTTCCTATGGAACCTCCAACTTCTCACGTTATCTTTTTTCAAGGGTTCCATGGGAACTAGGAACTATTGCTTCCTAGTTCCTATGGAACCTTTGACCTTTTATCTATCATTTTTTAGGGCTAAGGGTGGGGAGAAACCCATCAGGGGTTCCATAGGAACCAAGAACCAAAGGTTCTCGATGCCAATGAAAGCTTTGATAAAAGGAAGTTCTAGATAGACATAAAAGCTCCAACCACCTCCCCTACTTCATTGATTTTGGAATTTCAATTTTGGGGAAGTGATTGAAGTATGAAAAATGGGGTGATTAATGCAACATCCAAAGGCACAAACTAAAACAAGATAACTTATTTAAAACCTCTCAAATCAACTATAATTGATGGGAAAACAAAAATAGAAAAGGCAGACCATTAGAGAAGAATGAGGAAAATGAAACACAACAAAATTTGTTGTCAACACACTACACATAGATTCTATAGAATGCACAAGTATACTAATAAATAATTTAAATAAATGAATGCAAAACCCTCTTAGAATTTATGACTAAAAAAACTACTTTGATATTTGAGATATTTTTCAATTATGGTTAATGTAAATCAACATATAGAGAATGGAAGAACTTACATAGAGAGTAGAAGTAGTATATGCTTGACTATCGATAATTCTAAATGAAGTAACATTCAATGATTCCTTTGATGAACAATCTCTCTAGGAAAATATCAAGATTAAAATATTTATTTTATATATGACAATGGCCTTTGTAGTGAATTCCATGCTTTAAATTATAGCTTCTATGATATTGTAAAGAGATAGGGCATTTGTTTATGTAGAATGGGATTTGAAGTATTTTTGTTTGATAGAAAAAGATGAAATTATAGCATGAAGAAGACATATTTTCTTTAATGGCCATTGAATCTATTCATATAGAGATTACCTTAATTTTTAAGCTATTTGAAATTATGTTCTTATTTAATATCTAACATTTATTATTTAATTAGTTCTTTAGATCCAACAAATACTGTATAGTGTCCAATATAAACTAATGAGAAATTTGAATTTTTTTAGGAATAAATAATTGATATCCAATTAGCTCATTTCATGTAAGCGTGATTTTCTTAGTTAGATGCTTCATTATCTATTCTTGTTTATGTTATGTATATCCCTCGTGGTATTTAATATGTTGTCTATTTATATACATAAATTAGCCATAATGTTGGCCCTTTGAATGTCTCAAACAATGAGTAACATCATTCCATCTTGTAACATAAGCTGGTTGGGCCCATAATTTAATCACATAAAAAACTTGAAATTTTGAACTTGTTATATAATGACCTATCAAACATTGAAATAAAATGATTAGTTACTCAACAAACATTATAACATTATTCCTTGGTTGATTAGAAATCACTATGTGATGTAGGGTATGAAATACAAAATATATATAAATGGGACCACCACATGGGCGTCATGTCTTGCTTCTTGCATGAACTTATCTATTAAATCAATAAAGTTAGATCATTAGAAGAAAAAAAATTGAAATATGCCTTCTTGTTTTCTTTATTTCATTTGAAAAGAAAAATTATGTTGAATAGTGAAATAAATAATAAATAAAAAAATGGTTTATTTTGTAGAGAGTCAAATGATTAGTAATATTTTAAGATGATAGTGCAAATTTAATAATTTGTGCATTATTAAAACATAAAATGTCTATTCCTTCTTGAAAATTTAGTCCTTGTTTCTCCATTTTGCATGCATGCCAAGATTTTGGTGCATCATACTTCTTCTTCCTGCGTAGTATTCAAGCTGTGTTGATACTATGTTCCTGAGTAATCTGCCAACAAATGATAGGAAAAAAATAAACTTTGGGCATTGTGTTACCCCTGATTTGTCCCACCAATTCCTCTTAAACCTCGAGTATTTGAATTTCATTTATTTAATGTGTGTATGCAATGTCATTTATTTTGAGATCGAGGTTCATAATTCATTCTTTTAGTAGATTAATGTTAGTCTTGTTTAAACCTATTTGAAAATCTTTCATTGCTCTATTTTTTTTAAGAAAGAAATTGTTAGCAATTACTATTTTAGTGACTTAGAAATCTATTAGAAACTATCTTATATATATATGATCAATTTCATTGTGGCAGGATAAAATTCTCAGTTTTTGAAATCTTATTTGAAAATTGTGGAAGTTTAAAATAATTTATTTCATGATAAATTGTAAATAATTAATTTACTTTATCAATTATTTCACATGTTAGTTATTCGAAGATCTTTCAAATAGTACTTCTATAGTATTCTATGTTCAGTTTAACTGTGATTTTAGCAATTGTGGCTTGTGGGTTTGTGGCTGTAGTATGAAAAGTATTGTCTTGAGTAGGATGAACATATCATCGAACATTTTGGGTGGTCTTTCTTCCAAAATTCTAAGTTAACAGGTTTAGGATAAATGAAGATACGTGAGAACACATTACTTTGACTAATATTGTGTAAGTTGGATTTTGTGTGGATGAACAAATTTTATGACTAACCCAAGTATAGGTTCTCATTCTAAATTTTTATTAACATCGATGATCCTTGATTGTAACTAGATTCTTTAAAGAACCAAACATCGAGTGAGAATTTTTAGTTCGTGAATAATTGGATTTTATGTAGAAGATGAGTTTTAAATTGGGTTGCACATGGTAGTTGACTAGTTAAATACTACATGGAAGTTAAAAAAGGTATAAATTTCCATTAGAGGTGCATTATTTTTGTGTGAAGTCAGGGAATGTCAATAAAGATTGATTTGCATGTCAACTAGTCTTTTGTAAAAATGGATTATTTGCATATCAATAGAATAATTATACATTTTATATCGTTTAGCACATGAAAGATCTGAACTTGATGAAAGATGTGAATTTCGTCATTTGCATGTGAAAAGATAAGAATGTTTAGTGATTCATTGTCATCATTGTATTCATGAGTGTTTTCTCGCTATTATCATTATGTCTGGGGTTGTCTTCTTTGAGTGTTCTCTTACTGTGAATATTAAGTGATTCACTATTTTCATGAGTTCTTGTGGAAAGTTACCTTCCTAGATGGGTGCTGGATATGGGTATCAAAGAGTGTAGACTACTTTTTCCAGTTCTACTAATATTTTATTGTATACAAAAAAATGCTTGGCCAAACATTTGTAGACTATTGAAATAGATGGGTTATTTCATATTTTTTCTCTCTACCATATCCTAGTATTGATCATAGCATGTTCTAATATGATAGAAATGCAAGTAGATATACTAGGCATGCACTAGATTCCATCCTATACAATGATTTCTTTTTGCTAAGCATCTTGTGCAAGGTCAGTGGTTCTTCGTGTGAGGAAGAACTCTCCAGGGAAGCATAAGCTTTGTGGTTGGACATAAAAAGTGCCTGGACCATGTTCTCATCTACTGATTTGTAGATGACTATGTGAGAGTTGATGGCGGTCAAATAATTTTCTTGTTATTGGCATATGTACTTCATGATTATACATCTTATGTGGAAGATTCTCGTATGATTGTACATTATCATACTTTCATTATATTTTTTTGACTTGCTGGCATTGTCTACCTAAGTCAATCTTTTGTATATTTTGATATAAAATGCATATAAATTGGATGATGTTATTCGATATAATAGATGCATATATAGCAAAGAAAGCAGAAGCAGTTGAGCATAGAGGGTAGTTGGATAATTGAATGAAACAGATACAGTTAGTTAACTGTATACATCTTCAATGCAATGTAATACATTATACATTATTTTCCAATATTCCCCCCTTATTACATTATTCTTGAAACCATAAAAGCACCTTGCCTAGGGACCCCCCCTTAAGGCTTACATAACAAAACTTGTTGAATACAAAATGTATATACATCTTTGTAAAGATCTTCCTTGAAGAAAAAAATCTTGAATCAAGTGGAGCTCCATCAAGCTATCTCTCAACCCTCATAAAGGTGTATCCCCTAGCCAAATTCTCGAGTTCTTCCTCCTCCCATGAACTCTCAAATCACAAATTCTTCAAATTATTCGAAAACAATCCATATTGAGCTATCCAAACATATGGCTCCATCAAGTTGCCCGATGACCCTCAAACTTAAGTATAATTCGAATCATAGCCTCAAGTGCTCGTTGGAAAACCATCCATATTGAGCTCTACACCAAACCCCTTACTTGTCTCCAAAAATAAAACTTCACAATATATGTATTCTTCAAATTTGTTAGCAACAACAAGGAAAAGAAAAAAATAAAGCCAAAAATGCCTCTCATGCAAAGCATCATCTCAAAGCGAAAAGCTAACTTGAGATAATGAAAATTCCTCCATCCTCCAGTGTCACCAGCCTCCAGTATGACCCTATTACACTTTATCCATCTAATGTCTTGGATGAGTCTTTGGAGGCCTCATTAGCAATAACAAAGATGAACCCGATCAAATGAAATTTACAATGTTCTTTATTTCTAATGTAATGACCCTTGATATAGCCAAAAAACATTCCCCTTTTTATCATATTTAACATCAGTACATTCATGAACAGTAACCACATCTCCCATCATCAAAATGTGGAATAAAAAAGATACTCAAAACAAACAAGACAGTTATGATGCATTGAGTTTTCTACATAATAGTGTGCCTTCTACAAACCAATTGAATAACAACTACTATATTTGTTGCAATGAAAAAAATTATCACATCCGCCAACTATACATATGCCACAATCATCACAATGGTATTGTTCTTTTGAAACATCATGATAAAAAATTTGCACACTATGAGCAATAATATTCCCACATGTTAATTTGACAGTTCTCACCTACCATCACTCTCAAAGCTTGTGTGGATCAGGCTGGCTTAACCAACACACTCTAAGCATTGACCACGCTTAGGTGGTTGTTGTGGGCCCAACTAACCTGTCCCGCCTGTTGTTTTCCCTTCTCGTTCACCTTTAGAAAGTTGTTTCCGTTCACCGTTAGCAGGTCGTTTGCAATTCACTATTAACATTCAAATTATTCCCGCCCAGTCCATTTCACCACATTCAAAAAAAGGCTTCTAGCACCATCGGTTTTCATTTTTCAGTTCCCACGCGGCTGTATGAAAATGGGAGCATTTGAGCAGAGTATGGATGTCTATCAAAATGTAACGAACTAGGGATTATTTAGATATTACATCTGAAAATGCTTTGGTAGACATGTATGCAAAATGTGGAAGCATAGACAGGTACATTAACTATTGGCAAGATGCCTCAAAGAAATGTGGTCTTGTGGAACACTATGACTGTAGGATATGCACAAAATGCATTTGTTGAAAAGGATTTAAGAACTTTCAATCAAATGTAATAAGCAGGTGTAATGCCATACTTCGTTATCTTTCCAGCACCCTCCCTACGTGTGCTAAAATGGGAGGTATGGACATTCATTACAGGGTAAAGGAAAGAGGAGATGTCACTGCAACTACCCTGATAGACATGTATGCAAAATGTGGAAGCACAGACAAGGCATGTGAACTGTTTGACGGAATGGCTCCAAAAAATGTGGTCTTATTAAATGCCATGATAGCAAGATATACGCAAAAGGGATTTGTTGAAAAGGCTTCAAAAGCTCTCGAGTAAATACAATTGGCAGGTGTAAAGCTAGACTCCGCAACCTTTGCCAGTATCCTTCCCGTCTGTGCCAAAATGGGAGCTTTTGAACAGGGTATGGACATCCATTAAAGCATAAAGAGATCAATTTTGTCAGATGTGATGTCTGGTGGATGTGTGGATCTGTTTTCTTGCTGCCTACAGACCACATATGAAAGCAGGCCTGGGAGTATTTACAGCAGTGTTTTTTAAAAATTTTAATTTTTATATTTGAGTCTTAAAAAAAAGTGAGCAAATGGTAAGGAGATTGATCAAAGATGAGGAATTAAAAAGTTCTCTGGATGTAGTTGGATTGTAGGCCACAAAAGTTTATGTGTTTTTTGTGTAGAAAACTTATGACATTTACAAACATAGTAAATTTATGCAAAGTTGGAGAAATTGGCTTGGGAGATGAAGATAATAGGGTATTTTCACTTAGTGGTACGGAAAAGGAGGGAATTTTTTTTTTTTTTACCATCATAATGAAAAGTTGCCAAATTCTTTTGGTTTTTTGGACATGTTCACTAAAACAACTATTAGACTTGTTAAGAACCATTGAGTATGTGTTAATTGTCATACTGCAATGAAATTTGTCTCCAAGATTATTACAATTCCTACTTCTAATGATTAGTTTAGCTGATTTCATGAAGAAGAGATGAACTCACTTGCACACACATTTTGCCATGGATCAGTCGAAGAACTTGTTAATTCATGATGATTAATTTCTTGTATGAAGTTATTTTGAAAAGATTTAAAACGGTAATAAATGGGTTCCTAAGTTGGTTTGCTTATCCTCAAAGGGTAAGGAACATTCTCTAATAAAGTTTCCACTTATTTATTTCTTGCAACACTATTTCTAATTTAAGATAAAATCAAGGAACTCCTTTGTTGGTGTTTGTCCTTTTGAGCATTTACCTTACTTATCATTCTTAGTGAAATGACTCTATTGTTCTTCTAATTATTTTTTATTTTAATTTTTTTGCCTATAGAGCCCCTCATTAATATTTGATCAAAGATTTATATTTTTGTTGTGTAGTTTTTATGTGGTGTCTTTGCCTTGCCCCATTCTAGGTGATGGTGGGGCCTATATTACTGAGTGCAAATTTATCTAAGTTTCAAGTGCTTCCTTTCTTAATAGAACCATGTTTTGGCCAACATCTATAACCAATCTAAGAATTTGTTTAATAGACCCCCTTATTCAAAAAATGTTCTTGTTGTAGTGTTTTGTCATTCATTATACTTATCACATGCCTAAACATCTCAAACTATATGAATTTTTAAGTGTTGGGGATGATTGTCTCTATTTGTAGCCTTTATTAGGTTTATAGCAATATATTTCCCCTTCATTCCTTGAAACCCAACATTTCCATTTTTTTGGGACCTTTGACTATTTTAGTCTTTTAGACTTCTCATTACCTAGGTAATTTATCATGGCTTTAACCACACTTACACTCCCTACTTTATGTTTTTTTTTTCCCTAGGATTTTAGATCTCCATGTAATCATGTTCTTCTTAAGCTATTAGACTAACCCACAAACCTCAGTTATTCTCTATTTACATTTTTCCATACTTTCTCTTCTTTAGCATTGAGTATTCACCATCCTTAATTCCTAGAATTTGAGGATTCATTTTTCCTTTAAGTCTCAAAATCTTAGGCTTTTATCATTTTCCCTACTCATTTCCCTCACCCAACTTCTCATCTCCCTTCCTCGTGGAACCCATACTTGTAGGATTACTCATGCCTTCATACCCAAAAGGCATAAGGTATGTGGTAAAACTAATATCTAAATGCTAAAAATATTCCACCTTTATTTCCTTTGCTTATTTTCTTCTAGCGTTTGACACAACACATTAATGACCCCTAACTCATTTCTCTTGAGTCATAGAGTTTTGGACTTCTATATTTTCCTTTACCAAAATGTACATTTGCAAAATGTGGAAACATAGACAAGGGGTGTGAATTGCTTTGGGACCACATTTCTTACTTATTTACAATGAATTTTATATCTTTATTCAGTTCTACATTTCTCCAAACTTTTAGTATTCTTTTTTTTTCGTTATCTATTCTATCTTTTTCTAAAAATGACAAGTAATAAAGACATGGTTGCACTCTACAAGTGTGTCAACATCCTTATATCAAAATTGGACTTTGTTCCTCCTATTATTTTCCATCAACTAGCTTATAGTTTCTCTATTGAAGTTCCCATTAGCCATGTACCAATAAAAATCGAATGCTCTTATAGCTAAACCCTATGCTCTCTCCATACCCATATTAAAAAATGCTTCCCTAGTAAATCCATAAACCATTGGTTCATATTCATCTTCTTCATGAAGTAACATTGGACACCTATTTGTGTCATGTTTGTCCCACTTTATATAAATTACAATATATTTTTACTATCCTTCTAGGGGATTTCTCAATTTCTAGTGTTCTAGCCCGCTTCATGCCTTTGACTATCAAATATTCATTCCTTAGATGATCTTCCCTACTATTATTTTAAAACCAAAATTCACTTAGATTGTAGGTGGGGAGAGTCTTAGCTTTCTCACCTTTCATCATAATTTCTTACTTCAACATTATGTCTTCCAATTCAAATTTGAAATTATCAATTTCATCATTTCCCATTAAACCATTATCTCATGTAATTTTGAATAGGATTATGTTATGTAATTTAATCTACTTCTGCTATAATGTGAGAGCTTAACCCTAAAATAAAACACTCAATTCATTTATTATATTTCAAGGTTTCTTCTAGCTTTCTAACCACACTTTTAAAACATTGTTCATAATATTTTATTGATTCGTCCTTGGTTTTTGTCATCTTCCATTTTTTTTATTTTTTTTCATACTTAAGGTGAGTGGAAATTTTTCAAAAATAAGTCACTCAGTTATTTCCATGTTTTATCATGCTTAGGGAATTATTTAATGCATCATCTCAGTGCCTCATAATTGAGGACCCTCCATCTCAGTGCCTCACCATGCTTCTAGGGAATTCTTTAATGCACTAGATCTCAATGCCTCATCATTGATGATTCTTGTTTGAACACATCCACTGGACGCCATGCTGGAAAGATACAAGCCTTCACCGTGCATAATGGAAACATATTTGTATGCTAGAGTTTCCCATAAACTTGTCCATGAATTATCAACTATGGAATGCTTATTCTATTGAAGACAACCCCTCTTCTTCCTTTGATCCATGGATATGAGTTCACCTCGCCAAAAAAATTTAGATTTTCATACCTCCATCGCAACACCATGTTTATTCCTCACCTACCATCTCATGAGCATCTCCTTCCATTTTCCCCAAATTCCTCCCTTTGAAATCACAATATTTAACACCTGTTATGACCATGCATCAATATTTGATTAAAAATAATATAGTGGTCATATAGCTTATTCAATAATAGTGGCCATATTTGATCACCATATGTTTATTGAAAATTTTCTTGAAGGGGATGGGAATCTTAAGAGGTTCTAGAATGGTTATGATAGGGAATGGCTCTTGACCCCTTATCAGGTGACCTGTGTGCATATCATGAAATATTCTACCCTAGAGGGCAGGTACACAACAATTCATGAGTACCACTTTCCCTTTCTTTTCCATATTCATAGAAATGAAAAGATTAATATACCTTTCTTTCAATTATTTTCTCTCAAACAATGCAAGCCTAAGGGAGTTTTTCCTCCCCTTCACCAGGAATTGATTCAGTGCCTCTATAATTACACCTCGGGCATCACCCCCATGTCAGGCCCTTCTACTAGTAATAACCCCAATGCTAATGTCTCCCTTGAGAATCAACAAGAACCCCTCCCTTATCCTTCTTAGGTGAATACTCTTGGTGAGGGCACCTCTGTTAGACCTCCTCCCAAAAAGCCCCATGTTGTCCCCTCTATTATGAAACAATCCTCTATTAAAGGTCTCCTTTATCAAAGGGGACCTTGTTGTTGAGAATGTGAAAGGTATGAAGAGTAGCTCTAACCCTTCGGGTAACCCCTTAAGAGCTAAGAGAAATGGTTTTGATAGTGCTAAACCTAAAACTGTTAAAAAAGTAACTATTGAGATTAGAGATGAGGATGAACAAGGAAAAATAGAAAAATCTACTAGTGGGAAGGGTGAAAGAAGGTCAACAAGGCTCCTAGGCCAATCAACCAAGGGTAAAAAACTTAGCTTTGAAGAACATAGTGATGGCCCAGAAGAAGAGGCTTCATTCATCATTAATGTGAGCAAAAAGGAACAGTCAGTGGTTTTGGGCGAAGACCTCTTGGAGGACTCTGCTAGTAGTGAGGAGGATGAAGAGATGGAGGGTGATGACCAAAATGTGGTCAAATACTTAGAGGATGATGAAGATGAATGGGTTAAGATAATTGCAAAATAAATTGAGGATGTGGTTATGAAAGTTACGAAAGATGTGGAAGAGAAAGCCATGGAGGAAATGGAAGAGGATGTGCAGGATAAAGATAGCCCTTTGATTTCTATCTCACTCAATTCCAGGATTTGTAGGATAAAGTGGATAAAATGGACAAGGCTTTCAATAAACTTATGTCTATTACTCCAAGCATCATGCAGACGGCTATCTCCAGTACTGTGAATGGTGCGGCCAAGGTAAGGAAAGGTCATAGAAAGATGAACTCCTCTAAGGATGAGGAGGTGTAGTTGGATGAGAGAACAATTAAAATAATGGAAAACTTTTGATGGATCCTATTTATTCTCAGGAAGGTGGAAAATGTTTGGTGCAACTCAATCTTTAGCTTGTGCATCAATTCTATTGATTGTTGTATTATTTTTTAAATTCAAGATGAAATTATTTATTTTCTTCACCAAGAAGTGGCTAACATTGATTTATTTTTGTGTCATTTGTGCACTATCAAGAAATCTAAATTGTGCTTATAGAGGGCTATTAAGGAAATACCTAAAAGTTTAATGTTTTGTTTCCTATGAAAGAAGGCTTGATGGTGTTTTTAATACTATGATGACAATAAGGTCCTTATTGTGGAGCAAGATAAGAGGGAGGAGGTGCCAATAGTATCACTGGATGGTGTCATTTTTTTTGGTTGTGGTAGCTATGAAAATTGTAAGTCTGTGTGTGGGGCAGATATGAGGTTTATGTGATTTGACTCGACCCTGTAAGTATGGTGTTATGGTTGATGTTGGACTCATAATGGTTTTTTGGTGTCTATGTTCATAGAAATATGATATATCTAGATAATAAATAGTAAGTAATATATGTGATCCTACAAATCATCAAGTTTGTGATGTATGATATATGAACAACGTATTAATTTTTACAATTCCTAGATTCTAAAAATAGATTTTAATATTAAAACAAAAATAAAAAGATTTTATTATCTTTACAACAAAATATCTATAAACCTTGATATATTTATTGTATAAAAATTTTAAATACTTTTTGATATATTAATAAATTAAAATAACAAATCAAAACTCATAAATAAAAATAGATCAAGATTCATGATCAATGTTAATAATATGAATTTGTTTGATAAGTGTAATATGATTTAATTAAACAAACTCTTAGGGATTTTGTCTTCATTCAATGAATGATCAAGCCAATAAACAATTATATTTGATTTTCTATATAATATTTCTCTCTATGTTGTATCATTTCCACAATATCGAGTGTATATTGAAAAATTCTAAAATATTTATTTATTTCTATTTTAAGAAAAGTATCATATCATTTATATAAATATATATTCTTTAAATCACAAATATCTTATATTGTTTTAATTTTAGGAAAAAATACATAACATTTTTTTAGGAAATAAATAAATATTGCTTAATATAAATATGAATATTATTGAAATTTTAATTTAAACTGATGTAGAATACTTTATTTATTTATTTTTATTAAAATTTATGCAATATTATTCTTTACAATATGAAATATAAATGGCATTGCATTAAATTTTGTTTCATAACAATAACTTAAATATAAATTTTCAAAAAAAGAAAAGAAAAACAAATCAATATAATAATAATCTCATTGTTTCTATTATTCAAATTGATAATAAACAATTTAATACAAATCTAAAAATTAATAAAAATGCATTTTTCAATATCTACATACAATATTTTTATAAATATAATTTTGTTTCAACTAAAAATCATTTAAACATAACTTTTAAGTTTTATTTTATTATTTCGTTTAATAATCAATTTTTTTTTTTAATTTATTAAAAAATTATACAAAAAATTCAATAAAAAATATTAAATATTGAATTTATAACAATCAAATATAATCTTTCACTTTTGTTTTTATTTAATTGTAAATAATCTTTAATTATAATTTATTCACAATTCTTATAACAAAATCAAACAAATATATTAAATATTCAAGAAATAACAATTAAATATAATATAAAATATATAAACACATTAAAGAAAAATTAAAATCTTTATCAATTTCACAACTAGATTAATCTTTTCAAAAACTTAATTTGTGAAAACATTATTACCCCACATCTATAAATAAAATATAAATTTACAACTTAATTAAACCTATAACAAACAAAAAAGACTAAAATATTAGCTAAATACACCATTCAGTACGTCAAACGACAAAGGGATTTTGAGGCGGTAATCTACAGTTTTAAACCCTTGAGGCGGGAAACAGGAGCACTTAAACCCTGCGGTGGAAACGGCAAACACAAACGACGACTGTAACGGAATGGCAAATGTGAAAACGGATATATTACTTTTGGAACAAGAAAGGTCTAACTTAAGGGGGTTGTGGGCCCGACCACCTAAGCAGTCAACACTTAAAGTGTGCTGGTTAAACCTGGCCGTGTGGATCTAGCAAATGACACCTCATTGTACTTTTACTTAAAACTAACATAGCTTGAATTCTTGAACAAATACCAATTTCAAATCACCTTCTTTCATACACTGGAGTCTTTCATTGTTGTCGCTCCAAAATGCTAATTACACTACAAGATCCCCACACCACACTTTCAATGTTGCGTCTTCAAACATTGATCACTTTGCAAATTGAAAAGTCACATATTCCATGCACTTGCAGATTGAGAACTCACATGATATTAAATGAAGAAACGTATCCTTTCACAGATTGCTTATCCACATTTGGAAAATCAGTAACAAACTATTTATACCAATATGGAACATCGTGTGGAAATAAAAAAATACATAATCTCTATTGTTCTCCTTTCGCTCGAACCATGTCAGATCTCTTCCATAGCTATCGCTTCAAAAGACTTTGGCATTTCCTTTAAATAGCCTCTTCTTATGCACTATCACATGCCCATAGGCTCTGATATAAAATGATGATATTATTCGATATAGCAACAGAGGAAGCAAAAGCAGTTGAGCATATAGGGTGGTTAAAAAGTTGAATGTTAACTGTATACATTATATATACGTTATTTTCCAACATATTTGTCTAACGAATGTAAAGTCAAGTACTAATGATGAAAATCCTCTTGAATTATTGTAAATAAAGTATATCTTGCCAAATTCATTTTATTTATTGTTATTTCAGATACGTACATTACAATGGATGACATGGATTGATAAGAGTATACCAATATACATTAATAAGGAATAAAAAATAGCTAGCAATGGATAATATTGATGGCAGATACAATTAATGTGAAAATCTAATGTTGAGTGCATAGTTGTTGAACCAAAGATGTGTGGTGGGGAATTTATTCAATTGAAAATTGTTAGACTAAATAGCATATATACGCTTAAGTTTACTTAGGCTTGCATTTAGATTAATTATGCATTAGTTTTTCTCGTGTGGGTAATTTTTCCACCCGACACCTTTTTCATGGCTTTAAAACCCTGTATAATATGTAAATTTAATCATCTCATTCCATTTTATCTATGGTGAAGTAGCATAGTGCTCTTCTCATGCATTGTGAAGGTATATTCTATAGATGTTTCCTCGGTGATTTGCTCTAACATGGTATCAGAGCCACCCATCTATGAATCCTTCCTGAGAGTTTTCGTTGGAGGCCTGTGAGATCATTTTTTCGGTATTTGAAATTTCTTTAAATTTCAAAGTTTCCTATTGATTTTCTTGTTTGTGCGATTGTTTTCCTATTGTTGGAAAATTTCATCAAAGGTTTTCTTTTGGCATCTCTTCTGGCGCGATTTTTCTTGTTTGAGGGCATGATTTACATATTTTTGGTGCATCATTTTGAAGGTTGTGTTTCCTCTATGGGACAACATTCTATTTTGAATACGGTTGTAAGAGGTCGTTCTTTTCATTGCATTGGCAGCATTCATTTTCCTGAAGTTTGTTCTTTTTTGACACTATTGGTGGTGTAACTATTGTCAGGCGGATTCTCTAGTGTAAGATGGGAATGAAAGGAGCCCTGCATTTTTTTCCTTTTGGAAGGCATAATTTTCTTTGTTCCAGAGGGTGTTGAAACCTAGAGCAATTTTTGCTTTTGGTGTTTCAAAATATTTGATGTGTTTCTATTCTCTGGCGTTAAAATTACTACTTTGGTTGTGGTTTGTGTATTATTTCTTGGCATTCAATCCAACTGCATCAACCAAAGGGAGGCATTTTGGAAGCATTTGGAAAGGTCATTTGAATGTCTTGGCAAGCTCGATTCTATGGAGAGGCCTCAAATTTGTGACTTTAAAGTTCATTAGAGGCGTCTCTTTTTGCAATCATCAGAGGTCTAATAGAAGAGGCACGGTTTGGTGGGAGGTGATTTTCTTTGTTGTTGCTTTGTTGACTGGAGCCTTCAATTTTCTATTGGAAGCATTGCTTGAAACCTTTGAAGGCTCGGCGATTGTGTGCAGAAGCGTAATTTTGCATTCTCCCTTGGCTGCATCAATTCTTTTCCTGGACATGGTCACATTTGCAGAGAAGCCTCATTTTTGTAGTGGGGAGGCAGAAAATCTCAGTGGAGGCATTTTTTTCTGTGCTTACATATTTTGGAGATCCGTTTTTTTTCCTTACTAGCCGGTGTTTTAAATTTGCAAAGGGAACTCTATATTTTATAAAGTTTATCCAAAAATATTTGATTAGGGTTTTGGTGTCCTAGCAGGAGGTTGGACCCTTTGGATCATATATCCCACAACGACCCTGCAGAAGTAATCTTGAGGGTTTATATATCCAACACTTTTATAATGTTTATGAAGTACTCTTAAAGGCTTGATGTACGTGCAAGGTTTGTGGGCATTGTTGTTGATCTATAATTAGAGGTTTAAAAAATAACTTGCAAATTAATCTTAATTATTGAAATGTTGTAATTAGAACTCAAATAGCGAATTGAAAAATAAACTAAAATGAAATTAGAGAGAATATAAGACAAAGGACTACGTCTTTGGGTCTACTTCTCAATGTTGGATTGCTTTCATTAATATCACCAGGCACCTAAAGATGCCTTCTTACAATATTCAAGCTTCAAAACCTACACAAAATTCCTCACAATCTCTCACTTTTACAATTTTGGTATATAATAACACCTTATAATTCTTCTCCAAACAATTCTCTCAAACTCTCACAATTCCAATAATTTTCCCATCCCTTTACAAGCCAAAATTCCCTCTTTTATACATAAATTTTTCCAAATATGGTTTGAAACCATATGATTTTCAAAAATATCCCAATCTCCCATTTTTTACAAAAAAATTTGAAAATCCTCCAAAAAGATAAATCCTATCTTGGCCTTTTAATGTAAGCCTTACATTTAAAAACTAACCCAATTAAAACAAGAGTTGCAGGGCAGCGAAGTTTCTGCCAAAAAGTTTTAAAATAGTTATGTTTTAGAAAGTTAGAAATGAAAGTGTTGAAGAGATGGGACTGTTTTATCAAAGTTTTAAGTCATCTTCAGTTAAGCATCTAGGCAATGCAAAAAATCTGCTAGCAATTGTGTATGTAACCATTCAATAGAATAGCGTACTTCATGAAATAATTATTCATTGGAAAATTAGAGGACTTCATATTATATTAGTGAATAGAAGCAAGTGACTCAGAAACTTCATATTTTATCACTTGAAAAGAGGCTTGGGTACAGGCATGATGTCAAGTCATATACTTCAATCATAAATTTGTTGCATTGTGTAAATTTTGTTCATCTTTGCCAAGAGGCAGAGGCATTGAAGATTTACCTTTAAAAATAAAAGATCTGAAGAGTGACAAATACATAAGAGTAAACTTATTTAGCAATAATAATGAAAAGAATTTGTATTCAAATTCAAAATATTGTTCACATAGGTTTTACTAAGTCATTCAATGATCAATTGAACAATCTGTAGAACTGGATGTCTTTGTACCCTCTCTAAACTTCACCAGAATGTGTATGCTCACATGAAAAATGTATCTGCGGACTGAAAAGGCATTTGGCTTCACCTGGCTTGCTTGAACTTGGTATTTGTGGACTGGAAGTATATTTAACCTTAGCATGGGTTTGAGTAATTATCTCATCAAATATGTTACCATCATCTACCTTTTCAACCCTTGATCCTTTGCTAAACCCTATTTACATTCATCTTCTTGCAAAGCAACAAATAACTTGGTAACTTTTAGTCTGATATGAGGAAGTTGAAAATTTCAATAACTACCAACTTGAGAAAATATCAAATAATGACCAACACTAAGAAAATTTTAGAGGGCTGATGCAAGAAGTTAGGTACACAAAAAACTCAAAAAGTGGAAATGTTTTTGTTGTTTTTCAGAATTTGTCACACTTGGACTAAAAATTTGAGGCACTTCCACCATGAATCTTAAAAAATGTCAGTAATATGAAATTTTGAATTTTGAATCTAGTTTCCAAATATGTAAATTATTAAAATACCCAATTTATAGAAATTAAATTTTCATAAGGATCTATAAAAACCACTTTTTAAAAGTCTTTTTTTACCATACCAAGTAGGTGTACAGACAACACTTTTTGACCCAAATAAAATTATTTTGATAATTACTTTTAGTAAAAGAGAGCTAACAACATGAAGTTTGGGCTGGATTTTTTTTGTAATTTTTGGTTGAATTATTTTTTTTAATTAATTTTTTATTGGCCTTAATTGATGTTTTTTCAAATCGTGTACGGACAACATAATTGGACCTAAACAAAACATTTTTTGACTCTTTTTTTTTTTCATTGTGTAGAGAATTGTTTGAAGTTTGGTCTCATATAATTTTTTTTACAAAAAACTCAACCAATACAAAGTTATTAAAAAACCAAAAAAACCTGATATTTCAAGTTTAAGGCCTAGTTTGCTTAGAAATTAATTAAAAAATAGCAAACATAATCCAATTTTAACAAAAATTATATATTTAGAAATTAGACATTATGTTCTCTAATGGGTTTTAATTTTATAGATTCATTCAGAAAAAAAAGTCCATCATTTATATTGTCAAAGTTGGACATTCTTCTTCAATTTGCCTTAGTTTTTTAGTTGCAGGTCAAAAGCTAAGGCTCAGATTGCCAAACCTTTCCCAAGCCTAAAACTAGTGCTAGATTTGGCATGGGAGATCAACTTTTAAATAACACATATGTGTTATAGAAACGCGTACGTGTTATTTAAATGAAACGTGTGTGTGTTTCATATCGCATACGCATTACGTTTTGGCCGTTGGAGACCGTAACGCGTACGCGTTATGAAACGCATACGCATTTTTTAAATATAACACGTACGTGTTTCTATAATAGTCATTTTCCCTAATTTGAAAAATACTAGTAAAACACGATTTTCCTACAACATTCTTTTTCTATAGTACAGTCCGAAAGTGTCATTTTATGTGTTTTTTATTGCAAATTTGTCTTGTACAGGGCATATTCTATTCAAATTGTTGGAAGAGAAAAAGTGTAAGTTAAATTTTCTGAAGTGGAATCAAGTGCAAGAACTTTTTACAAGAAGATTTGGAAAAAGTCAATTTTTGGATGTACTCATGATGATTTTGTACTTCAGAGTTTATAGAATAAATAATCTTCATAGTACATAGTTTTATTTGAATATTTGAAGGAGGTGGGAATTTTAAAATAGGTTTCTTGAATTATTGTTTTTGTCATCAAAGAGGGTTTGGTAACCATGGGTGATAAGAAAAGAAAAAGAAAAAGATGTCGAAAGGTAATGACACCCAAAGAAATTCAAGCAAATAAAGATAAGGAGGGGTAAAAGACAAAGGGAAAGGAGAGAAAGGATTCATCAAATGAAAAATTTGGAAGCATCTAGTTCCAAGAATGTCGAAGAGGAAGCCATGAATGATGAAATGAATGTAGATGATGCAAATGTGGAGATGGTGAATATGGAAGAAATACAATTATGGAGACAAACCCAACTGTGCCTTCAACTTCAACTTTGAATGATATGCAAACAAATTGGTGTGTCTTCAAATCCACCTCCCAATGATATGGAAAATGCACCTATTCAAACAATCTATCCAGGTATGTGTTCAAACCCAAGTTTTTATAATATTGATATTGCTTGTTTAGAAGAAGTTGGATACACAATTGATGAGATCAATAATACTAGAGTTGAAACAATGCAGAAACAAGAAAATGATGAAAGTATATCTTATGAGAATGTAAATGAGAATGAAATCCCTAATATTGATGAAAATGAGAATGAAATCCCTTTTACATTTGAAAATGAAAATGAAACCCCTTGTGTGAATGAAAATGAAACTCCATCTATGGATGAAGGTGAACATGTTTTTTTAACAATTGAAACAAATGTGTTAGATAACCTTCGTGGTAAAGTTTCTTCAAGACAAATTAGAAATTATGGAAATAAAATATATAAAATGTTTTTTTATAGAAAGAAATTAGGATTCCAATGTCAACTCATGGTGCAATTGATGAGAATGTTTAAAATGAGAAAAGTGATGAAAAAATTAGGTGTTTTTGTAAAACCAAAAAAGAAAGATGATTCAGTAGAACAAGTCATATCTAGTGTTGCTAATGCTATTGATGTTATTGGTAAGAAAAGTTGATCAAAAGATAAGAATGTGGCTCGCCATGCAATAACAACTGCTCTAGTTGATAAAACAGCTTCAAATAAAAGAATGTTAAGTAAGATTAGTAAATGTATAAACTTAAATCCTAGAAATTTGATAAGAGCTGCTAAAAGAAGAGAAAGTATTGAAAAAGATCCTATTAATCAATGTTAGAGTTTTAGTGGTAGACTCCCAAGATCAGACATGAAATTAACTAATGAAATTAAATCTTTAATCGAAAATTTTTTGTATGATAATACAAGAGTATCACCTAACATTAGAGATGTCTTAAAATTAAGGGTGGGTTCCAAAATTCGTGAACCTCATCCAAAGCATCTCTTAGATATGACTCAAACTGAATTATATAAAAAAAAATTAGATGCTTCAATCTTACATTGAATATTAACATAAGTCAAAGATCATTCGAAAAGTGTAAACCTTGGTATGTTAGAATTAATAAGCAATGAATCTCTTGTTGTTGTAAGACTCATGTACAATTTCATTATTATTATGATATATTTTGATATATACAATGCACTTTGCATGCTAACCAAATTATGCAGGACATTTGTGGTATTAATATGCCACCTGAAAGAATCAAAGATTTTATAGCAGGTTTGTTTTGTAATCCCTCTTTAAATGGAAACTCATTTTTTAAATGATAGATGTAGTAACTTTTCATTATTAGGAGAATTTATGCATGAAAGTAGTTTAGATGAATTTGGGCAACAATTAGTGGATGTAAAAAAAATTTAAAATGTTGAGTATTCTTTAAAAGATAGAAAAACTAGAAAACATTGTGAGCTAATTGTGGAAAAAGTTAGATGTATTACTGAATTTAAAGATAAGTTTGTACCTAAATATGTTCAACACTCTCAGAATGCTCATTGGCTTGATAATCAATTTCGTTTATGTAAAAACACATTTCCAATTGGAACTATATTGTCAATTGTTGATTTGCTGAAAATTATATTCCACCCACAAGAAGAAATTCAATCACACATTATAATTCAAAGGTGTAAGTATAGCTATATTTGTTCACATTGTTTAT
>VDFB02000015.1:590306978-590335847 GCA_007258455.2 Sequoia sempervirens | reverse complement strand
GAGAGTACCATTTTTATGTAAGTGATAATCGATTACATTCATCTAAGTTTGTTCAATATTATTTTGATATATTTTATAAAAAATTTAAAAGAGAGAGGAATTCAAATACTAGAACATCTCATATGGTTAGATAATTGCACGGGTCAATTCAAAAATGCTAGAATGTTTTATTAGCTATGTAGAGTTCATAAGGAAAATAATATCCAACACATATGGAGTTTTTTTGAAGCTGGTCATGGTAAGGGAGAACACGATGGAGCAGGTGCATGTGTGAAAAGAGCTCTTGCTAGAGAGCAACTAAAATTTGAGGATGCTGCAAAATTTAGAAATGCACATGCAATTGTAGATTGGTGCAATACCAAATTATCTACAAGAACAAGTGAGAAATCAATAATTCGACGCTTCTTTTGGTTAGTTGAAGAAAATGATATTTTTTCTTGACAGGATTGTGAAACAATTAATGGAAGTGCAAAATGGCATTCATTTAAGAGTTTGAATGCAAACATATGGACAATATGGACAAGGGATTTTCCATGCTATTGTCAATTTTTTATTGTAAGTGATTGGCAGGCATGTGAAAATATGGAATGGGTCAAACAATGGCAACAAAGAGCTTTAACGCCTACATCGACACATGTTCAACATGAAATGACAATTGAAGATAATCAAGTGTTCGCATCAGATGATTAAGATCGTGTTTCAGATCTTGTACAAGAAGGTACATTATTTATTGAGTTGAATTTTGTATGTATGCATGTTTATATGACTTAAATATAAGTCACTTTTTATTGAATTTTGTATTTATTTTTGTAGGGCATGTGTATGTTGTCGTTGCACCTCAAGGGAATGAAGAGCAGATAGAGTACTGGTTGGCTAGATGTGTTGAGAGAAAACATAAGTTGGTACATACTAGAGTGGATGATGACAACTTTGAGTATCCAACTAGTTCAGTGGTTTTTGTTGGCACCTGGCTTCAAAAATATTTGATGAGAAAAAATGGCTTGCCTGCATTTGAAGATTATGAAAGACACAAGAAGATTATGCATTATTCACATTTGATTTTGGAAACCAATATAGAACTAGTTAGATATCAAGGGAGGCCTGCTAATAAAGTTTTATGGACAATTTCAATGGATGATCATGAGACAATCATAGATGCATTACAAAAAAGAGAGGATGCAGATGGTACAATAGAGTAAATAAATATTGGTAAGTATATATAGTCGTATATATATTTAATTGATATATATATATTTGTCTTTAATCATTTCCTAATTAAAGTTTTATATCATTTTTTGTTTCAGGTCTCCCAAAATTAGATGCTTTACAAAAAAGAGAGGAGATGCACATATATTACAATGGAATTTGAATCTAGAGACAGGTAACTATATATAGTTCTAGATACATTTAATTGATACTTTATAATTGATTTCATATCCCCTTAAGCCATTCTCTTAAAACCCCTTAAGTCATCCTCTTATGTACCATTAATCCATCCTTTTGCAGCCCCTTAAGTCATTCTATCAACTACCATTAATCCATCCTCTTAGGACCCTGTAATCCATACCCTCATATATCTACCCTTAATTTGTCCACTTGCATCCACTTAAGTCACTCTCTCAACACCTCTTAATTCATCCTCTTAGGACCCCTCAATCAATATCCTCATATATCTACCCTTAATTTGTACACTTGCATCCCCTTAAGTAACTCTCTCAACACCTCTTAATCCACCCTCTTACATCACTTTAACTCATTTTATCAACTCCCCTTAATCCACCTCTCTTGCATCCCCTTAATCCACCCTCTACATCCCTTCAACTCATTCCTTCAACTCCCCTTTAATCCACCTCCCTCTTGCATCACTTTTAACTCATTCTCTCAACTCCCTCCTAATCCACCCTCTTACATCCCTTCAACTCATTCCCATCAACTCCCCTTAATATACCCTCTCAGATCCCCTTTAATCCACTCTCTTACATCACTTTTAACTCATTTCATCAACTCCTTAATCCACCTCTCTTGCATCCCCTTAATCCACCCTCTTACATCACTTCTTTAACTCATTTTATCAACTCCCTTAATCCACCCCTCTCTCTGCATCCCTTCAACTCATTCTATCAACCCCTTAATCCACCCCTCTTGCATCCCCTTAATCCACCCTCTTACATCCCTTCAACTCATTCTATCAACTCCCCTTAATCCACCCTCTTACATCCCTTCAACTCATTCTCTCAACTCCCCTTAATCCACCTTCTTGCATCACTTTAACTCATTCTCTCAACTCCCCTTAATCCACCCTCTTACATCCCTTCAACTCATTCTATCAACTCCCCTTAATCTACCCTCTTGCATCCCCTTAATCTACTCTCTTACATCACTTTAACTCATTTTATCAACTCCCCTTAATCCACCCTCTTGCATCCCCTTAATCCACCCTCTTACATCACTTTAACTCATTTTATCAACTCCCCTTAATCCACCCTCTTGCATCCCTTCAACTCATTCTATCAACTCCTTAATCCACCTTCTCTTGCATCCCTTTCAAGTCATCTTCTCTAACTCCCCTTAATCCACCCTCTTACATCCCTTCAACTCATTCTATCAACTCCCCTTAATCTACCCTCTTGCATCCCCTTAATCCACTCTCTTACATCACTTTAACTCATTTTATCAACTCCCCTTAATCCACCCTCTTGCATCCCCTTAATCCAACCTCTTACATCGCTTCAACTCATTCTATCAACTCCCCTTAATCCACCATCTTGCATTCCTTCAACTCATTCTATCAACTCCCCTTAATCCACCCTCTTGCATCCCCTTAATTCGTCCTCTTAGGACCCGTTAAGCCATATCCTAGGGTTCATGAGATGCATCCTCTTAACCCCCCTTAAGGAATTCTCTTAAGACCCCCCCTTAAGCTATATATCCTCTTAGGTCCCCTTAATCCATCCTATGGCTAACATCATTTGAATTTGTATGGAATTTACTATATGCAGTTCTTTTCTTGCATGAATTTTTTACTTAAATGACTCGTAAAAATTGTAGTTACTTACATTAATTATTTTTGCAAGTTCTCATCAAGTCGGTCTACAATGTGATTGTTGAACTGAAAAACTATTTTATCTGGAGACTATGTAAATATCAATTTTTGGTATTCACCTAAAATTTCATAAGCTTTAATTGTATCTACATGCACATATATGTTTCATCATGTTATATAGTTGTACATTAAACATCTTGATGTACATTATATATGTTTGTTCGATGTCACTTTTTAAATATCTTATTCAAATTTTATAGATTATACATATTTCATGTGTCTTCTATTTACCACATTTTATATAATTATTCAATTGTATAGATTATACATTAAATATACATACAAGGAGATGGTTTTTTTTTTATTGATTCAAATATTTGCTATGTAATTGGAAAATAGTTAGAATTACTTGCCCTTAATTTATTATGAATATGATTTAAGAAACTATTTAAGGAATGTTTTAATTTGTCACCTAACCATGTGATAAGTTATATATATATGAAATTTGATTCTAGATAAGAATTTATATAGTGCATGTATTACTTGAAAATTTGATAAAATATAAATATATAGATATGTATATAAATGCATATAATTATGAAAATGAACATAACATGATCTCATAATTGACTGCATATATAATCATCATATTAAAGTCAACTGATATAAATAAACACACATATATGATGTAACATGTTCAAAATAAAACTAGAGATCTAGATAGTCCACAAAATTTATATGTCAAGTCCAACACATATATTGAAATAAAACTAGAGATTTGTAATCCATAAAATATAAAACCATCTAACTCTCAGGCTGATCGGTCAAATCAAGTCTCCTCTTTGTTCCACGTTGACTAGATGTACCTGCATCATGCTGTAAAAGAGTTCGAGAAACTCGAAATTAGATTTAAATTTATTTAGAAATTTTGATATAATTAAACATATTTAAAATTGAAAATATAAACTTTTAGATTAAAAAAAAACTAATTAAATATCGACTAAATATAGTAAAAATGATTTCTAGTATGCATAAATTACCATATGGTTATGTGAATCAACTGGCACATTTTCTTCAACAGTGAACATAACTGTCAGTTGAGAAGATGAAAATGCCTGATCCACTATATCCTGCATATTCATATAAAGCAAACAATATGTGAAAACCTTGAATATATATATATATATATAATGTTCATAAAAATTGTATAGGAGATTTAAAGTAAAGTTTACAACCTTGAATGATATGACCTCATGATCACGCACCTGAGATTGCCCATGAATAGATGTCAATGATGTCTCGGGTGCACGGCCTACCATGGTTACTCATCAAATCCCTACATATAGATGTACAATAGTTCATATAGATCATTCACACGTGTATGTAAATGAAAAAATTAAATTAGATCTATGATGTGTATTTAATTTAAACTTAACAAACTTTTGAAAGCACGCACCTGAGCTGATGATGTCTCAGGAGTGCTCACCACTGTAATTTGTGGCTGGTCAATACTAGGAATAGTATGACCTCCCTGCATCTAGATATAATATATCAATTCACACATGTGTGCAAATTCAAATTAAATTATATTATATATATATCCACACAAATTATTTAATATATTTTGGTTCAAGTACCTATCGAAAAGGTGAGTCCAAATCTACAGCACTCGACATATACACACAATGATGATATTGAGTTATGGGCATCACGTCATCATGCGTCTATACACCAAACACAAAATTATTGAATTAATATTATTAATATATATATAGTTTGATGTTATTATTTACATGAATTTTTTACATTTCAAACTTGAATTAAATTTAAGTTCAAAAGATGAACATACCTGTGTGGGATGATCCTCAGAATATAGTAAATCTAGGTATGATCCCGGCCCAGATGCATGTGCCTCACCTAAAGTGGATGTCTGAGTATCCCTATAGCCCAAGCCTCCATGCTCTGTATTGGCCACTTCAGTGGCCGCATGTGTAGTCTGCTGAGTGAGATGTCCTAAAAGTGAACTCAATGCTCCTAGTGTAGATAACATGGTTTGTTGCTGAAATACAATGGGAATACCAGGAGGAGAGGAACAAGAGGAGCAACTGGAGCACGTCGCTGAGGATCAACACATGCTCCTAGTCTATGTTGGGGCATGCCACGCCCAACTCCCTGAAATGACCTCATATCAAAATATTTTACCCAACTCAAACTCAGCCCATAACTTTCTCAAAAAATATAAGGGCACCTCACTGTTGCCATGTGGTGGAGTATCAAACACCATCCACCATCTCTCCCAAAAATTTGCAGCTATCTGCGGGTGCCTACACCATAAAATTGAAATTCTTTTTTTTGTGGGTGGTATTGGTTCGTTTGTTTGGGGTTTCACAAAATATTGGCACATAGCTTGTTTAGTGATTTTTAGGTCATTGATTTCTTTATATGACAGTCCATCTGCATAGAATTGTCTCCTCTCTTCTCTCCATTGATGGAACCTATCTAGGTCTGCATCGATAGATCGAACAAAATTGACAATAGTTTGCATCGTAGATGCAAACCGTGCGAGATGTGGAGGGATTCTAGTCTCATTTTTTATGAGATCTATGTTTCCTTGAATGACAACTAAGTTGGCTCGAATATTCTCTCTTAGTTGATTTTGGTCAAATGGAGGAGGGGGTGGGGGGTTAGGTGGTGGAGAATGCGGAGGTGAGTTAGGCATATCCTCATGTGGTGGGGTGGGATGTGCACCAGGATCTATAGGGATTTCTAGATTAGGCATGAAATCCTCTAAAGTGAAAAGTGGATCCATTCGAGAAATGATATGGCAACTGCATGTTAAACAATTAAAAAATATATATCAACAAACTAATTAAATAATGCACACAATTTGAAAGTTATTTAAAAATCACATTGAACATGCACAAATTCAAAATATATTTCATTTGAAGACCATTCAATTTATAACATTAAAAAATCATAGCATTAAAAATTCATATTATAAATGAGAGTTGAATAGAAACCGACAGTCACTTAAGAACTATAAATGAGAGTTGAATAGAAACCGATAGTCACTTAAGAACTATAAATGAGAGTTGAATAAAAACAGAAGGTTAGTAGAACAAGTGATGAAAAATATTGAAAATCATTGAAGATCTCTCTTGCACATTCTAGGAGACAACATAAATGGTAACCTCAACTACTAAGATGATCAAATAATTTTCAGATTCACTGCATGAGTCAATATCCAAGAATTATATTGAAAGAATGATGAAAATAAAAAAAGATATTCAAAAATTCCAAGAATCTTGAGGTGGTTGATTTTGGTGAACTACAAGGGAACTTAGAAGAATCTTCATTTTCTTAGAGGATTAAGTTTAAGTATCAAAAGGGTCGGGCTAGTATGAATGATTTAAATGAATTTATTAATATCTTTTCAAATAACTTTATAGACTTGAAGTATTTTAGGTACTAGTTAAATTACTTTGCGCATTCTTTATTCTTTTAAATAAATGTAATAAATCAACATAGATGTTGATAAATATTGAGATGGTGTGGGATTTCCCACTCATCTTGTAGTTCTCAATTGGCTTTAAATTAATTTTCAATTAGTTTTCCAATTAGAGCAAGTCACCTAGGGTTAAGTTTCAACTAAACTCTTTCAAATCCTTAAATTTTGGGACACCTAGTTCCTATGTACATCTCTTTTTAAAAATTGTGTAAGGGTTAGAAATAATTTTTATCATAGAATGCATCTACATTTTCTACGTCAAACTCTACTAAATTTAGTGTATTTTGATATTTTTGGATGAATCAAAGGATCATGCTTGTTGTCTTGCAAAGGATTATCTTATCTTGGTAATAAATAAAGGGTTGTAATAAATGTAAATAAATGTACATTGAATAAATTGGTGAGATTTGTATTATTGAATTCTTCATAGGGTTATGTCTCACAAATGCACATGAATATGGTGGTATAACCAAATCTAGTGAATGTAGTGAGAATTATTGTTGTCAATTTTATTCAATTTTTATCTTCTCATCCCTATTGCTCTTATGATTTTTTTGTAAATTTATTGATAATAAACAAAACACTAGTTCCCATATGTACCCTACATATTCATTGGTTTTCACTTAAATTTACTTAGATACCTAAGAATAATGTTCATCTACACTAACTTAATTACCTAGAAATAAGACTATGATTTAAATCATATAATTTAACTAAGAGTTAAGGTAGCCACAAACCAACTACTTATAACCTTATGCACACTATGGGGTTAAGGGTAGCAAAAATCACAAGAATCGATGAAGAGGCATAGAGGTAGACGAAATCTCAGGAAATTAAACATAGTAAAAATATTGAATAGGGAACAAAAAGTTTGGAGAACTTCTTGACAAGATACTTGGGTAAGGAAAAACTTGAAAACTGAAATATATAAAAGAACTTAGAGGAAACCTAAGAAAATGTGCAAATGGGGAATAATGGAGGAATAGTGTGTTAGCAAAGGAAAGTATTAAAAATTACCATAGGCTAAAAATAGGGTCAATCATACTCATACATATGAGTTTATTTGATTCAAGACAATTTAGGCATATGATGAAGACATGAGGGGAGGCAAAGCATGACTTGAATTTCACAAGTTAACCAAGAGACCCATTTTAGTAAATCTATGATCTCATAGAAATGATGGGTACTTGAGGGAACCAAAGATATTAAAGGGGAAAATACTAGGCTATTAAAAATTGCAGCTCAAATTTGAAAAAAAATAGGTTGAGTGGTTTTATCTTAGCTTGACTTATCATCCTAGTATAAATAAAAATATTGATGTGATAAATAGGAATTTTGGGCTATTTACTAATATTTATAGTTGGTGGCAAACCAAATTAGTCAGACTTAGTATATGCACATGCTAAATTTTCTTACAACAATTTAGTAAGTTAGAGCATAGTAAGACATTGTTTCAAGTTCTATATGAATGTAACCTTGAATATTTTGCAAATTTTAGTGAAGTGGTTGAAATACATACAAAGAGTGCATCTAGCTAGAATACTTGGCCAAGCATATTATATATGTGTATAAGTAGGTAGAGAGTATCAATGAAGAGGAACTATAAATGCAAGGAGTGTGTAGACTTAGGAAGAAGGAAAAGGAAATTTAAGGAAGGTTTCTAGTTTTAGCTCACCTAAGGGGAGAGAGGTCTCTAAGATAAAACTTAGAACTTCTTAGGATTATGAATCTTTATCATGATACAAGACTATGGTATAGAAAAAAGAGAACTTCACAACATTGACAAGACCAACATAGTGAATGAAATATCCTCTTATTAACCTATGTAATGTTGTATGTTGAGGATGTAGAAAACTACTTATAAACACCCCAACCCCCTTTTACACATTCTTCCTAACCCTTAATACTTACATTTATCACATAGATTAAATTATCTCCTTTCCACCTAATATTGAAGTGATATATTAGATCACATTTTGGTTATTTAAAAACTCTCAAAATGTACTCAAATGATAAGATATTTATTTAGAGGTAGGGATCATATTACATAGTGGTTTATCATGATTATATTTCATGAGTCATAGTTCACAAGAACTAATCTCTCATGAGCATGAATGATCAAATTAGAATTAATTAAATATATGTGATGCTAATAGGGGTGAATAATTGTGACCTCCATAGAGTTCAAGCATCTTAGTATTACACTAACTCAAGCATATTTAATAGTGAGGTTTCCCCCAAGATCAAGCCCATTTGACTTGCTACCTTATTTAAAAAACCTTCAAGAAGTGTTGTGTCTTATGAACCATTTATATAGAGCTCCTTATCTCACTCATTATCAGGTAGGTGGTTTTCTTCATAGTGTGTCAGATTGGATTGTTTAGGTTTACGTTTTAGGGTTTACGACCAACGATTAACCTGTCAATTAGTTTTTAGAGACGTATGTAAATTTTGTAACCTATGGTTTTGATTTCTAAGTTAAATGTGTCCAATTTAGGTTTAGATTTTATGGTTTTCAATTTACAATTTAACGTTATTTATTTTGTTGACGTTTTTTTTAAAATACAATTTAAAACTATAAAAAATTGAACTAAAACACATTAAAGAAATAAAACTTAAATACTAATTAAAAAACAAAAAACAAGATACAAAGCAAAAAATGGCAGAATTCAACCAACCTGCAGGTCACAGAGGTCGGGTGTGTTGACGGGAGGAGGTGGCAGTTGAAATAATCCCCAAGCACGAGCTTCCAAACACGTACACGGTCTAGTGTGTCTTCTCTCACGCGGCTAAAAACAGTGGATAAAATGAAAAGCTAGCAGTTTATTTTTTTTTTAAAATACCTTTCTGAAATGCATACGCGTTACAAACGCGTACACGTTTTCGGTTCGTGTACCCGTAGCTAAGCGCGTACGTGTTCGGATTTCGGTTCGGGTACCCATTCCGTAACACGTACACATTTTTTAAAAACGCATACGCATTTTTTGCAAAAAAAAATTTGTTGCCCAAAATTTTTCCTCTTCATGTACTCAACTTCTTGCTTTTACCCTAGAGTTTTCATGATTGTTAGGACATGGAGGATGACATAGGATGACAAACTCTCTCTGCAATATGATAGTGATCTTCGAGAAGAGATGTGAATCTACAACCTTCTCTGAACTTTATATTTGAATAGCAAGTCCCTTAAGTTTATAGTTGTTTTTTTGAAGGAAATGAATAGTCTGGTGATAAAAAAAAATATAGTGATTCAACCTTGAGTCTGAAAACCAATGTGGCAAGCATTTCACCATGAAGTGAAGAGTATCATTCATTAATGAAAATCATAAAACAACAAGATTTCAGCTTCCCAAATTGTTTTAAACTTTCTAAATTTTATGTAATTTGTGAATTTTGGGCCTTTCAGATTGGTTTACAGGGATCAAACTTTGCTCATCATATAGTATAGACAACACATCCTAAACTTTCCAAAGATCTTTGAACCGGATTGTTAATAGCTACAATTGCAAAGTTACGGCCTGGAAAATGTGATCTACTAGTTTTCTGGTTTGTTGTCAGAACATTGTCTCAAACAACCTAGATCGAGATATTTTACTTTTTGCAAAAAAAAATAAAATAATTTTATGCAAAAGTAACTTAGGATTTCTCCTAATGGATATTTGATACATTTTAGAATCTACAACTTTAAAGCAATGCAATATCTTCCGGTGGTTGTTTATCAAAACACAGAAAGGAAAAAAAATGATGTTTACTTGTGTTATCAAAGTACTCGTAGATAACTGGTGAGATAGAGTATTGGTGTATTTAAGTATCAGATAATTTGCAGTTCAGGAAGCTGGGGGCACGATGTCTAGAGCATGTTTAAGATGAAAGCTCCTCAAATCCACCCTGCAATACCTCTCAATGCAAGTAAATATGTTAGAGAACATATCAAAAACAAAAAGCTTAAATACTAACAACATCATAATAAGATCAAATCAGTCATACAATGAGCGTAACTTTTCTATAAGATGATATTTATAGGCATTCAATAAAAATTTATAAACCTACAAATAATTTTTACATACCACTAAATAGTATAAGGCAACTCCACATTTTTTTTTTACAAAATTTTGAGGAAAACATTCACTAATAGCAGATCGGTTCAAGTGTGAGTGAAAATAAGAAACAAATAAGAAACATTGAAAGCCTGTCTATAAACAAAAAGATTGAAGTTTGAGTCAAATAACAAACAAATGAAAAACAAACTATATATCCACTAAACACTATAACAAAAATGCTCTAGGGCTTATGAAGTTTCCCTAGGTATCAGAAAGTAAACATAATAGTATCATATAATAATTGGCCCTGGCCCTAAAACTCATCAAAAAGTAAATTAGAAGAGAAATTCTAGTACCACAATAAGGATTAAAGACTTGATACTCCAATCACCAAAGTTCTATAGATGAATAAACAAGCCAAAGCAGTTTATAAAGCAGGAAGAGTTGAACCTTCCGCCCATGTTGTTTGAGTTTATCCACTGAACAGGTGGGCATCTTTATAAATAATGCTATGAAACCCATGATAGCTAAGTTGGCCCACAAATTTAAATAAATAAATACATTCATATTGGTAGTCATTATATTTATTAATGGAGGTCACAATATAAAATATCCATCTGTAAGGGATAGTTACTAAATGCCCATTTTCATGGTGGTGATCATTGAGCTAATTTGTCTACAATATTTTGTAAATGGTTTCACAAAAAATACTCTAACAAATATGTTATGTGTTACTACACATGAATGTAATGCTTTAGTTGACATTACAACAATTCAATTTGATTTCCCCTGCAGTGCCAGTCAGAGGATTGATGTTTCCCATCTTCACCATGGCAACAACAAAATAAATGAAAAATTTGTAGGGATCCTCAGCATATGTTTTGACCACAGAATCAATAAAACCTCCATTCAATAGTTCCTCGTCTGAGTGGAGAAGTCCTTTGTTTTCTAGAATATTTTTGAAATAATCATTGCTGAATAGAGTAGGTGTCATAAAGTCTAGAGGAGCCAGATTGGCATCCCCTGAATTTGATTGTGAAGGGCAACTTGCTTGCAGTGATTTGGCATATGAGATGTCAATGTTTCTGTCATTGTAAATGTGATCTCTAAAACTTGCGCACCAAGCTTGTCCAATTGTATGATTACCTGATACATCACCATACATAATAATTGTATGGTAGTTTTGCAAATTCAAATTCAAAAGTGCTTGTTCTTCAATGCAATTTGTCATTGATTTGTAGGGTAAGTATCTGCCAAATTTAATTGGTACCTATGTAAGAAGTCTATATTTTTTAGATTTTTTTTTGCATGCAAGTGTAAAAGAGATTTTAGACAAACAGTTTATAGATGTACACTCACAAACGTGCAAGCACAGTCAAACAGACTATTGTAGAACAGTCAGAAACATGCAATCATTGCAGAACAATCATGCATGAACAATTTCACAAATGTGGGCATGACTTATAAAGAAATATAAAGCCTTAGAACAGTATGCAAGGAAACAAAAGTAAACTACCTAGCCTTAGGAAATGTTCCAGATGATAAAATTCCATGTTTTGGGTTCTCATTAACTTCATTCATTGCTATGGTTTCCATTGTTTTTGGTGCATTGTTTATATGCATAAACTATAATATTAGAGAATCTATAGGCTTGATAAAAGTAAAATTAAATTAATGTGGAAGAAATCATGGCCACTTTGTCAAACATTCTCAAAAATATTTGCAAAAATTGATTGACTTTGTGAGCCTTGCATAATTTCAACTCCGTTGACAAAGGTTTGTACACAATACCCTTTCTCGAAATCTATCTTAATCATATTTTGCATAGGCCAAAAAGGGTATATCCTAGACAAGTCAATATAGACAAGGCCATATAAAATGCACAATCATGCAAAAGGAGTACCCCTCACTGGAATAAGCCAACAAAAGATAGGGAACGATGAAGAGAAAGGCTTTGTACAGAGAAGAACAGCATCCTCATCAATCGGTAAAAAAGGACGAATACAAAGTCTAATAATACACAATGCAGAAGGAAAACAATACTTTCTGGGGAAAGTATCAGCATCAACTCCGACCAAGTAACCTCCAAGGGCAATATACGCCTAGCATTAAATAGTCTTCCCTAACCATTCACAATGCACACAATCATTTCAAGAGCTCCCAAACCAATATTAGGGTTAGAAGATTTACATTCAATTTATTTCCAATTAATATTATTGATTTTGTAATTTTATTAACGAAACCTACTATGTTTGACTATAAAAATCAAAATTCTTTAATACAATGAATGAAATCATAAGTAATACGCACCCATTCCCTGACAATGGAGCACTTTTGCTGCATTCAGTTACCTGTACATAACAAAAATCAAAGAAAACACATTTAGGGTTTTAATAAAGTTAGATGAAAAACTCTTTTAAGAAGAAAAAGAATTATTGTCCTAATGTTCACCTTGCTTTCTATCTTTTGGCATTCATATTTTAAGAGTTCATTATGTTTTCAAAATATCAAGCAAAACAAGAGAAATGACCAATAAATAGTATGTCTTGGGCGACAAGAAACCATGGAAATAATGAAACTCCCGTGCAAGCAAAGAAAAATCTTCAACCAGATCAAAACATAAAAGACATAGGAACGACAAAGGAGAAAATGAACTACTCGAAGTAGTTGGAGAAGGTGGGGAAATGTTAAGCGTGAATATCTCCCATTCTCTTTTTGCAGATTTTTTAGCAAGAGGGCTACAAGAGGCCTCTATGGGCATGCCCACCATGCCCACCATTCCATAACAATAGCTACAATTCCCTTCTGAAATGGAAAAATGGAGGTAATGGAAGAAATGGAAGTAGAAAAATCGCTTATATCGGGTGAAAATTGTGTACCAATGAAATTGAAGAGAAATGATTTTTCAAATATATTTTGTTAAATAATTCGCATGTATACATTGATCATAGATTAAAAATTTCAAATAGAAAAATTTCTCAAGTTCTTATTGGTTAAAATAGAAGTTATTAATAACAAGTTAAATTCTGGTGGTGCTTATAGTTCCCTAGCAGGAACTAAAAATATTGGTCGTATCATTCAGGCTTACAATATAATCTTTTAATCCATTTAAATAAAATCCTTATCCCCTTAAATTATCCCATGTAATGGGATTTTAATTTAAAGGTTTGATTATCCCTTTAAAATAGGAGATTTTCCTTTTAAATAGAGGCTTATCCTTTTAATTTAATGATAAGTCAGCATTTGGTTTTAGTTCTATGGATTTAAATCCTTATTTTAAGGATTAAATTATTTTTGTAGGGATTTAAGCATTTAAATATGCTTTAAAAATAATAAACACCCACTTTAAACATGACATCTCATATAGTCTAGTGGTGGAGAGTAAAAGTAGGAAAGGGGAGGTTGAGAGTTTAAACCTCTTCAACCTATTTTTAACAAACAAAACAAACCAACACAAAGCAGAGGTGCCATGTGGCGCCCATCTATGGGTACACGTGGCACATTCCTATTCATTCACCACATGACACATGGCATTATGGTATTGGTCCGTGTCAACTGTATGTTCCACATCATCATGCTGATTGTACATTTGCTAACGTCATCAGTTGACCAAAGTCAAACTTTTGACCAACCTTTGACAAGCCATAACTTTCACATACGAGCTCCGTTTTTAAATCGAATATAGTTCTAGAATCAGCACAACGAGCACTACGACTTGGCATCATTTTTGTTTCATTTTGAGACAATCAATTTTTTGCCTTATTGAACACCTAATTCGCCTGTTTGACTGAACCTTTGACTGAGCATAACTTCTGCATACAGACTCCTTTTGAGTCTGTTCAAGTTACGTCAGGACTGTGTCGGCGAGCTTTTTCCAATATGCTGATTTGGATAGATTCTGCGACTGTGAAATTTTTAGGTTTTCTGGATCCACCTAGATCAATTGTTTTCATGCTTACTGAACTTGGCTTGGTGGCTTGGAGAGGCCTGATTGGTTGGGCCCATTTTTTTTTCTATCGAGGATGCTTTTGGTGGTCATATGGTGTGATTGAGAGCTTCTGAAGATGCTGAAAGTGCCTCTATAGGCCTATTTTTTATTTTTGCATATCTTTTGCAAACGGAGGTGGATTTTCACAAACCACATATCAACGAAAAGGTATTTTCATCACCTTTGTAGTGGTTGAGTATTTTCTCTCATATTTTTTTGTTTGGTGGTTCTTTTAATCCATTGAATTTTAATATTGGTCTCACTTCATTTGCAGTATTTGGGAGTTTCTATTTGTTGAAGGTTATTGTCTTTGTATTTTAGAGATTTGTCATAATTGATTATGGGGTTTTCATTGCATCCTATTGTGATTATGTTGGAAACGGGGAACTATACACAATGGAGAGATGGTATATTGAAGCACTTGAGATGGCTTCATCTTTTTCCATACCTATATAATCTTGTTCCCCTTCCTGGTACTAATAGTAAGAAGTTTGCATGGAATTGCAAAAGGGATCATGTCCTAAGAGTTATTACAATGCATACTGATGATGCCACTTTGGATGATGTTGATCTTTTTGAGTGTCCTTATACTCTTTGGACTAAAATTTGAAAAATACATGGAGATCCTAATACTGATCCATTCCCAAATTATCTTGTTTTAGATTGTCTAGTGCCTCTTCACTTTTCAGACAAGATGCCATATGATCATGCTACTATGCAAGAGTTTGTAGTGTTGGAATACTTTGAATCTTTATATGAGGATGATGAGGGTTCTTCAAATGCTCCTTCTTCTCCATTAGAGACAGTTGATGTACCTTCACCTTCAATAATTCATTGTGTAGAGTCATTGATTGAGACTCATATCATTCATGTTCAGCAGGATCATTCATTTTGTGTTAGTGATTCATTGAGCATGTCCAGTGATTCATCATCACCGATATCTCATTGTCTTCCTGATTGGGATTCCTATTTGTCGTACATTGGTTCATTGTTCAAAGAATCTTATATTTCATACTTGGAGGACACATTTGAGGGTATATCCCTCCTATTTGATGATGGTTGTGGTACAACTGTTGTCACCCCATTTCAGTCTCTGGATATTGTTCAACATTAATTTCCAGTGGTATCTTGTTTGTCACCTTCTGTTGTAATTGGGCATGTTTCTAATTAGCTCGTGGCATCATCTTCCAAGGTTTTGGTGACACATGAGCAGATTTCATAAACACAATCATACATTTTCATGCTTCTTTCTTTCAATTCCTATCTGGAATGGGAAGCATACCTGCATTTGTATTTTCTTTTGTTTCTTCTGAAAGGGAGACAAGTTATTTTTCGACGCTGGATCATGTTTTGTCTTTAGGAACTTACCATTTTTCCAGGTGATTACACATTATGGGGGGGCTATATAGTCTCTCTCTTTCCCTCTTATGGGGGGGATCATTGATTGTATATATATGATGTATGTAGTTTTTGGGGGTGTGATTGAGTCCTCCATCCATGCATCATTTTTTTGTTTTCTTTTCTCTTTTGGAGAGGGGTTTTTTCCATAGGGTTTTTCTCCTTTTCTCAACTTGTGAGATATTGCATTGTAAATGGGTACCTAACATGGTTGTATAGTCGGGAACCATACTGCATCTTCATATTTTCATTTTCACTCTCCCTAAGTTGCACTTAAGGGGGGTGTTAGAGTAAATAGCATATTTATGCTTAAGTTTACGTAGGCTTGCATTTAGATTAATTATGCATTAGTTTTTCCCGTGTGAGTATTTTTTCCACTCGACACCTTTTTCACAGCTTTAAAATCCTGTACTATATGTAAATTTAATCATCTCATTCCATTTTCTCTTTGGTGAAGTAGCATAGTGCTCCTCTCGTGCATTGTGAAGGTATATTTTGTAGATGTTTCCTAGGTGCTTTTCTTAACAAAAATAAATTAATTATTTTTGAATAATTAATCACCATGTAAAAGAGGATATACATAAAAGGAAAACTCAAGGATGTGGTGGTGGGTGTGAAGGGAAAGTTTAGTAATCAACAACTTGCAAAAATAAGTATACGATTTAAGTTATAAATATATTAGATATAATAAATCAATCTTAAAAATGAAAAAAAGGAATGTAATGGCCTCTTAGACAACAAAAAAAATTCATAGTATGGTTTAGCATAGTGAACACAAATCTTTATAGAGAAAGTGTCCCAACATTTAATTATAAAAAATATTTTGGATATTATTTGCATGAGGTGAACATTGGATAGATTGCTCAAGGATGTGTACCTCTTGTATGCACAATGAAGATTATGAAACTCTATGAATATAGGCTACACATAGATGATATTGAATAGACAAGATTTCAAAGAAAAATAGGGCATCCATATTTGCACTTCTCCATTGTACAACGACAATGATGGCTATGTTGGGAAAAAAGTAAAAGGACTCAAGATATACTTATAGTGAGCTACTTCCTTGATAAAAAAATATTTATTTATATCTTTCCCATGAATATAACACTCTAGAAAATCACCATCCAAACTTAGATAAAAATTATCATTTTTATAGTGATTCTCAATAAGATATGGCCATGTATAGAGCACTTTAAGTTTTTATGTTTACCCTTATATTAAGCTCTAAAATTTCACATATAAATATCATGTATCTTGATTGAAATTCCCTAGTTCCATCCTTATAGGTCCATCCTTATTTTGAAAAAAAAAATTCAAACTTCTCTTAAATTTTTACATTCTTCATATGACATTTTCCCCTTATTTCATCTTTCCTAGTCATGTATAGCGCAATTCAAGTTTTCTATGTTTACCCTTATATTTAGCTCTAAAGGGTGACATAAATATCATATATCTTGATTTAAATTCCCTACGTCTACCTTATTTTCAAACAAATATTGAACCTTTTCTTAAATTTTGACATAAATTCTTCATATGACCTCTTCCTCTTATTTTATATTTACCAGCGTGTATAAAATACTTCCAAGTTTTATATGTTTACTCTTATATTTATCTCTAAAGTTCCACCTAAATATTGTCTCTTGATTGAAATTTCCTAGGTACATCCTTATTTCAAACAAATATTTAAATTTTTCTTAAATTTTCATTCTTTATATGAACTCTTCCTCTTATTTTATATTTCCTAGTTAGCTAGTTAACTATTTAACTTATGTCACTTTCTTCTTTGTCACTATTTTTTAAAAAGAAATTGATATATAGGTAAACTATAAATTAAATGAAAATATGGAATTCAATCCATATGCCAAATGAAATAATGGTTTCTCCTTTAAATTCTTAGGATCTACCCTACCAACCATACATCCAATTTTAATTTGTCATCCCAACAACTTTTATTCTATTCTAATGTTATATTTATAATCTTCATGAAGTTTTGTTTACCTGAATTTGCTTGACCATTTCCCTAAGGATGATAATGTGAGGAATGAGGTAACATGAAACCATACCTATTGCATAGCTCAAAAAAATCTCTAGCTTTGAAGCACATGACATTGTTTGTCATTATTCTTCGTGGTATAAAGAAATTAGTGACAATATTACTCAAAGTCTATACTAATAGTTTTTGTGGTCAATCATTTTGTTGCTAGGTTGCTTGCTCCAAACATGTACAATCTCTAATAATATTTGTTAAGTATTTTGATGTTATGTTGTTCTGTTCTAGTCATGTATGAACTATGTTAATTCTAAGCAAGCACTTTGATGTTATTCTACTTGCTCCAACCTTATATCAATGATGTTAATTTGGGAAAGCATTTTGAGGTTACCCTGCTTGTTCTACTTGTTCCTGTTGTGTATCATCTTTGCTAGATATTAATATAAATTATCTTTATAGTGGTCTCGCCACTTTTATTAAAAAATATATAATTTTTGTTGCATTCTTAGTTGGGATCACTTCCACCCATTTTATGAAATAGTCAATAGTAACTGGTACCCATCTAATACTATTGCTTCATTTTATGTTATTTATACCATGAATTCAATGTGTCATTATTTGAAAGGCAATTCTATATTTTTTCTTCTTAGAGGTAAAGATCTCAATGTCCTTAATTTTCAATAAAATCTTTATTAAAAGTTACATTTTTTTACTATCTTTATGCCATGAAAAAATAAATAAGTCCACCAATAACCAGTCCTTAAGATTTTCTAGGTTATTTTCCTTTTCATAAATGCCTTCTATATTATATTAATTAGAACTCATCAAGTACCCTTTTGGACATCTGAGAAATATACCATCAAGATTAATCCACATAGGGGGTTATTTTATACAATCAAGTATGTTAGGGCTTGTAAATTTACTGTTCTTTATTGGCTTATATTTAAGTTAGGTGGAAAATACATACAACCAAATATTATGTATTGCATGGTTCATTTACAAGATTTTAATCTACAACAATATTACAATACCCATCTTATTTACATTATCATTTTCTAAATTTAATTTAGCCATGACCCTATCCAATCCCTACCATCTTAGTATTATGATCTGGATACTCATATCACTCTTTGATTTTATTAACCCATCTACATATTCTTCATATCTCTTGTTGAGAAAAAATATTCTTGATTATTGAAGGACATAATAAATTAACTTTGAACCCACCAAGTAATGTATAAAGCTTTTTATTTATTTGACCAATGGATAATCTTGATATTCCATTATCTCATATTTTATCTTTTCATTTTTGAATGGATTAAAAGAAAATGTAATAGGCTATTCATAACCTTCATTATTTTTCTAGAGTAACACAATAATAGTATGAAATGATGTGAAAGAGAACTGTTGGAATAACTAGATAATTAAAATATAGTTAAAAATAAAGCTTTTTTATAGCCTCTTTGATATCTTTGAATGTCCATATTGGATTTCAATCCTATTTTTTAAATTCCTTTTTTAAATATCTTTGATTTTTCCTTGGTTTTCTCTATAAAATTATGCACAAACCACCCAATAAGCTTGATCTAGCCAGAGAAGGATTTAATTTCCTTTATTATCTTACATTGAAGATTCTTATCTATTGCAAGAACACATTTAGGATCAATTCTAACCACATAATTTTCCATAATATGCCCAAGAAATGTATGCTCTTGTACTCCATAAACACATACTTCTTAGAATTCAATGATATTCCATATTTTAAACATATTTTGAATATACTTTCTAATTTTTTACAAAATTTATCAATACCCTAGATAATATAGTGAGATAATAGTTGATAATATACCATAATTTCATCTATCAACCTACCAAATAATACATACATTTATCTTTGAAAAGTTGCATTTGCATTAGTTAATCCAAAGAGAATTCTTATACACACATATGACCCAAATATTGGAAATTTGGTTCTCTTTGATGTCAAAAGTGTCATTGATGTCAAAGGGGAGATTAGAGATGAGATGGATCTGGTTCCAAAAGGATTGGTGAAATATGATGAAGAGAAGAGCATGTTTTGTCAAGGTTGCAAAGTTGCTCAAAGAGTTGCAAAGTTGTCATGAAATGTTGTCATGTTGTTGTAGAGGTTTCTTCCAAAAGATAGAGGTGAAAACAAAGGCCAGATTTGATATGAGTTTTTTGAGAGCTTCTCAGAGATGTTTCATGTAGGACCAGAAGTTGTATATTGTGCTTTGGAATAAATTATTTGTGCCCTTGGTTTGAATTAGGGTTTGTGGATAAATCCTAAGGTTTACAGTCATGGCGGATGATCAGATTTTATATTTTTATGTTGACTATGTGTAGGCAGTTATGGGTTACTTAAGTTATCAATTAATTCATTAAGTTCATTGAGTGACTAGCCCCCTTGTCCTAGCGCTTCAGGTTGATGGTTTTTGCGCATCGCATAAACCCTTCACATTAATGTTTGCATTCTTGTGACTGTGATGAAGATCCAATAATGTGCATTGAATGTTGAAGATCAAACAGCTATCATGCACATCCTTCACATCGCATTTCAAAGTTTAACTTTTTGTTTGTTTTGTGTGATATGGGATGAAGTTTGATCAACGGTGTTGGCATAACAACTAACACCTCTCAAGTGCAAGTTGGTATGGATAGCTATGCATAGTGCGTAATGAGTGCTCTTCAAATTAGGAGGGGAATCTCCCTCGTAGTGTTGAAATGCATGGAAAAGAAAAGTAAACTAAATCTTATCTTTTTTTTCTCAGCTAGAAGAGGCACAAGGTTAAGAAAAACCATGAACATTGAAGGTAAGGATTTTCTGGTTTCACAGATCACTAACTACAACTGAACTAAAGCTTTTAATCTATCCAGTCTCCTCAAGTAAACAGAGCATGAGGAAATGGAGTAGGAATGTATTTACGATAAACTTTAGGTACAGATTCACAACATGAAGGCAAGGTGGCACAACTATTTGCTTGGTTGAATAGTTTTATTGACACACACATCAAACGATAAGCTTTAAGTATAGATTTGTAACATGAGGGCAAGGTGGCACAATGATTCACTCATTTGAGTAGGCTTATTAAGAACAAACAAAAAATAGCCAACTAGGACAGCAACTTGCATAGGCAAAACACGCATACAATCCACAATCAAACTAGCCACTATATTTAACTAAGATAAGCACTCACCATAATAATAACATGAAACCTGAGTGGCATAAAAATTCATCATCATAGCAAAAACTCATGAACAGATACAGAATCAACAATATTACAGGCAAGGTGGGCACAACATATATTACCCTCTCGTGCAAAATTTAATTACAAATGAGCTAAAAGCTCTTATTTATAGACATCAAAAGGTGTAGGGAACCCTAAAAACACCTTGAGTCAACTGGAAAGCTACCATCAGTTAACCAAAACATCTAATCTAAATGGAAAATGTGCAAGCATGCACATCCTTATTGAAAGCAAGTTAACTGGAAAACTACCATCAGTTAATGAAAACGCTAAATGAAAGTCCAACTCTTGCAAAGATAATTCCAAGGAAGAGATGTGCAATCATGAAATCAGTAAGAAGAACTCAAGACTAAAAGTTGAGTTAACTGTTGCTCTTGACTCTATCCTTGAAACTAACTGCAAGTCCCAACTAGCAGATCACTCCAGATTATCATGATCTAACACCTCATCCAGGAACTCATTGATTGCCTTATCCTCTGGGACTTTGATGCTATCCACGATGATAATCTGCCTACTCAACTGTCTGTCACCATCTTTGATTGCTCCCATGCATATTCTGACCTCTTCAATTTCTTTTCTGAAACTAGTTGTCATCACTAAGATGTGATCCAATTTAGATGCCACAAGATCTCCCTTGATATTATCACGAACCAACCCCTCAAACTTAGCTTGTACTATGTCAAGTTCAACATACATGCCATCCTCAAGATGATAATCACACGGGATCTGAGTGACAAAGTTATTGATGAGTTTGAGGGCTCCAGTAACGCTCTCCTTGAGTGTATTCAACCTGGAAGAGATCCTCTCGCATGTCTCCCTCCTGAAAAGGTGTTGCTCTCTCCAAGTGAAGATTTTATTCTTCTCTTCCTCTATCTCCATAGTATCATATGCAACTGCTAACTGGGATATGAGAATGTGATCCTTCTCCATGCCTTCTACTACTATAATCTCAAGTTGTTGGATCCCCTGACGAAGCCCATGCACATCACTCTCAACTGATATAGCTCTATGAGAAGATGTCAACCTGTAACAATGAAGTTTTCAATCTAGTTGTCCAAAATTTTACCATGATTAACTAACTGATCCAACTTTTGTTGTTTTGCAGGTGTACTTTGTGGAAGAACAGGTGCTCTACTCAGATTTCCATGAACAAGATCAGAGATATACTATCGAATTTTCCCTATTTCAGCCTTAAGAATCGTTTTATCTTCTCCATCCTTCATGACGCGCTCTTCAAGATTATTCGTAACAATCTTGAGAAGGCTCACTTCTATCTCTCGAGTGGTCTTTCCAAGATTCTCTTTGACGAATGTGAAATCGCCAACCTCAACCTCGTCCAAGCTCTTACCCTCTAGTGGCGTAGCAACCTCTATGAAATCTCTGACTCTGGAGTCTTCTCAACATGCACTTGTTTCTTGATTTTCTTGTTCGATCTCCCCTGATAAGGATCGCCAAACTCGAACAAATCAAGGTTATATGAAGGCTCTCGCCTCTGTCTTCCCAAAGATATCTTGAACCAACAAGAATGAACAACATTATCAGCTTGAGGAGAGACTGTCCCCAATGTATCAACCTATGGAGGGTCAACTGTCTCTAGTGCTACTCAAACTTGTGTCTCCAACTCGGAGTCTATATCAATAGGATGCACATGTGGTGAACATGGCGAACTAGGAGGTGAAAGACGTGGCTTAGCCTGGATGACTATCTCTACTGAAATCTCAGGCGCCTTTTCTACTTGCTTTTGCTTTCATTTGCTAGTAGTCCTCCCCTTTGTGTTTCTGTTGAGTCTAACTCCTTCAGGTGGCTTCAAAATAACCTTAGCTCGAGGGCTTGACCTCAAAGTAGAAGGAAATGAAGAAAGACCAACTGGAAGCTCCATGACTGGAACTGACATGTGCCTCCATTTACTCTCCAATAACTTCTTGCTTGTCTTGATAACTAATTTAGACATGTCCTCAATGGAAGTACTCTCTTTGGCATATCAATCTAGTGAGCGAAGTGGTTGGCGAGCAACTTGATCTTTGACATATGAACTAAGCAAAACTTATTTTTCATCATCTGATAGACCCTCAACATCCTCTAATAGATAATTAGCAATTTGAGCAATAGTAAGTCTATAGTAGTGACGGCAACGGACTTCAAATTCATCCTCACAATTAGCCCAAAAATCTTCAAGTGTTGGCTTATGTGCAATCCCTCGCTCTAACCTGGCTGCATATTGACCCAAAGGATCATAAGAACGCCTCTCAATATGGCACTTGAGGTTAAATTTATCAAGCTTGGTCGTCATAAACTTGCAATCAGCCGCAATCCTACATGTGTAAATACCCCATCTGAAAGGAAAGGAAACTGCTGACTTATGGCAAGTACGAAGAAAAGAGTGAACATGTTGAGCTTGTCTGAGAAACTCCATGAAAAGGACTTTATCTAATGGGTACCTTGGTAACATTAGAGGCTCTCCAACATATCCATAAACTCGAATATATGTGAAAGTGGGGAATTGGATGAACCAATCCACCCAACTCTCCATCGTTGATTTGGCCTATGTTGAAATCTGGATGTGCATTTCATTGTCGAGATCCTTGATTGTCTTCATGAAAAAGTGATCATTTACCGCCCTAAAATCCTGTTCAGCTTTAGAAAACTCTAATTGAGAGTAATACTCATGAACATGTTGAACACCAAGAGTCTCATTAGTCTTCAAGTGTCTAAAGTTTCCTTGAGATGCAACTAAGTAGACCAAGAAACCATGTGAAATTCATGGATCTTGAGGAATCTAGTAATCTGCTGATGAAGGCACTCACTGATCAACATGGCCCAGTCAAAGTGCTCTATACCATCAAGGATCCTAGAAATGATGTAAAACATCCATGGTCGGGAAATATTAGCCTCTTTTTTACCAGTAACCCGATTAAGTAGGGTTATCAAAACAACAACTTTATCCTTGAACTCGTCACGACCAACCTTTTTAGGCATGTTAATCTTCTATATTTTCAACCATCTCTAAGAAACTTTCCTCTGTGAACACTCTTGATCTTCATACCATATCTTCTCACAAGCATCAATGACCACAGTGAAATTGTCTAAACGAGGAGGAATAGCGAAGCATTTTTCAACGTCCCTTGGCTTAAGGCTGCAGATGACTCTCCCATCAACTGATCTGATTTGTCGTGTAGACGAGTCATAGTGCTTGATATAAGGAAGAACAAACTCGAGATCAAAAGTTGTGATGGGAATAGACCCTACTGCCAGCAACCCGGAACGCTCAAGATTCTTCAATGTATTGCTGCTAACACCTTCCAAAGTGCTCAGATTTACCACCAAATAGACATGGCCCAAGTCTGTGTCGGTGGTTTTCACAAAGTCATGCATCAAGACCGATTTGGTCTTATAATCTATGGGGTTGAAATGCATTTTGAAAATGAAGAATTTTGATTGTGAATTTGGGTATGTTCGGACAACTTTCCGAAAAGGCTGAAAAAGCTCTGGATAACGCTAAAAATACTGCACAGCGGGAAAAAAAAAAAAATTAAATGTGGGTTTTGTGCAGAATCGAATTCTAAGCAAACCTAGATCAATAAATATTCGAAAAAGTGAGTTTAGCTAGGCATGTGAAGGTTTTTTAGTCGAGAAAAGCAGGGGTTCTAGAGCTCACTTGGGGCAATTTTCCCGAGAAAATCTGGAACATGGGTTTTGTGCATAACGAAATTCTAAGGAAACCCAGATAGTTCAATTTTGAAAAAGATGTGTTTCTAACCCACATGCAAAGGAATTCTCGAAAAAAAGCACAAAGCTTTAGAATAAAAGCTATGGGGCAATTTTCTCAAAAAAATCTAAGACATGGGTTTTGTTGCTGTCACTGAAGTATGTGAACCCAGATGATCAAATTCTAAATATTTTTCCATTTTCTTTGACATGCGAAGAATACCTAAGACAAGAATAGAAGAAATTAGATAGAAGATAGAAATTTGTGTTTTGTTTATTCTACTTCTATAGAAAATTGCCTATGCTTGACTGAGATTCAATGAAAACTACATGCACTAAAAAATCTAACCCTGGAAAATAAATCTTTTGAACAATCTAGACTCAGCACTAAAAAATTGAACTCAAAGCGCCTTCGAATCTTCAATTGCTTAAGAAATTTGCCTTTCACTGAACTCTGATATGAGAATAATGGTGACTTTGAAGACTTAATAAATAAATTCAATCTAAAAATCATCCATCCTCATGCAATAAGACGCCATCTTTAAAAATATTAAATTTAATTCTAATTGGGCCTCAAAATATATGACCTCATCTTATTGGGGCTTGAAAAAAGGTAACTAAATGTTAAATTTACCCTAAAAAGGGCACCATCTTTAATTTATTTAGTTAACTTGCCATGCAATTCAGTTAACTGACCATGCATGCTAAAAATAGTCCATTTTAAACAATTAAAATATTCCCCCTTTAAGTTGAATATTTAAATATTAAAATAATATTTAAAATCCCACCTTTAATGGGCGCCTCTTTATCTTGAGTTCAAAAAGTCAACCTTTGACTTTAGGCATTTTTCTAGACTTCATTTTAAATGAAAATTTGGATTTTGAACCCTCTTCAAAACCTTTGTTCAAGCACTGATTCTGATTGACTGCTATCACCAATTGACTAGCTAATAGTTGCATTGCAGAGCAGGACCAATTCTAACCAAATCACTCCATGAGACTGCAATCCAGAAAACTAAGATCCGAGGCCTCAAAAATGCAAGTGCCCTTTACAAAAGTTGCGCTTTTTCTCAAACTTAGCCATATTTTCATCAACTTCATCCCTTACGAAGGTAAACTTGCCTCCCTCGTAACTTTTGCTAAGCAAAGTTTCAAGACTGGACAACTGGCTCACTGTGGAGCTAGTTCCATTCCACACAACAGCTTCAAGACAACACTTCATCAAGTTCCATCATCTGATGTCTCAAAATCAAGGGCGCCCCTAGCCTCCAGGGGCACTTTTTGTTCCAGAGAGCCATTTTTCAAACTAGCTGAAAATACCACTAAAACTCCAACTACAGGCTGACTACTCATCTTCTGATCTGACGAAGGTATGCAACAAAAAGATGGATGTAACACAAACAGGATAAACACCTAATATCACCATAAAGCGGGCATTCAAGGCTCCAAAACCTTGGGCGCCCCTAGCCTCCAAGGGCACTTTTGCTTTTTCCTTATCTTTCTAACCAATATTTAACCTCATGTTTGACCTCTGATTTTGATAGTTCAACAACTCAAATTCACCCACTGATGGATGCATTACAAAGCCTGATCAAATATGAGATAAACATCCTAGGTGTCATTTGGTCAAAAACCTTCATCTGATCCCTCAAAAAGATGGGTGCCCTTTACAAAAGTTGTGCTTTTCCTTCTAGTGTTAGTCATTTCTTCATCCTCCTCGTTTCTCATTGAATCTCTTGTATCAAGTGCTAGACATATCTTTCAAGCAGGTTGGATAGCTCATCATGAAGCTGACAGTATTCCTGACAAGTCTCCTTGGAAGTGATGAACCTCAAAACTGACATCTAGGTCTTCAAAATCTAGGGCGCCCCTAGCTAAGAGGGGCTCTGGTGCTCCAAAGTTAGAAAAAATTTGATGATTTTCATCCCAGTGAAAAAATCCTCTGAGACAAAGCATTATTTTGCACTTATCTCACCACAGATTCTTCATTTGAGCGTTTTAGGCTTAGATTTCAACATCTGATCTCTGGCCATCTGCCATTGACGATCTCAAAAATCCCAACTTTTCATCTAAAAAAGTGAAAACTACCCACTAGACTTAAACTAAGTTTTAACCGAAACTAACTTCACCATTGCGATCGTGAAGCAAAATAAGCCAATCAAAACAATTTTTAGTCAATTCTGACAAGTTTCAATTTTTAGGGTTTCGAGACCTGAAACAGGGGTACAAAAAACCCTAATTTTCAATTTTTTCAAATTTCACCAGTATCCTCCAGACATCAAACTGACACAAATTCCATACTTGATTTGCCCAAAAACTGTTTTGACATCATTTTAACAAGGTTTAGACTCTTTTAAGAAAAATGCCTTAATGAAGCAAAAAAATTGGTTTGGGTACAACAAACAACTATGATCAAACTTGGTAGATCAGACAATGCCCGCCAACCTACAACATGTACGATGGGTCTGTGTTTGGCCCTGTAGTATAGCAAGCTGAGGACACATGTACTATGGGACTAGAGTAGCAATAGGATCAACTAGTAGAGTATGATGTCAACACTACCAAGTGTCAAGTTTACATTATATCGCATGTGTTATGTGCATCGCAATTTGTATCTACTTCAATTGAAGCACTTGAGAGATATGTGATCAATAGTTATGATCAAGTCTTATAAACATCATAGCACGTAATATTTCAACAGTATTATATAATATTCATGATAAACATAAAGTATAGGGATGCCTAGGCAAGAAGGTATGTTGATAACATAGTTGGAAATCAATTATCATACGGAACATAGATCCCTAGTTTTCAAACATGGCTCTAATACTATATATAATAACTAGGTCTATTCATCAAAACGTTATTTTTATATTGTTATTCCAAATTTTTTATATTTATTATTAATACAAAATCATTCATCTAGCATTCTACATATGTCACTTTCCTATGAAACACTAAAAAATTTAAATTTACATTCTCAAGTTATCAAGATATGTTTTAGACATAACACAAGCTCCCTAGACTTACCTTATTTTCCAACTTCATCCATCATGAACCACCTAACATTACCATGGGAATTAGGAGCATGTGGTTCGCCTATAAGGCTACATGTTTAGCGTTTATTGATTACATGTTCTCTTGAATTTTTTATTTCTAGACTATAATTCTAACCTATCTATCATGGAGGTTATCAAACAGTGTGTCTATTACCTACAACATATGGGATTACATTTTCAATTCTATAGGTAGATAGTCCTTTCCAAGTAACTTGTAATCTAGATAATGATTGAAAGTTAGTTGTCACCCATAACCATCTCTAGATACACATGCATTATATAACCCTCAAATATGACTCAACCTTTTGATGATTTAAATTGTTGACAAATGATCTTAGTGGTCCAAAAATATGATATGATATGCCAATCAACCTAAGTTTGTTTAGAGGAGATAAAAAATGGGTCTAAGGAGACAAGGTTATGCCAATTCCTAGGAACATATAAAAAATCCTCATACCCTCAAATTCTCATAGTCCAACTACCAATACATTGTAAACCTAGTTTAAGGTAATCCTTAGAAATAATTTTATACAAATATTTAATAACACAAGCTTGGCAACTTGAAAAATAATATAACTTGTAAGGAATGCTTAGAAAAAACACTATTTTCATGTCAATCTAATTTGTATAACTTAAAAATAGATCTTTTTTTAATATTATTGGTACTATTTATGCTACAAGGTAGATGCCATAAATATCCCAACACCTAGTTATACACCACCTCCAATTTATTTTGTTAGATTTTTTGTCATAACTAAGAGAGATCTAGTGGCTTATTGGAGATGTTAAAGCTAAATGAGGTAACCAAGCTATGGATATATTCATTAAGAACAATTTTGTCAAATGGCCTTCACGTTACATGAATATATAGGG
>VDFB02000015.1:590265905-590306878 GCA_007258455.2 Sequoia sempervirens | reverse complement strand
AAGCTACCATCAATTAACCGAAACATCTAATCTAAATGGAAAATGTGCAAGCATGCACGTCCTTATTGAAAGCAAGTTAACTGGAAAACTACCATCAGTTAATGAAAATGCTAAATGAAAGTCCAAATCCTGCAAAGATAATTCCAAGGAAGAGATGTGCATGCATGAAATCAGCAAGAAGAACTCAAGACTGAAAGTTGAGTTAACTGTTGCTCTTGACTCTATCCTTGAAACTAACTGCAAGTCCCAACTAGCAGATCACTCCAAATCATCATGATCTAACACCTCATCCAGGAACTTGTCGATTTCCTTATCCTCTGGGACTTTGACACTATCCAAGATGATAATCTGCCTGGTCAACTGTCTGTCACCATCTTTGATTGCTCCCATGCATATTCTGACCTCTTCAATTTCCTTTATGAAACTAGTTGTCATCACTAAGATGTGATCCAATTTAGATGCCACAAGATCTCCCTCGAGATTATCATGAACCAACCCCTCAAACTTAGCTTGTACTACGTCAAGTTCAACATACGTGCCATCCTCAAGATGATAATGACACGGGATCTGAGTGACAAAGTTGTTGATGAGTTTGAGAGCTCCAGTAACGCTCTCCTTGAGTGTATTCAACCTGGCAGAGATCCTCTCACATGTCTCCCTCCTGAAAAGGTGTTGCTCTCTCCAAGCGAAGATTTTATTCTTCTCTTCCTCTATCTCCATAGTATCATATGCAACTGCTAACTGGGATATGAGAATGTGATCCTTCACCATGCCTTCTGCTACTGTAATCTCAAGTTGTTGGATCCCCTGACGAAGCCCATGCGCATCACTCCTCAATTGATATAGCTTTACGAGAAGATGTCGACCTGTAACAATGAAGTTTTCAATCTAGTTGTCCAAAAGTTTACTATGATTGACTAATTGATCCAACTTTTGTTGTTTTGCAGGTGTACTTTGTGGAAGAATAGGTGCTCTACTCGGATTTCCATGAACAAGATCAGAGATATACTGTCGAAGTTTCCCGATTTCAGCCTTAAGAAGCGTTTTATCTTCTCCATCCTTCATGATGCGCTCTTCAAGAGTATTTGTAACAATCTTGAGAAGGCTCACTTTTGTCTCTTGAGTGGTCCTGCCAAGATTCACTTTGACGAATGTGAAATCACCAACCTCAACCTCGTCTAAGCTCTTACCCTCTAGTGGCATAGCAACCTCTATGACAATCTCTGACTTTGGAGTCTTCTCAACATGCACTTGTTTCTTGATTTTCTTATTTGATCTCCCCTAATAAGGATCGCCAAACTCGAACAAATCAAGGTTATATGAAGGCTATCGCCTCTGTCTTTCCAAAGATCTCTCGAACCAACAAGAATGAACAACATTATCAGCTCGAGGAGAGACTGTCCCTGATGTATCAACCTGTGGAGGGTCAACTGTCTCTGGTGCTACTCAAACTTGTGTCTCCAGCTCTGAGTCTATATCAATAGGATGCACATGTGGTGAACATGGCGAACTAGGAGGTGAAAGATGTGGCTCAGCTTGGATGATTGTCTCTACTGAAATCTCAGGCGCCTTTTCTACCTGCTTTTGCTTCCGCTTGCTAGTAGTCCTCCCCTTTGTGTTTCTGTTGATTCTAACTCCTTCAAGTGGCTTCAAAATAACCTTAACCTAAGGCCTTGACCTTGAAGTAGAAGGCAATGAAGAAAGACCAACTGGAAGCTCCATGACTGGAACTGACATGTGCCTCCATTTACTCTCCAAGAACTGCTTGCTTGTCTTGATAACTAATTTAGACATGTCCTCAATGGAAGTACTCTCTTTGGCGTATCAATCTAGTGAGCGAAGTGGTTGGCGAGCAACTTGATCTTTGACATATGAACTGAGTAGAACTTCTTTGTCATCATCTGACAGACCCTCAACATCCTCTAATAGATAATTAGCAATTTGAGCAATAGTAAGTCTATAGTAGTGACAGCAACGGACTTCAAATTCATCCTCACAATTAGCCCAAAAATCTTCAAGTGTTAGCTTATGTGCAATCCCTCGCTCTAACCTGGCTACATATTGACCCAAAGGATCATAAGAATGCCTCTCAATATGGTACTTGAGGTTGAATTTCTCAAGCTTGGTCATCATAAACTTGCAATCAGCCGCAGTCCTGCATGTGTAAATACCCCATCTGAAAGGAAAGGAAATTGCTGACTTATGGCAACTACGAAGAAAAGAGTGAACATGTTGAGCTTGTTTGAGAAACTCCATGAAAAGGACTTTATCTGACAAGTACCTTGGTAACATTAGAGGCTCTCCAACATATCCATAAACTCGAATATATGTGAAAGTGGGGAATTGGATGAACCAATCTGCCCAACTCTCCATCGTTGATTTGGCCTCTGTTGAAATCCGGATGTGCATTTCATTGTTGAGATCCCTGACTGTCTTCATGAAAAAGTGATCATTCACCTCCCTAAAATCTTGTTCGGCTTTAGAAAACTCTAACTGAGAGTAATACTCATGAACATGTTGAACACCAAGAGTCTCATTAGTCTTCAGGTGTCTAAAACTGTCTTGAGATGCAACTAAGTAGACTAAGTAAGACACCATGTGAAACTCATGGATCTTGAGGAATCTAGTAATCTGTTGATGAAGGCACTCACTGATCAACATGGCCCAGTCAAAGTGCTCTATACCATCAAGGATCCTAGAAATGATGTAAAACATCCATGGTCGGGAAATATTAGCCTCTTTTTGACCAGTAACTCGATTAAGTAGAGTTATCAAAACAACAACTTTATCCTTGAACTCGCCGTGACCAACCTTTTTAGGCATGTTAGTCTTTTGTATTTTCAACCATCTCTAAGCAACTTTCCTCTATGAACGCTCTTGATCTTCATACCATATCTTCTCACAAGCCTCAATGACCACAGTGAAATTGTCTAAACGAGGAGGAATAGCGAAGCATTTTTCAACGTCCCTTGGCTTAAGGCTACAGATGACTCTCCCATCAGCTAATCTGATTTGTCGTGTAGACGAGTCATAGTGCTTGATACAAGGAAGAACAAACTCGAGATCAAAAGTTGTGATGGGAATAGACCCTACTGCCAGCAACCCAGAACGCTCAAGATTCTTCAATGTATTGCTGCTAACACCCTCCAAAGTGCTCAGATTTACCACCAAATAGACACGACCCAAGTCTGTGTCGGTGGTTTTCACGAAGTCATGCATCAGGACCGATTTGGTCTTATAATCTATGGGGTTGAACTGCATTTTGAAAATGAAGACTTTTGATTGTGAATTTGGGTATGTTCGGACAACTTTCCGAAAAGGCTAAAAAAGCTCTGGATAAGGCTAAAAATAGCTCGTGGCGGGAAAAAAAATTGAATTTTTTTTTAAATGTGGGTTTTGTGCATAATCGAATTCTAAGCAAACCTAGATCAATAAATATTCGAAAAAGTGAGTTTAGCTAGGCATGCGAAGGTTTTTTAGTCGAAAAAAACAGGGGTTCTAGAGCTCACTTGGGGCAATTTTCCCGAGAAAATCTAGAACATGGGTTTTGTGCATAACGAAATTCTAAGGCAACCCAGATAGTTCAATTTTGAAAAAGATGTGTTTCTAACCCACATGCAAAGGAATTCTCGAAAAAAAGCACAAAGCTTTAGAATAAAAGCTATGGGGCAATTTTCTCAAAAAAATCTAAGACATGGGTTTTGTTGCTGTCACTGAAGTATGTGAACCCAGATGATCAAATTCTAAATATTTTGCCATTTTCTTTGACATGCGAAGAATACCTAAGACAAGAATAGAAGAAATTAGATAGAAGATAGAAATTTATTTTTTGTTTATTCTGCTTCTATAGAAAATTGCCTATGCTTGACTGGGATTCAATGAAACCTGCATGCACTAAAAAATCTAACTCTGGAAAATAAATCTTCTGAACAATCTAGACTTGGCACTGAAAAATTGAACTCAAAGCACCTTTGAATCTTCAATTGCTTAAGAAATTTGCCTTTCACTGAACTCTAATATGAGAATAATGGCGACTTTGAAGACTTAAATAAATAAATTCAATCTAAAAATCGTCCATCCTCATGCAATAAGACGCCATCTTTAAAAATATTAAATTTAATTCTAATTGGGCCTCAAAATATATGACCTCATCTTATTGGGGCTTGAAAAAAGGTAACTAAATGTTAAATTTACCCTAAAAAGGGCGCCACCTTTAATTTATTCAGTTAACTTTCCATGCAATTCAGTTAACTGACCATGCATGCTAAAAAGAGTCCATTTTAAACAATTAAAATATTCCCCCTTTAAGTTGAATATTTAAATATTAAAATAATATTTAAAATCCCACCTTTAATGGGCGCCTCTTTATCTTGAGTTCAAAAAGTCAACCTTTGACTTTAGGCATTTTTCTAGACTTCATTTTAAATGAAAATTTGGATTTTGAACCCTCTTCAAAACCTTTGTTCAAGCACTGATTCTGATTGACTGCTATCACCAATTGACTAGCTAATAGTTGCATTGCAGAGCAGGACCAATTCTAACCAAATCACTCCATGAGACTGCAATCCAGAAAACTAAGATCCGAGGCCTCAAAAATGCAAGTGCCCTTTACAAAAGTTGCGCTTTTTCTCAAACTTAGCCATATTTTCATCAACTTCATCCCTTACGAAGGTAAACTTGCCTCCCTCGTAACTTTTGCTAAGCAAAGTTTCAAGACTGGACAACTGGCTCACTGTGGAGCTAGTTCCATTCCACACAACAGCTTCAAGACAACACTTCATCAAGTTCCATCATCTGATGTCTCAAAATCAAGGGCGCCCCTAGCCTCCAGGGGCACTTTTTGTTCCAGAGAGCCATTTTTCAAACTAGCTGAAAATACCACTAAAACTCCAACTACAGGCTGACTACTCATCTTCTGATCTGACGAAGGTATGCAACAAAAAGATGGATGTAACACAAACAGGATAAACACCTAATATCACCATAAAGCGGGCATTCAAGGCTCCAAAACCTTGGGCGCCCCTAGCCTCCAAGGGCACTTTTGCTTTTTCCTTATCTTTCTAACCAATATTTAACCTCATGTTTGACCTCTGATTTTGATAGTTCAACAACTCAAATTCACCCACTGATGGATGCATTACAAAGCCTGATCAAATATGAGATAAACATCCTAGGTGTCATTTGGTCAAAAACCTTCATCTGATCCCTCAAAAAGATGGGTGCCCTTTACAAAAGTTGTGCTTTTCCTTCTAGTGTTAGTCATTTCTTCATCCTCCTCGTTTCTCATTGAATCTCTTGTATCAAGTGCTAGACATATCTTTCAAGCAGGTTGGATAGCTCATCATGAAGCTGACAGTATTCCTGACAAGTCTCCTTGGAAGTGATGAACCTCAAAACTGACATCTAGGTCTTCAAAATCTAGGGCGCCCCTAGCTAAGAGGGGCTCTGGTGCTCCAAAGTTAGAAAAAATTTGATGATTTTCATCCCAGTGAAAAAATCCTCTGAGACAAAGCATTATTTTGCACTTATCTCACCACAGATTCTTCATTTGAGCGTTTTAGGCTTAGATTTCAACATCTGATCTCTGGCCATCTGCCATTGACGATCTCAAAAATCCCAACTTTTCATCTAAAAAAGTGAAAACTACCCACTAGACTTAAACTAAGTTTTAACCGAAACTAACTTCACCATTGCGATCGTGAAGCAAAATAAGCCAATCAAAACAATTTTTAGTCAATTCTGACAAGTTTCAATTTTTAGGGTTTCGAGACCTGAAACAGGGGTACAAAAAACCCTAATTTTCAATTTTTTCAAATTTCACCAGTATCCTCCAGACATCAAACTGACACAAATTCCATACTTGATTTGCCCAAAAACTGTTTTGACATCATTTTAACAAGGTTTAGACTCTTTTAAGAAAAATGCCTTAATGAAGCAAAAAAATTGGTTTGGGTACAACAAACAACTATGATCAAACTTGGTAGATCAGACAATGCCCGCCAACCTACAACATGTACGATGGGTCTGTGTTTGGCCCTGTAGTATAGCAAGCTGAGGACACATGTACTATGGGACTAGAGTAGCAATAGGATCAACTAGTAGAGTATGATGTCAACACTACCAAGTGTCAAGTTTACATTATATCGCATGTGTTATGTGCATCGCAATTTGTATCTACTTCAATTGAAGCACTTGAGAGATATGTGATCAATAGTTATGATCAAGTCTTATAAACATCATAGCACGTAATATTTCAACAGTATTATATAATATTCATGATAAACATAAAGTATAGGGATGCCTAGGCAAGAAGGTATGTTGATAACATAGTTGGAAATCAATTATCATACGGAACATAGATCCCTAGTTTTCAAACATGGCTCTAATACTATATATAATAACTAGGTCTATTCATCAAAACGTTATTTTTATATTGTTATTCCAAATTTTTTATATTTATTATTAATACAAAATCATTCATCTAGCATTCTACATATGTCACTTTCCTATGAAACACTAAAAAATTTAAATTTACATTCTCAAGTTATCAAGATATGTTTTAGACATAACACAAGCTCCCTAGACTTACCTTATTTTCCAACTTCATCCATCATGAACCACCTAACATTACCATGGGAATTAGGAGCATGTGGTTCGCCTATAAGGCTACATGTTTAGCGTTTATTGATTACATGTTCTCTTGAATTTTTTATTTCTAGACTATAATTCTAACCTATCTATCATGGAGGTTATCAAACAGTGTGTCTATTACCTACAACATATGGGATTACATTTTCAATTCTATAGGTAGATAGTCCTTTCCAAGTAACTTGTAATCTAGATAATGATTGAAAGTTAGTTGTCACCCATAACCATCTCTAGATACACATGCATTATATAACCCTCAAATATGACTCAACCTTTTGATGATTTAAATTGTTGACAAATGATCTTAGTGGTCCAAAAATATGATATGATATGCCAATCAACCTAAGTTTGTTTAGAGGAGATAAAAAATGGGTCTAAGGAGACAAGGTTATGCCAATTCCTAGGAACATATAAAAAATCCTCATACCCTCAAATTCTCATAGTCCAACTACCAATACATTGTAAACCTAGTTTAAGGTAATCCTTAGAAATAATTTTATACAAATATTTAATAACACAAGCTTGGCAACTTGAAAAATAATATAACTTGTAAGGAATGCTTAGAAAAAACACTATTTTCATGTCAATCTAATTTGTATAACTTAAAAATAGATCTTTTTTTAATATTATTGGTACTATTTATGCTACAAGGTAGATGCCATAAATATCCCAACACCTAGTTATACACCACCTCCAATTTATTTTGTTAGATTTTTTGTCATAACTAAGAGAGATCTAGTGGCTTATTGGAGATGTTAAAGCTAAATGAGGTAACCAAGCTATGGATATATTCATTAAGAACAATTTTGTCAAATGGCCTTCACGTTAAATGAATATATAGGGTTTCATAAATAGGATAAGTATTTCTTCAATTATGATAAGAGGATTGATCCATTGCATTCCAAAATACAATTTAAGAGAAAGGTCATAATTTCCAAAAGACACTCAAGTAAACTTATAGTGCCCAATATTACTTAATTCCTTACTTGTAAGATAAATGATGAGTTGGCAACTCAATGAACACTACAATACAAATACACCTAGGCTATCAACATTAAACAATGTTGGGATAGCTAAATAAAATATTGGCAAAATTTCTTATAGATTTTATCTATACCAAAGAAAAAAATTGCAATAAATAAATCTAATTTGAGTCACATTGAGTCATATATGTTAATGAATAAAGATATATAGTAGTTACATCACATATCTTGACCATCCATTATCACATTCAAAATTATATACCACAATTCCTTGGTGCCACAATATATGAGATTAATGTATTGAATTTTAGATTAAAATAATAATATTAAGATAAATAGTAAATATATAAAAATTAGTATGAATGAAGATTTAGTAATTAAGATTAAATAAAAAATAAATAAGCATCAATACAAACACAATAAATAAATTGAATTTAATATAAAAATATATCACTTATCAATATATTATTTTATCAAATTATTTACATCACAATAAAAATTTTTAAAAAAAAATTGATCTCATTATTACAATATTCTACCTATACAATAAATCGTCCACCTATCAACTATTCGCTAACCATGTATATTCATTATAATTCATTTAATATACATAACCAAAACTGAGTAATTTTTTAATAAAAATAGAAATAAATATTTGATGTCACCATTACAATATTCTACCTATACAATAAATCATCCACCTATCAATTGTTAGCTAACCATGTATATTCATTATGGTTCATTTAATATACGAAAATAAAACTAGGTATTTTTTTTTAGTAAAAAATAAAAATAAATATATTGATCTCACCATTACAATATTCTACCTATACAATAAATCATCCACCCATCAATTTTTACAAACCATGTATATTCATTATGATTCATTTAATATACAAAACCAAACTAAATATTTTTTTAATAAAAAAAAATATAAATAAATATATTTATCTCACCATTGCAATATTTTATCTATACAATAAATTTTCCACCTATCAATTCTTCAATAATCATATATATTCATTATAATTCATTTAATATACGAAACCAAATCTAAATAATCATTTTAATAAAAAATAAATATAAATATAAATATGTGTATATGATTTCATTTAATGTAAGATACTAATTTTTTTATATTGTTAAAAATATATGCTCCCAAGTGAAGGGGTGAAACCATGGTCGCGCCCCATCATTGTAACTTTAAATCAACCCTTATTCGCCTTTCTAATTAAAGATCATATCTAATAATACATAGGAGGCTTATATAGCAAGGTAAATGCATAGTTTGATGGTTCATTCTTTGAAATATCTTTATCTACACTATATATAAATTTTCTCACACATATTAAAGAGATCTTTAATGTTCATAATGATTATGATATTAATATTGTTAAAAAAATACTTTGATGGTTTAAGGTGTTTTTTTAGTTTTTTCCATACAATTTGATATATTCTTAGTGATGTATTACATGTCATCATTTGACAAGTCTTATATTTAATATTTAATATTTATTTTTGAAATAATATATGTTTTCAAGAATACAATTGAAGTTTCAATTCAATCATAACATTGTTATGATCAATACCAACACACTCATTAGCTTCAACACACTCATTAACTTCACATTAGATAATTCATGATAATTAATAATCAAGGTTTTGGATTGTGATGTTTGTCATTCCCACATCAAAAGCAACTAAAAATATTACCCATTAATCCATTATGATTAAATTTGCTCCTTGACTAGTTGATATGAGGATGCTCCTTTACTTGAAGATACATGTTTCAATAGCATGTACCTAGCATAAAATGATGATCAATTGAAATGAAGGAAAGAGAAATTTCGAAAGGGGAATTGGATGGTCAAGATCTGATGGTGAGATCATTGGTGGAGGATTCTTGAGAGAACTTTCTTAGGATCAAGGAGAGGATGGAAGGTGGAGATGGAGGTTGTTAGATTGTGAATGGCTAGGATGAACCTATTAAATTTAGTAAGTGGTTGTGACCATGAGGGGAATAATGAACATATGCATCTAGTGGGGCTATATTCTTGGGTTGGATTGAGAGAATAATAAGATCATAAGGACAAGTGTTCTTAGGTGCGTTTTATTCTTGGAATGTGTTGAGGGAATATAGATTTAATTACTTCATGTGTGAGATGGAAAAAGGGGATTAATTAAATAATTAAGTGATGCAAAAAGGAGATTAATTAAATGATGGACTTTAGGTAAAGGGGACTAGACTAGGTGACGTGTTTAGTCGATTAGGACTAGGTGATAGGAACTAGATATACCAAGAAAATTTCTAGGTATCAATAGTTATTATCAATCTTACTTTTGATGTGCTGGCAAGGAGTTCAATGGGTCTACTAAATTCTATTGTCCATTTTTCAAAATGGGGTTCTTTCAATTCTTCCCTTGAATTAATTCTTAATCGGGGCCTTGATTTATTTTAAATTTTAAATTTAAATTTCTAAAATTATAATAGCCATCTATATAGATCCCAATAGTTGGATGAACGACTATAAGGGAGAGGGGCCCACAGTGGGGCACCCTAACTTCACATTTCTCAAAATCTTATGTGGAAATTTCAAATCAATCTCAATTTTGTGTAGCAATTTATTTGACAATTCACCTACTTATAACTCTCAATTTTAGGGCCACATCAGCATGCTTTTTGTTGAGGTATCCAAAAAGGCCCAAAAAAAGGTGAGACCGATAGTTGGTCACTAAGTCATGTATTATTGGTGTGCTGATGTGGCATCACATGATTTGTCAGATAAAAGTGTTTTACAATTGAATAACTATGAGACCCAGAGAGACTTACTTCTATACCCACCATTGGATCCCTACCCACTATGAACCCCTTTCCCTTAATTGAATTCTCCTCTACAGATTCAGATTCTCCACCCATTCATCTCAATGGTTTCTTTTATGCCCACAACTGTCCAACCGAACAGTGACACGAGAATAAAACCTAATCTGGATTGGATTCGATCGTTCAGGCTCTTTGAAGTTTGTAGTTTAAGCAATGAGCATGGTTTCTCTTAATGACAGCCGTAACTTAATTTCTCTTTAAATCGTATACTTTTTGGACTTATTTTATCAGAATAGGTATAATAGCCATCTATAAATTTTAAATCATTTTTTCAAACGCACAAATACGGACATGACCACAACAGTTGGATGTGTGCGCAAAACCCACTACCGCAAAACTTCGAAAGCGACTAGCTAGGCTACTAAAGTCAAATAACACATAAAATACGAAATCTGAAGGTGTAATTTGTTGCACAAGCTTTTTAACTTTTCCTTCCACCCATCCATAATAAAATATTCACATTATGATTATTATGTCTTACTAAAGCAACTCATAAAGTGGCAAATGGGATGAAAATTAAGGAAATCATTAAAATTTGTAATTTAAGAAATCTTTTGATTGAAAATATCACTCATCAATTCATTCATCTAGGAGATCCATCTTTCAAAATGTGTTAAAAAATCTTTATTTTTCATTAAAAAAAATTATATATAATAAATCATGAATTAAAAGTAAATATATTAGAACTTTAATATTAATGTTCATACATGGGATGCAATGAACCTTCATTGATACAAACTTGCATTGGTAAATGGAGAAATAGTCATACAACATGACATACATTTTTCTTAAAATGAAGTAATAAAGGACTTCCAAGCTTTCATAGCTTCCAAGTCTCAAGCCAACAAAGATAACGCTACCTCTTAACCAATGTAATGCTCTCAAGCATCACCCCTCCTTGTTAAGAGAGTAACATGGATCTACACTTGTACACTTTCAAGAACATTTTATGGAAACAACAAAGAACACAGTATACACATGAGAGTATCTCAAAAGGCATAGTGGAACACTTTTAGCCATTAAAAAAATGTCATTGGCATTTAAGGAAAGTCTAAATCCAAAGTTGAGACCCTTAACAAGGCATACACACCATTCAAAGCATACAAGAAGACTTTGAATGAATTTTAAGCTCACTTTTTCACAAATATGCAAAAAGGAGAAATTTATAATAAAGTTTAAGACTCGATTAATGGATGTCAAGGTCACTTTTAGAAAAATTGAATAACACAAGGGTAGATGCACTTTTAATTTTTCTACATGCTTATGGAATCAATAAGATATTGTATTTATCAAAAAGGGATAAACAAGAAGAAGAAATACAATAGCACAAAAACCCTACATCTTGAAAGTTTTAATTTTTAAGGAGTTGCAATATAATGATACTCACACTCTTTTCAAGCCCTCACAAGCTTTTCCAAGCTTCAAGCCTTCTTCCAAACTCAAGAACACTCTTTGAAGTTTCTCAAATCCTTCTCACATTTAAAGTCCCTTAGTTTCTCTTTCATTTCCCTTATAAAGCTCTAGAAATCATCTTCCTAGATTGTAATAATGAATTCAACATGGTAAAAAATAAATTAAACTCTAGCTACATTACCGTATCCAATAAGTAGTTGACATGTGTCCATTTACTTCAAGGGGAGCCAAAGAGTCAATAAAATACTATTTGGATAATAAGGTAAGTTTAGGTTTTAAAATAAGATAATTCCATGATATTTTCCTTTATCAAAATATCTTCTTCGAATTCAAATGTAAATCAAATCTCAAATATATTTACAAATGCAAATAAAATGTAAATTAAACTAGATGGCTAAGCATGTCCAAAAGACCAAAAGATGTCATTTTCATATGTACCAAACCAAAGTTCATATTACACCCAAATAATATGAAATTGTCTTTTTCAATCTACCCATAAAATGTCATTTTCTCCCAAATTCACCCACTTAAAGTGTTGTGCATATACACTACAAACTATCAAAAGTTTTGAGATTCAATTTGATTCAATAGAAATTTATTAGAAAAAACCTTTTTTAACTTTATATTCTCTTCTTTCATTTTGTAACTTATAAGTAGTCATTTAATTGAATCAAGTAATATGGATTAATAATGTTACGACCTCTAAAGTCGAGACTTGACCCACTATCTCTATAAGTAATTAACTTGATAACTAATTTAGAACATAGTTAGCAAGGCTTATTATGAGTAGGAGTAATGACCTAAATGGCCAATGTATTCATTTTATGATTAAAGATAGATCTTAAAATATATCATGCTACATCCTCTGGTGCACTAAAGAGATGTTCATCTCCTTCTCTTGTTAATATTTAGTCAAGAACCATGGCTTCAACAATATCCTAGTCCATCTCCTTCTCTTGTTAATATTTAGTCAAGAACCATGGCTTCAACAATATCCTAGTCAAGTAACAAAAGGCATCCACAGGCCTCAACTAATTTTATGCCTTCCTTAAGGGTGATGTTTTCCATATCAAAATTTATGTTTATAAGAGGTATCCTACTTATATATAAATAAATTATTTAATTTCAAGCTATTATTTTGATCAATGATTAGGGGAGAGGGGCCTATAGTGGAGTGGGGTCCAATACTGGGGATAGAAGCAGTCCTTAGCGGGTCACATAGTGAAGCACCTTAATATTCAATTACAAAACACTTTTTATCCATAAAATACACAAACTGACAAATCATGTGATGCCACATCAACGCACCAATAAAACATGACTTATTGCACCACTATCAGTCTCACTTTTTTTTTTGGCCTTTTTTAGATACCTAAACAAAAAGCATGTTGATGTGGCATCATATTGATGATGTGGCCCTAAAATGAAATATAAAAACACGTGAGTTGTCAAATAAACTATTGTACAAAATTGAGAGTGATTTGAAATTTTCATACAGGATTTTGAGGAAGGAAAAGTTAGGGTGCTCCACTATGGGCCCCTCTCCCCTAATAAAAAGACATTTATTTTGATCATAACTTTTGAATTGAGTTTATAATCACATGTTCTTAAATACATTGGACACAAAAAGACAAAAATTGAACTAAATAGTTCTTAAATTTTGATGAGATTTAATTTTGTAACAAGATTAAATACATGATATAAAATTGAATTTGATTCTAAGAACCAATCTTTTACACATAAAAATAATCTAACAAACTATGAACTATTGTGCCTACAAAATAGAGCTTCACCTCGAATTACTAGTAATATCAATAAACACTTTTGAAAATTTTGTTAGACAAGATGATTCTTCCTATGTAAAATCCCTTAAATTGATTCTTCCTATGTAAAATCCCTTAACAAATCAATTTAACTTATTAACTAACGAGCCTACAATATCTATTTTTATTCGTGTAATAATAAATACTCAAATAAACTCTTTAAATAATATTCCCTAAATAATTATAATGAACGAATCAAAACTCCATATAAAAATAGAGCACTAACTAATCATCACACAAAAGACAACCACGTCAAAAGATGCCTAAAACCCAAATCTAATGGGAAAGTGCAAGGCATGCAATTCTGACGGTTACGTGAAAAAACGAATTGTTTAGGCATCCACCAATAGGGAATAGCCAAATATGCAATCGCATTGAGCATTTAAGTTTTCAAAAGTAAATGGTGGGGCAGGGTATCGAAGCTCTTGCGTTCCCACACGTAATATCATCAGGTGTATCCCGCAAATGTTCCGACAACATACCACCTAACTGCAGTTTTTTAAGTTGAAAAATGCAAACATTAGATCCGAATAACTCCGTTAATTTGTATTTTTGCAAACAGACTGTAGAATAAGGTTCCGTTATCCCTACTACATAAATACAAATGGAATTTGGTTCCGTTATTCCTACTACATAAATACAAATACAATTTGGCGTCAGGTCATCCACGTGGAAGGCATGCGGTTGGAAACGATGGCGGGCGGGGGTATTGTTCGGAGATTAACGTCCATGGGTAACATGCGATATTCGATATCCAGATCTCTGAAAATGCTGATCATTTCTTCTACCAGGTGAGACCTTCGCAACCATTTCTCCCCCATGTCTTGGTGATTCATCTTGTGCTGTAACCACACTGCCATCTTCATCTTGTTCATGTCCTCGATGTCCTTCACCACTATCATCGGGTTCGGGTACCAGTGCTCTACTTTATTATCCACGTACCTGCGAACATACACATCATTAAACTAATTATATTACAGTAAAAATCCACTAATTACCGAGTGCCCTCATGGTCCCGTAATTACCTTTTAATCCTCTCTTTCATTATGTCAACCTTTTCTTTGGGTGTTGCAATGTGAATGGCGAATTCCACGGCATCTCCCATGTCAGGACTCCTGTAAAAGTTACTGATGGGTTTCGTCAGCAGAATCGTATTGGGATACCAGATCTTCTCGTTGTCGTATCTCAAAAACACTGTTGTCAGAATGTTCATCTCCTCCACAACCATCTGGAGGAAAACAATTTCATTGTCAGTGGATGAAAGAAAAGATGATTATGAATGTAACTTGGCACAGGGAAGAAATTGTTTACTTGGACGCCTTCCACTGAACATCGGTCCCCAACGTCGAAGGGATGCATTACGAAGAGGAAGATGATGGACTCGAAGATTGTCTTGCATGTGTTTCCGAACACAAAAACCACCAACAGCAACTGGGAAGATATGAATACGAGAAGGTGCGTTGTAGCAATCCCAAGTATGAGAAGCCAGATTACTCCGATGACTAAAGAAACCCCCACATTCACCATTCGGTGTAATTTGTTCACTGCAGTCTTTGTGTCGTTCAATGTGAGGGCTAGAGCCCTTCTCTCTCTGAAAACGTTCACCTGCAAACATTTGCATCTCTGTGATGAATTGTCACCATTGAAATACCCAAATGAAATTAAAGTTTTTATGATGTCAAGATCAGGCAGTTAAATTCAGAGATCCCATAGTGGAACTGTACTAAAACCAACTTAAACACCAACGAACAAACCACAGTGCTAATGTAGATGAGACTTCTGGAAACTTGAACTGTGACAGTTTTGTTTACATCAACGCTCCCATCAAACTCCATCAAATCGTTGATGTGAACAAAACTGTGAGAGCTTTTCCAGGAGCTTTCATTATTCCCCCATAGAAGTGACTCTGACAAGGCTTTTGAGGGAAATTACCACCCAGTTCTTAAGAGCCGCTTTATTGACTTGATTAGTGTCTTGGGTCCCTTCAAACAGGTCCATTGCCTTGAGGGCTTCTTCTTCCCGTAGAAATCTCATCAAATCCTCTATGGTTATATGCCTGATCAAATAAAATTAGGTTGACATCAGACAACGAAGAAAACAAACGGTTTTCTTGGCAAATAGAGAAAGCAAAAAGAGGTAGGGGCATTACTTGGCACGCGGCTGGGCAACATTTTTAAAAATCTTTTTGGCAGCAGCTTTGGCCTCCCACTCGCTTCTTATCTGCGTGACAGACTCGTCTTCGGTCGCCGCGTTCTGGAATGACTCGTCAAGAGTGGACAATACTCCATGTCTCACAATGTTCATCAGTCTCTTCATATTCCAGGCCGAGATATTCTTCTGGTTGAGTCTGTGCAAATGTTCTATGCTGATTTCGTCTTTTTGTTTGTTGTCTTCTTTAGTGCCGGATCGAAGCCCCATGGAACGCCCGCTTTTGCCGATCATCCCACTTCTGGGAGTTGTAGCTCCGGACTTCAGCAAACCGCTTTTGGAAATGCTTTTAAGATCAATAGCAATCTTAGCCCCAGCCTCTTTCATCTGGGCTACCTCGGCCATAAGCTTCTCCTCTTCTTTGTTGTACTGCTCTATCTCAATCAATGGAGGCCCAGATAGGGTTTCCAGCACATACTGATTGAAGAGAGACTCTTGTATCCGATCGAAAAAAGTGCTCACATGAAACGAAGACGCCAAAACTTTCACCAGCAGTGTTTTTATCAGCCATATAAAGGTGCCCACCAGCAAACAGACCAAAATCTTGTTTACATAACGCAGGGACTTACTCTTGGTCTCCCTCTCTACTTTTTTGTCGAAGAGATAATGCCAGGCCAGAAGAACAAGCCCTAACCACAGACAATTCTGCACAGCTTTCCTCAACCCATATACGAAATAAAGGACTCTCTTTCTGAGTAGGAAGTTTCTCTCTACAAAGAAAACAACAAGACGAATGGCCCAGCCAGAAACAAGTCTTCCACAGAAAAGAACAAGCACTAGGAGGCACCATTTCCAGAGATGCAGATCCCACACGGTCTTCCTTTTAAAATATTCAACCGTTAGGCTGCAAATAAAGGCACCCAATATTACAAAAAAGCTAAGCCACTGAAAGAGGCCGAGGAAACCCCATTTGGCACGCTTAAATTCGTCCGGAAGATCGCAGTCCTTAAAGGGATCGTCGTCTTCCTCTTCGCTCAGCTTCTCCAACATACCGGGATTTTTTCCGATGATGCCCGACTTGAGCTGTCCCGACCTATACTGACCTGAGCGCCGTCTGCTAGCATATCCCGCCTCTGAAGCAGCCTCCCCTCCGCCCATCTTGTTTTCGTACTGAGGCTGAGGCGGATCAATCAGTCGCGACTTCGTTTTGGTGCGCAACCGGTTAAGATTCGGTGAGACCCTGCCCGAACACCTCAACACTTCACCCTCATCGATTCCAGATTTCCTTCGATCGCTCTCTCTGTTACTTCTCCCCTTAACAATATCCGGGAAAGGGTCTTCTTTGGGGCTGTATCGGGGCCCGCCTTCATAGACAGGGGAACCTATCTGAACTGAAGATTCAAACTGTACCTTGGGAGAAGCTAAGGGCGAACGTGCATTCATACTCGAATTCGGTGAAGGAGGAGAGCCGCCGCGGAGATGGGATCTGACCATACCCTTATTGGGAGAACTTGTTTCAGACTGTAACGTATGCGTCTCTGGAACACTGGACAGATAATCCCTCCTCCTACCAGAAACACTATTGTCACCTTCATGGGCGAAATGGAGTTCCTCCAAATCAAAGTCCATATCTAAGGACTTTTGCCCGGAAATCCTCTCCCGCTCCACAAAATCACCAATGAGTTTAGATGGGGGATCCTTTCCGTCCCGGAAATCAAAGCTCTCGCTCTTGTCGTCCGAAACCCCTTGGGCAATGGGCAGTCCTAGCTTCTCAGACTCACCGAGGAAGTCATAGCTAGAACCCCTCCAAATTCCCCCCTCTCCACTCGCAGGCATTGCTCTTTTCTGGTTGTAATCCTCACGCTGCGAATCAATACTTAATACCAAATCCGCACCAGCGGTTTCTCCATTCCGCCTAATAGGGACTTCCTCCATTTTCTCCGCTTCCTCCCAACGATTGCTGTGATCTTCCGATTCCTTATTTCCCAAATGCTTGTAATTGTAAGGAGGGCTACAACAGCTCCTCAAAGGAATCATCGCTCAGGCTCAGGGCTCAACACCTCCAAAATCAGTCCTTGGATTTCTAGAATAAAACCAGGGCCTACACCAGCAACTACAGACAACTAGAAAAACTGTGCCTACAATAACATTATCTCTGAACAACACCCGGCACCGGCACTGGCACCGTTTTTCTAAAACCAACAACCCGTTCACCGGCTCCCACTCTACTTCCCAAACCATCCGCAGTTCCCGGTCGCCCGTGATCGTCAAACCTATTTACAGATGCATAGGCACGCCAAGTTCTATTTGGAGAGTTGAAGTGAGAGCTTGCAGGTGGGTTTGGAAGGTTCTAGTACCGGGACAGTGGGACACCATTCCATTACGCGTTCTCTTGCAAATTCGTAATAATAGGCACCGGGATACTCTCCTCAAGGCGGATGGATGGACTAGAATCGCCATTCATTTTATACAAAACTAAAAGTAGCTGACATTTAGTAGACGTGTGTCGTAGAAAAAGTTGGGTACAGCTTTCCAAGGTCAAGCTTAGTGACTCATCATCACCCTACAAATCTTTGTTTCTATTTCCAATGCCCCTAGGTGGCAGTGGCCTGGCCAGAACATCCGCTTTCCTCACAACGCGTCTGCTTCTAATTAGTGGTCACTTAATGGGCTTTTATCGTTTTTTAAGCTATAACTCATCTTCGCTTCAATTTGGAGTTGACGCGAGATACTTGACTCCCTATGCTCAATGAACGCAGAAAATATAGGCAACTTTAACGCTCTCCTCTTTACCCTTTTCAGCCACTTGGATAGGGTAGGATAAGGGTCAATTGCATCACATGATTTTCATGTCCCTTTTTGTTTGCCCCTCTTCCTCATCCTTCTGCTACTTTCTATCCGACCTCTCCCCATGCAATGCTCATGATCCATTAATTCAACATTAGGCGTGCGAACTTCTAGTTTAAACTATGTATGGTATTTTTTCAATGATCACGTTCAATGATCTATCATACTAATTGTAATTGGGCACTTGACAATAGGAAAACTACCTTTTTATCACTAAAATGTTTAGGAGTCTTTATTAAATCTATGTTTTTTCAAGGGACAAGTTTATAGATCTTGAATAGAGTCAAAATTGTAAATTAGCTCGAGTTCAAACTCATCCCTATAGTGATGTTTTACTCTTGTGTTCACTTATGGGTAAACCCACACACAACACATAAAGCTTTGAATTGCACAATTTCACTACTCAACAACATACTTTATTCACTTCTTAAATTTATTACAACATGACCAAGATATATACAACTTGCTACAATAGGGATTTCTTGTAGCTTACAAAACAAACCTCACCATCAACATATCACCAACTTGGCCTTTTCATCAGCGCCTATGCATTTGCCAACCATTGACCCCTTTCATATCCTCCCTAATTATCTCCCAAAAAAATTTCCTCATATTAGAGGAACTCTTTTATTTGCACACAAGAACCTTGAAAATTTTACCCCACTTCAATCCTCCCCAAAAAGCCCCTAGAGTTTACAACAACTTTATGTTATACTTCAAGCTAAGAGGAAGTTAAACCAATGTAAGATTGGTAGTTACAAGTAACTAAATCATTGCATAATGGAATATCCAACAATAGGGTAATGTCTCGCAAGTGACCAATTCAAGCAGGAAACTCTACATATCTAGTTTGTTAACAAAATTCTATAAATATCTATTTTATGGAGGTATGTTGTTCATTCAAATGGGTTTGTTATATCTTGTTCATAAGTTAGGTTCACTTGAACAATCCCGCAATATGTACCTTATTGACATCATCATTGTCCTTTTTGTGAAATTTCCTTAGCTTACTAAATGAAACCTTTTATATGATACACACATCTCATACAATAACATTTTTTCAGACACTACACAAAGATGATGTCATCCTAACATGCTTATGCCATGCTAACATCACCATTTACCAAGTGACTCTTGTCCAAAGCTTGTGTCATCATATCCCTTAACTAACATCATCATCAAAATTATTCATCCAAACTGGATATCAAAAATTACAAGTTCAATTCACTTGATTTTTTTTCCAAATCTAGTTGAACATGAAGTTCCTACAAAATAGCTAAATGTGAAACAATGACATGGAACCAATTGCAAGAAAATGACTTGAAACTAGTTACAAGAAAAGGGCTCAAAGTTGGTTGACAAAATGACTTAATACTAGTTGTGAGGAAATGACTCGGAACAAGCTGTGAAAAAATGCCTTGGAACCATTTTTAAAGAGATCTGGTTCCACATTGAAGTTTTGTAAATATTCAATTAGAGACTAAAACATTACGTTTGCATAACTTAGTCAATTTTATCCAATCTTCATCAAATTGAAAATGCAAGTACCCATTAAGCCCTTTTATTGATTGATGCCCTTAACTTGATCAATTGAGTCTAGAAATTCTCTTGAAGCAACTACCAAAAAGCAATTGAAGCACAACAAAACTAAATTGAAACTTAAAACAAAACCTAAAATATTTTTGGTTGATACATAATTGCTTGTGGACTCAGATGCCCCTGCACCAATAAGTGTCTACTTTGCTATTTTTAAAGATTTGGTATTTGTGGTATTTAAAAATACTTTAAAACGTTGTTAATGTATTGCAAGATGGCTAGTTTTTTTAGATCAACCCTTAAAAAGTGTACAAGGATTGAAGATAAAAGGTAAGATGTAACAACTCTCAAGTTGTACCTCAAGATTTCACCCAATTTTTTCTTTACTAAAAATATAAGATAATTGTTTTGTTTTATTTTTCTTAAGAGAATAAAAATAAAAATAATTAATTTTCCTCCACTCATATCCCTATAGTATTATTCTATAAAAATATTTACTTTTGTCTTTATTTTATTTTATTTTTATTTTTCTTTAAACTATATTCATTTTGAATAATCTAGATAATATATATATAGATACCAAGATAACTATATTCAAAAAAATCTATGTAGAAGACGTCAAGATGTATGCTTAAAAATATTATTATATTATATAAATGTTCATTACATTATATTAATTATATAGATAATTATATTTTTATTAATATATTAGTAGAATTTTTATTATTATATTATTATATTTTATTGTAATATTATTATCTTATCTTATCCTTATTTTTTGATTTTATGTAGTTAGATGCAAATAATAATCGAAGATAACAAATAATGCTAATAATCAATTATCATTATTTTAAATGTATTCTTGTTACCATTATTTATTATCTTCAATTATTATTTGCATCTAATTAATTAAGTAATAAATTCTTTTAATACTATTTAAAATATTAATTATAAACCTTTATAATTTCAAAAAGAAGGGATCATGATGAATAATAAATGCTTTTATAATTATTTAGAATATAAATAGTGTTTTATAATTTCAATATGAAAGGGTGATGACATAAGGCCCTAGTATGCATATTTGTTACTCCTTTAAGTGCACCAAATTAAAGTCTCACTATTAGTTGTTTCTTCAACACTTTAAAATGTGTAAATTGATTGTCTTTAAATACTAACTCATGACATCAAACTATGCCAAACATGTGTTTGGTCGGCTCAAGAAAGGTGAGGTAAATGGGGCTAGTCAATCAAATTTGAATTTTGAATTTTAAAAAGGGGAGTCTATGCATAAGTATCTCGAAAAGGGAAAATAGTACAATCTAGTGGCTAATGGCTACATGGAAGTGTATACATATGTAAATGTGGAAAATGGGAAGATAAAGGAAATGCATAAAAATGTGTATATAAGGATAAGACAGGGAGAAAATGCATAGGAATAGGTTATGTAAAATAGTTTATGGCTAGGGAATTTTCTCAAATTAACACAAGATTGTGTCTATATCAAGGGATGGGATCATAAAGGTGTGTCTCACCTATGAGCCTTTTTGAAAAAAATGGGTTTTGTAAGATTAAAAAAAATAGAACACTTTTGAATGAAGGTTTTCCTTCATTAGAAGGACTTCGTCATGCCATGTGTAAATATTTTTTTATCAAACATTAGGGGATAAATGCATAGGAATATGCATGTGTAAAGATGGATTAAAACTAGGGTAATGAACCTAACTTTGCACAAGATTGTGGCATTTGTCAAGGGGTGGGAGAATAGAGGTGTGTCTCACTTATCAGCCATTTTGAAAATGATTTTTGCAAGGTGAAAAAGATGAAAAACCTTCTAATGAAGGTAAAATTAGAAGGGACTTTATTTGAACGTCATTCATGACATGTGTAAATAACATTTTAATAAAGGTAACCTTCAATCAAACCCGTGAATTTTAAATATTAGTATTGCTAAAAGCAACCACCTAGGCTCATTTTATTTTATATTTTGTGACCTTCAAATGAATAGATACGAAAACTTGGCATTAGATGTTAGAGCAACCAAGATCACTTACAAGATTCAAAATACTTCCATAAATAATCAATATGCAAAAAAAGAGAAACTATCATAAGAAACATTATGTAAAATGTACTTGCATATGAAAGCAAGGATGAGGAGGTGAGAAGGTAAGAGTGAAACTCTAACTACCCCTCCAAGAATGAAACACATATAGGACTCTATGGACAAGTGTTGGAACACTTGGTGATTCCACATGAGGTGAAACAAAAAGTGAGATGTCTCCCAAGTGAGCTTAAGAGTGGTGTGAATAAGACTCTCCTAGATAGACTAAAAGCTAACTAGTTTAGTAATAGCTCTTTTCACACTAACAATAGATCTTTGACTAAAAGCAATAAAATTAAATACATTTTACTAGGGAAGTGAATTCAAACCCCACCATGCCCTATTTTGGTTTATTTACTTTGTTTTTTCCTTATTTCTTAATTATTTATATATTTCTAAATCTTCATACAAACCCTAGAAACTTAAAATGTAATTGACATGAGTATGCAAATTTCATTCTTTAAAGCTCAAAATGGGTAGAAAAGTAATTGGGGGTTGCCAAGGGTATGAATATTTTCACTTCTTTCTTTGACTACAAATAAGAAGACACAAAACTCAACGTGAATTGACACATGGGTATACAAATTTCATGCTTTGGAGCTCAAATGGGTAGAAAACTAAATGTGAATATTGATATGGGCCAATGCACATTTCACTTTGTCTCAAAATGTGGGTAGGCATGGGTGCATGTTTCACTGTTTTCTTTGGCTTCATATAAGAAGGCACAACAACAATAGGCTCATTAGATGGAATTAAAAAAGTTTATTCATATTTTCTCTCCATTATTTTTATGTGTGTCTTATAAATTTCATGCAAACCATGTTTCATTCATAAGGAAGTTGATTGGGAGTCTTTACAAATATGCATGCAATATGAAAAGACATATCAATTGAGGGCTTATAATTAATGCTCTAGAATTAAATTTTTTTCTAAATATGTAATCTAATGTATCAGCTCTTTAGAAATTAAACTTGTAAAAAAAAATAGGGTATCAACATTTGCATTAGCTCCCAATTTTGAAATGTTCGATAATTTTTTCTTACTTTTATCCTATTTTTTAGTTTTTTTAATCAAGATACATATTCCTTTTGACAACACTTTCATTGTTTACTTTTCTAGAAAATCCTCTTCTTTATATTATCTTTAGAGTATTCAATTTGGTTTGTATGAATCCTAACATCCATATAAGATTATAAATTAGTGGTGATAAACCTTCCCTTAAGAGCTCTCCTTGTTTGAGTTGTGCATCACACTTCTCTTTAATATGTTTGAAAGGGTTGAACTTCTTTATTCTTTGTTTCTCACAACAAATCAATTCACTATACATTAATCCTACTTCTAAATATTTTTTCTCAATGAATCAACTTCAACTCTAGTTCTCTCAACTAGAATCAACAATATAAGATTTTAATCTCCTCTAATACCACAATGATGGTTTGGTTAGGGACAAAAGAATTATCATTAACAATTATTGAATCAAATATCCTATGGAAGCCAAGCATGAACATAATTAGATAGAAAAATATAACATTCTTAATTATTAATTAGAAGAATCATTGCATCAACTACTTTAGCATAATTTTATTTCCATGTTGAATCACTCTTGTATGCTTAGTTTACTTTTGGCTATAACAATTCAATTACACTCTCTACATCTCACTCAACATGTAACTTTTAAGAGTTTTCTTTTCATGATGCAATCACTCGCTTTATTGCAAGATTTCCTCACTTGCTAACTTCACTCTTTGCTATAAAATATTGAAATGTTATCCAAAATCCACTATCTTATATTCTAAATTAGTATTTTTTTAAATCCCTTCTCAACTTAAAATATTTTCAACTCAACTTTAATTACTTTGCTATCATGTGTACACATAACACATTATGTAATAAAGAGGATATATATTTCCATTGTTCTATGTAATCTCTTCCAAGTAAACCTAAAAATATTTTGTAAGAAGGTATGATATGACAAAGTACTGAAGTCATTTAGGTCTAATCTCCAAAGCTAAGATGATTCATCCAATAGTTTCCTCCAACATGTCATTTTTCATTTTTAATGAAACTCTTGAATGCACATATGATTATTGTTACATATATTTATTAAACAAGAACTCAACAATACATATATTCAATTGTGAAGTGAGGTCAATAAAAAAATCATTAGGTGAACACTCTATAAGGTGACCCACTCACATGCAATGTACCTTAATATTTATTAGGGGATTTCCTCATCTAAAAATGCAATTTATGATGTGGATCTAGAGGAATAAGGTATGTAATCAATAAGTGTCATCCCCACAATCATCAAATAAATTAAATTTTGATTCATAAAAGTGGTTTTTAATCCATGTATTTTGTATTGATGAACTTGCATCTGATGTATCATGAATGCATTAAAGATGATATAGATCTTCCATCAAAATGAAAACTCATCTTCCTATATCAAAAAAAATAGTCAACCAATTTTAAAATTTAACCTTTTAATAATTGAATGTTATAGTGGTTGTAACATTGAAATATAATAGTAAACATACAAGGGTAATAAATAGAAAGAAAATTTAAATATTTTTATTATAAAAATAGGTGTGTATGGTACATACAGTGACAATATGGGGATATTTTAATTGGAAAGGTGCATTAGAGGGGAATTCGATAGGGTATTTGGAGGTAGAAATGAAATTAGGGTATTGTTTAGAGCCCTATAATAATAAGAGATGATGTAGGTTTCTCAAATTTACTAACAACTTTCTCAAGTTCTACTTATATAATACTTGCTTAACAATCTTTATCTAGAATGAACTTGCATTTTGAGACATGAAAAATATTTTGATCATGCCTCAGTTTATTTACACTAAATTAGACCTCTAATTATTTCAATTATTTATTCATTCTATGTGCCCTTTAAAAGGATTAAGTTCAACTTTTTTTCAATTTTCAAAGGTGGAAAGTTAAATACTTTTACATTAGCTTAGTGTTTTTACTTTGTAGGTTGTTCTAAATATCCACAAAATCTTATTTTTCTTTCTCTACTTCACTTCAATTTTCTTATCAAGAGTACAAAACATGGTGTAAATTAATGCATGTTCTTAAGCATGAAAACTTGTTACCTAGTAAGGCCATCTTGAGATTTCATCATATTTTATAGGCTCCATTTTAATGCTTTCAACTCTTCTCACAAGGTTCTCTTCAATTTAGATTCATTCCTCTTCCTCACTTATTGGTTCCATCATGTAAAAAAAATTATTTCGTAACTTGGCTATAACTCCTCAATTCTTGGTTGTAACTTAGGTTAATTTCATGGTTAAATGTGCTTGAGTCAAAGTAGTAGTAGGATCAATGACCTCCGAGGAAGTCTTCATGCTTCACCCTTATGAGGATCACCTAGACACAATGAGTTCTAAGTTGGTTATTCATGCTCAATAAATTGGTTTGAATGTGAACCACTACTCATGAATATGGCCCATTGAGTTTGACTAAATTTTTTTACAATTGAATCATAATTTGATACACTAGAAAAAATACCTCCTACTTATCATTACTTATAATTCATTTCTATTTATTGTCATTTGTAATGCAAAATAACACATATATTTGAATTTTAATGATTAATTACTTTCACAATATATTTTATAATATTTTTAATTTCACATAATTGTTGGAAAATGACATAATTGTAATAACACAAAGTGCATACCCTTGCATATGTTTTGGGCTCACTTTAGTTTTTGTCTTCCCTAGTGTATTTTTAGGCTCATTTCAACCCTTAGCCTTTTTACCCTCATGGTGTCAAGGCCTTGCCACCCATGGTCCTTTTTGGTCAAATTAATGTTACAATTATCTCAACCTTTTTAATTATGTTTCATCATTTTCAAAGCTCAAACTATTCGAACACTTGTGTAACACATGGATATATATGTGGCATGCTAATAACCAATGCCAATTTCTTGTTCAATGGTCATTTTTGAGCATTTTCCCTTCCACTAGCTACCTATATTAGTGGTAATCACTTGGGATGAATATTCCCTCTAAGCTCCTTCATATTCCCTACTACTTCCCATTTATTAATCTACATTTCATTTTGACAACTCTCTCTCTCTCTCTCTCTCTTTATAATTCTTTCTTCAAATTTTCTTGAATATTGGTTCCTCCTTGTGAACACATCATCACTTCTATAATGATGTTTTTAAAGGTCTTGTGGAATTTTACATCACTCTTGTCCCTTTGGATAACTACAGCTTCAACAAGTGACTTTTTTCTTGTTTTCTTTTCCCTTGCCTTCTCTATTTTCTCACTATTATGGTAGCATTCTTTTTGTAATGCTAATGGTATCCCGGGATATTCACATTCTTACAATCAATCTCATTCTAGTTTATATTATTTGCATTATCACTAATCTAAATTCCTAGACACACATAAGATAGGAGCACACACTCTATTCTATAATTTTCTACATTTTGATTGTCGTTGAGGTTGGAAAACCAAAATAAAGGCTTGAATATTCTTTACAATATATCAAACAACCTTAAACATTATTTCTCTTTTGTTGCCACTAGGTTACTCATGGATAATATATTCAACCACAATAGTTTTCTAATATCTTCCTCTCTTTATCATTTTATTATTTCCTTTTGAATAAATAGATTGAATCTTATTTTTTTGTTTTTGATTAAAGGTAAATCATGTTTTAAAAGGGACCTAAACACTCATTACATTAGAGCATAAAACAATAAAACCATAGCAAATTTTTCACTCAAGTGAACCCTAATCATATCAAAACACAGTAGAAAACATAGAGAGGGACAAACACATAGCATACTAATTAGAGATGCTTTAAGGTTTTAGCATCTCCCATCTCTTGCTAGTATAATTCCTCTTGAACTTTGGTGAAATCCATAAGATCTTTCTTCTCAACTTTGAAGGAACTTTTATTACTTTCTCAAGTCCTAGTGTTTGGCCATGCATGATCTTTTTTTGTCTTCTCTTTCCATTCCATGTGTTACCTGCCCCTTATGGAGCTCTTTTAGTTTTTCTATCAGTATTTTGATGCCAACAACATTATTTCAAATGGTGTATAATTTGACTTGCACCACTCTCTCTGAATTCTCATTTATAGATTTTACTCTTTTTTCAAGCTTGTAACTCTATCATTGATTTTTTTCCCATTTTCCATGGTCACCACCACTAGCCTCAAATTATTTAGGTCCTTCTCAAATTGCTCAATTTTAGGAACAACTTCCCAACCTTGAAGGATACTCACATCCTAATCCTTAGAGACACTTTTTTTCCCACCAAACTTCTTATACATATTATCCAATTTGATATTCAAGTAGTTTATTTCAACATAGAACATTCAATCATCAAATGTTGTGAGGAGACTGCATCCTTAATAATACCTAGAATATATTCCAATTACTCCTGATTGGAAGCCTTAAAATAACATAATAAAATCTTATGTTATATTTGGGTTAGGGTATGAATTAATAAGGAAGGTAATCCCAATTATAGCTCCACAAAGGTGGTTTTCCCATCCCTAATATCCTTTAAAATAGGGGGATCTTCTTCGCCTTTCAAGCAAAAATATTTAGCACAATATTCAACACTTTCCACTTCCATTTCTTCACCAGTATCTAAGGGTGTCTATTTTTATCTTCTTCTTCCTTTGTGTGGTCTTAGGCTCTTATTCCTTATCATCATAGTATTGGTTTGAAGAATGACTAAAATATTCCTAGACAAAGTCCCTAGAATCATCACCCCTATCCTCTCATCAATAATATCCTCCTTCAATGACTTAGAGGAGGAAGTATTAATGAGACTATTAGACAAATGGAGAATTTTCTTGATGGAAGCAAAGATATCAAATTTTAAGTTCCAACTCTTAGAAATTTAAAGATCAAAGAGGAAAACTTCAATTATAGAATTCAGTGAAAACCTGTCCATGATTCCCACCAAGATATTCTCATTTATAGCCAAAGATATCTTTCCAAAAGCTCTAAAAGGTAAACACTTTTTATCTCTAGAGATTCTATTTTTCACTCCTTCCAAAGACCACAAGCAACATGCAAGAGCAAAAGGGACCACAAAATCCTTAGGGAGGGATTAAGGGAAGGGGAAACCCATTGAACTAAAAAATCCTCAAAGGGACTAAGGCAGACCCAACTCACAATTCAAAGGGAGAAGAGAGAGCCCCAAATAGTCTAAGAGAAAGAACAATCCAACATCAAATAAATGACAATTTTAGGGTTTTCTTCATAAAGGACATATTTATTAGGAAAGGGAAAACCTCATTTCACAATGTTATATAAGGTAAGTAGCTTATTTTGAACCAAGATGTAAAATAAAGTGTTTACCTTAAGGATTAAGAGAGGATTCCAAACCTTAGCCGAGAAGAGAGGTGTGCTCAAACTCATGAGGGCAGCAAAACTAGAGGTAGCTGAGTAATAACCAGACTTGGAATCATGCCAAACAAGAAGATAATCCTTGGGAAAGAGAGGAATATGGGAACTCAAAAGCAAGGCCACCAATTTAGAAGCTTGGTCAAACAAAGAAGAGGATGGAACCAAAGCACCAAGAGATTTCCATGAGCCCCTAACCAAATAATCAATAACTTTATATCTAATGATCCTAAAACATAAATATTTTAAAGGTTCCACCTAATCCAAGCATGAAAGGGGTGAGTCAAGAATCCAACAATCATCCTAAAATTGATAGAGGCAACAGTTCCCAACTCTCACTTAATACTCTCCATCAACTTTCTAGTTCTATCTCAATCACCTCCCCTTGATTGCAAAGCTTCCAACCTTTAAATACTTTATTTTCCTTTGGCATATAGAAGGTTTTTCATTTATCATTTGTATATTTCTCCTTTCTAGAATCTCTCATTCTAATCTCTATCTCTAAATGAGGATAGTGAATTACCTTAGAGGATTAGGTTATCCTTATAGAACAACCCCACCTAGAGCATCTTCATTCTCTTACAAGGATCTTGTGCCTTCTTACATTTTTATTTCTTGAAAATCTCCACATATTCTCATTATTATCCCATATCCACTCAATATTTACTCAATCCTAAACCCCCCTATATTCCCACTATCATCAAGGAGGAGCATCCCACTACTGCATGGGAAGATAAAGAGGCCAAACCTCTTAAGAACACATGCTAACAATACAATGCTTCTTCAAAGCTTCTACATTTCATAGGTTCTTTATTTTAGTTAGTTTTCATTTAAAAAGATAAATGGTTTAATTAAACAATCAAAATTGTCCAAGAGAAGTAAAATTTGTTTACAATTTGTTGGTTTAGATTTGGTAATTTATTCATTTATCTAAATAGATTTATATTAGCTACTTTGCACTTATATTTCTTATATTAGAATAAAACATACAAAATTGAGAGGTACTAACACTCTTACAAAGACTACTTAAGAAACCAAGAGATTCCATTAGTCTCACTAGAAAATGCAAACCAAAAAACATGTGATTGCATTAAATCCAGGAAAATGCACATAATTGCATTCATATAAAGAAAGATCTATTTTTACACAAAAATTCATTAAAACACATTTATTTTATAGAAAACACAAAATTATGGAGTAGATAATTTCTAATATACATATAGATTAAAGTGCATTTAGTAACCTCATTTAAAACATAAAAAAACATTAAAAATAGAGAAAAATTTAAGTCCTTGCTAGCATAACGAGGCATGCAACAACAATTAAATAAGATTAATGCAAGAATATTCAACCAACACAAATATAAGTAAAAAAAATCAACAATCAAATGAAAAATTTAAATAAGATAAAATAGAAGCACCGTAACCTTTCACTTGATTTCTCTTTTTACTCACTTGACATTTTACACTTGATGTGTCTTAAAGTAACAAAGGATTAGGTTAGACCAGTGTCAAGTGAGATTCACGATGACTTTCCAAAAGAAGCACCCACTAAAGGCCAAGATCAGAAGCAAGTAGAAATCCTTAGGCAAATATAGCAGGCATATGAGCAAAGACATTGAAGGGACATGAGTTTCATGAAAGAGAATTTGTGCTCTTGGAAGATTTGATAGAGTTAGAAGAGAGAGGGTTCAAATCCTTTAGTCTCTTTGAAAAAAAATGCACTAAATAAAATTAGAGCCAATGAATCTCTTTTCCACATAGGAATAACCACAACAAATCCACTTTAATGATTCACTTATCAACACCAAAAGTTATGCCTCATTAAATCAAATCAATAATCCACTATTAGGTGCAACTCCCTTGTGAAGTGAGTGAAGGTGTAAATCTTGCTCAACACAACAGCTTTGCTACCATTCATGAAAATCTTCTTCCATGTGATGATATAGCAATCAAAAAAATTCACCCTTGCTTAGTTGGATTTTCTTAGAAGAGTGGGAATGATTCATCTAACACCTTTAGAAAGGGTGTAACATATGTGTTGTCTTTGGCTTGACTCACTAGTGTCATACTTAGGTTGATTTCAAACAAAACAATACCTAAAGTGTCATTTCACATTATTGCCACTATACTAGGAAGAATATTTTAATACCACTTTCTATACAAGTAGAATTTTGAACCTTATTCTTCTCTCTATCTATCTCCTCATTTTTGTGGACAATTGAGTAAAATTTGAATTGTGTCCATTTTTACTTACATACTATAAGTTATGCATTACACATGTTTTCTCTATATTATAAGCTCCAATAGAGCTCTTAGACCAAGGAGATGCACACAAAGAAATCAAGATGTTTCCATTACTTTTTATATGGACCCTATATCCTTTTAATGTTTAATAATGGACCCATATCCTTTTATTTCTAAATCTTCACTTTGCATGAATGACTAAGAATGCTCATATGCTTTAAAATATGCTCAAAAGGTAGTTGTAAAATTTGAATACCCACACAAAATTCTATTTATTTTTTGGCCCATCTTGATGAAATGCCTTAATACAATTAGATACTAACAAGTGACACACTCTTGTGCTAATTTTGGATCCTTCCCCAATCCTTTATCCATCTTTGTTATACATACTTCCATAAATTTGACACTATCCTACCTTTAATTACATGTATTCCAATAAATTCACTCTTTCCAGTGATTTATTACGCTCCCCACCTTGAGATCAATGCCTTTCTATCCCAGGTCAATCTTGTCATGTGTGAGTTTGATTCCAAGCCATACATTGACCCCCAAAATTCAAAATTTAAATTCAAGTTTTATTTTTTGGAGCTAGATATCTGACCCTTACATCCTAATAGATCTTGCAAAATAATGATGGACCTTCTACATGAGATCTAAATAGATCCAAAAATCAATTATAATTAATATAAGTGTGTTATATTTCAAAAAATGTAAAATTACATGTGATTTGTTTTAGGATCTAAGACGATTGCTTTAAGAATGCCTAACGATTATAATTAAAAGTGATGAAATTCAGAATGAGACAAGAAAGAGAGAACAAAAACAAATTGATAATGAAGTTCATCATAAGAACGACTATGTCTTCGGGCCCCTCTCCAAAGAGTAGACCAATCTAATTAAAATCTTCAAAAATTCGGCATTACATTTGTTTACAAGCTTTTCCCTTCAAGCACGATGGAATTCTAGCATTCTCCGGACGTACAGGAACAACAATTCATCTCTCCAGAAATTATCTCAAGTCTTCAACACTTGAATCATGAATGTCCCCCTTAAGCCTCTAAAGCCCCCCCTTTTTATACAAAAAAAAAATTACTCAATTGGGTTAATAACCAATTTATTTACAAATATTCCCAATATCCCCTTTACATAGAAAATATGATTGAAAATCCCCCTTTATTTACATAAAATAAAAAATAAATCTTCTCCATATTATCTCAATTTTGTCTAAGCCCTCCACATGTTCATTTCCGGGTTTTTTTCTATTGTATATGGTTATCATTAATCTTTTGTTTTGGAGGGAATTTTTTTTAAAATAAGGGCATTTAGTTTAAAACAATGGGTAACCGGGCTTATTGTTTTAAAAAACCCAACCGGCTCCCCATATATGTCAAAACTGTTGCATGGTACAATGGTCACAAACCATTTTGGTCGGCCGGGGGTCACGGGTTTGACACCTGTCGGTCCTTAAAAAACCAAATTGCAACTGTTTTCTTAACAAAACAAATCGGGCACCATATATAGTTACATGCAGGTGTGCTGGTCTACGGGTCGAGCGCCGAAATTGGAGGAGGTAGGTGGAGGGTTCAAATCCCCCCACAACAAAATTTTAATAAACAACACAACCACCATGGGGGAGAGAGTAGGTAGGGTGCCACGTGGCTCACTAAGGAGGCGCCACATGGCACAATATGATTCGTTGATGAACCTGACTAGGTATCAATGTGTACGCTGACGATGCCGCTGATGTGTATGTCAATGTGGCTGATGACGATGCGATGACGTGGTCGATGACTGTGTGATGACGTGGTCGATGACGAAGCCAATGACGTAGTGTACAGATGACACGTGTCCTACCAAGGTTGGTCCATTCACTATCTGTACCGTACAGACTGACAAATCAACATGCTGACGTTAGTGTCCGTATAGTCAAAGTCAACCTTCTCCGTGAACTTTGACTGGTTGTAGCCAATGCAAATGAACTCTGATTCGCGTGAAACGAACATCATCGGAAAGCTCTCGACGAGCTCTTTGTGATGATGCTAACTTTGAAAAGTTTTGATGATGTCAATTTTTGGCCCTTTTTTTCTTTGACCTGGCTCCAAGGTTGACCAAGGTTTGACCGAGCATACCTTGGACTCCGTAGCTCCATTTGACTTCATTAGAGTTGCGTTGGAGTTATAATTTTGACCACTTTTTGATGATGCCATTTCTGAAGAAAAATGAGAAACTTCAATTTTTGACGAAGATCCTCCAGATCAGTCCTCCCCACTAAAGAGCTTTTGGACCTCTGAAAGTTGGTTACTCAGAAAGTAAGTGAGGGTAAAGTTCCCTCACTTTACTAATCTCCATCCATTTTCCCTTGCTTGGATTCATCCCCTTTAGTCCCACTCTGAGGTATTCAACTGCTCCTCTTCGTGAAGTCCTGGTTTTCCTGTTTAGGATGACATCCTCTAGCAACTCTGACATGTACTCCGGTGAAAGATCATCAATTGATGGAACCTGAATATCAGTCTCCTCCTCCAATATCATCGGAGGTTCATACAACTTTAGATTCTCAACATTGACAACTAAATAGATGTGCATGTATGGAGGAAGATTAAGGCGGAAGGCGTTGGTTCTGATCTTGTCCAAGATCCCAAAGGGACCATATCGAATCGGCTTGAGATTCCTTCCTTCGCCTTGCATTCTTTCCTTGCTGATATGTTACCAAACACGATCAACGACTTGAAAATGATGATCAGTGCAATGTTTATCATGTCGAGCCTTGTATTTGGCTTGGCTCTTTTCCAACTGTGCTTCTACTACCTGATGAATTGCTTGAACTTTCTAGATGAACTTTAAATCCTTCTCTAAATCATGTCATCCATCTTCAACATCGTACTTCCCAAAAGCAAAATCCATTAGAGTTTTGGGCACATTATCGAAACAAGTCTCAAAAGGAGACCTCTTTGTAGAAGAGTGTGTTGCATGGTTGTAAGCATGTTGCACATAATGAATACTCTCATCCCACAACTTAGGATGTTTGCTGCAGTAGCCTCTAAGTAGATCCACAATTGTCCTATTCACTACCTTTGTATGCACGTCGGTCTGCGGATGGAAGGTTGTACTCTTCTTTAGTATGGTGTCCATGAGTCCCCACAAAGCTAACCAAAATTCCTCTAGGAATCGAAAATCTCAATCTGATACAATAGAAGTAGGTAACCCAAAATGAACCCATACAAATCGGAAGTACATTTGAGTTGTCAGTTTAGCAGTGACTTGCTTTTTACATGGCATTAAGATACACATCTTGCTGAATCGATCAACTACTACATAAAGATAGTCATGACCCTTCCTAGACATAGATAAACCCCCAACAAAATACATAGACACACTTTCCCATGGATGGGATGGAATAGGTAATGGTGTGTAAAACCCCAGTTTTTTGTTACTTGGTTTACTAGTTGCACACATAATACAACCCTTAATGTATTTGGTGACAGTTTCCTACATTTTAGGCTAGTAACAATATTTCTGCAATTGAGTAACTATTTTACTTACCCCAAAATGTCCTGCAATCAAAGAGGTGTGAGCTTCATGGATTACATGTGCTTGTTCATCTTTCGGAACACATAATTTTCCCAAATGATACAAAAGTTTATCCTACACATAGTAATCTTTCTCTTCTATTTGTTTGCCTACAATTAAAGCTGAATAAATATCCTTAAAGTTTTCATCAATAGCATACTATTCCTGAAAGATTTCATGCACCATGGAACTACCTTTAAGGATAATCAATGAGTTCATTACAAGAGGCCTAGACAACATATCTGCTACTTTGTTACGGGTACCTTTCTTGTACTTAATTACTAAGTGAAACTGTTGCAAAAATCCAATCCATCTGAAATGCCTACTTTGCTATAGCTTAGACTGTGAGTGCAAGCATTGTAGTGGCTGGTAGTGTGGATTACAGTTTCTTTCCCCATTATGTAATGTTTCCATTTTTTAGCACTCTGAAATAAAGCATAGAGTTCCTTATCATATGTAGGATTGTTACTTATTGCTCCTGAAAAGGTTTTCAGAGTGGTAGCAGATTGGTTTACCTCCTTACGTGAGAACAACTCCCATGGAAAACCCGCTTACATTAGTCTCGATCTCAAATGGCTGATGTAGATCTAGTAAAGCCAGATTTAGTGCAGTGCTTAACTTTTCCTTCAAGGTGTTGAAGGCCTTCTATTGTGGACCTCCCCACTGAAAAGTTGTCTTCGTACTTGTCAACGCATGCAATGGTGATGTAATGTAGGAGAAGTTTGTAATGAACTTTCTCCAATACTGGATTGCACCTAAGAAACTTTTGACTTCTATTACAGTACTTGGCTTAGGCCAATTTACAATAGCTTCGACCTTCACAGGGTCTACTTTCAATTGACCACCACCTACGACATAGCCTAAGTACACTAGAGATGTCTTTGCAAATTCACATTTAGACATCTTTACAAAGAGTTTTTCTTTTCTCAATACATCAACAAATTTCTTTACATGAATTACATGATCATCCCAATTTCGACTGAATACAAGAATATCATCTAAATAGACTATGAAAAAATCATCAATAAAAGGATGAAAGACATCATTCATGACTCTCATAAATGTAGTTCATGCATTGCAAAGCCCGAAGGGTATGACCAACCACTCGTAAAGTCCCTGTTTTTTCTTAAATGCAGTTTTCCAAATGTCATCTTCTACAATTCTTATCTGATGATATCTGCTATGTGCAAGTCTAACTTAGTGAAATAAACTGCATGTTTTAATTGATCAAGTAAATCATTAATTCATGGAAGAGGATACCTGTTCTTTACCGTTATCTTGTTCAGGGCTCAATAATCAATGCACATTCTCTAAGATCCATCTTTCTTTGGAACCAACACAATTGGAGAACCACAAGGAGATGTACTAGGAAAGATGACTCATTTTTCCACCAACTCCTAAACTTGCTTTTTGATTTCTTCATTCTGTAAAATTGATAAATGGTACATTCCAATGTTTAGAAGAGGTACATCCTGCTGCAACTGGATTTCATGTTGTATCTCTCTCTTAGGTGGCAACCCCTTTGGCTCCTGAAATAAGTCATCATAAGAAGAAACTATTTTGACCATCTCAGTTTTACGCTTAGGATCACACCCTTTAAATGCTTCATATTTTTCATCCTCTTTGGGTTTTACAAGCATTAACACACATTTCTTACTAGAATTGACCAACCTTTTCATCTGACCAACATTAACTAGTGCAAGATTAGTCTTAACTTTGTGTGCACGTACGATGTATTATATCCCATCCTTAAAGAGATGATACTTATTCTGCCCCCTATAAAATACTACTTTTTTGTCATAGAGATAAGGACTCCCTAACACAAGTCCACAAATATCCAAAGGAACAACATCTACTTCTACCTCATCAACAAAGTTTGTAGTGATAGAAAATTTCAATTTACATTGTTTTGTTACCTACAATTGAGCATCATTGCAAACACATCCAAGTGGCTATGGCTTTGGATGAGGTGTTGTAGCTAGATTGAGTTTCTTTACCACTTCTTCAGATATTAAGTTGAATTAAGAACCCGTATCAAAAAATGTATCAATCTTAGTGTGCTTAGTTACAACTCGAATATGAAACAATTCATTATGTTGTTTATCAGCTTTAGGAGTAGTAGATACTTTACTTGTACTTGCATTTTCATTATAACCATTTGCATCCGAAGAGAGAATTATACCTTTCCCTTTACCTTGGACCCCGACAGCAACAATCTAAGTTTCATCTCCAGAGTAAGATCCAAGATCTTGTTGAATCATTGCAACAATCTTTTGCTTGCCTTTATTGCCTTCGTATCTTTTCGACCTCAATTCGGGATGAAGCTTCCAACACTTCGAATCATCATGCCCCTCTTTCTTGCAATGGGGGCATGTGGGCTTATCACCCTCCTTCTTAACTATAGTTGTCTTCTTCCCTTTTCCTTTTCCTTTATCTTTTTCTTTTTCTTTACCCTTAGACTTCCCCTCAAACTTAGATGGTTTCTTTGAAAAATTATCACTAAAAGTGTTCTTACCCCTTGGCTCTAAATGAGTGGCTTGGACTAACACTTCATCCAAATTATTAGGACTCAACATTAGAATAGTATTCCTTAGGTAAGAATGCAAACCACCTATATACTTGAGTAATGTATCCTGAGTATACAATGGAACATTTAAAGTAATAGCCCATTTTCTAAACTCATGAGTGTAATCTTGGACAGACTGACCCTTACCTTGCCTAAAGGTTTTCCAATTCATTGTTAATTTTTGCATATAACCTAAAGGATAAAACTATTTTTTAAGGGCAACAATAAATTCCATCCAAGTCATATTGACCTTACCATAGCGAGCAATTTCCTCCCGAGTTCTACTCTCCCACCATTTGAGATTTGTACCTTCCAATCAGAGAGTGCCTAACTGGATCATAGAAGCATCTTTTGTTAGGCCTTGAATCCTACAATACACTTCTACCTGCTGGATCCAATCATCTAACTTTTCGACATTCAACTCACCACAATACTTAGGCAATTCAAATTTTACATCAAGTTTGATAATAGGCTTAGACTTGCCTTAGAAAGGATTAACAATAGTAGAAGAGGAAGAAGAAGAAGGGGAAGATGGAGAAGAAGGGGAAGATGAAGGAGATGGAGCTTCTGAATCTTTTCCTCCTTTTTCCTTTCGATCTTCCTTCTTTGCTTGCTTCGAATAATCTCCCATTTCGCGCTTCTTATTTTCTGCATACAACTCTTCCACCATAGCCTTCATTTCTTGGAAGACTCATTGGAAAGACTTATCATCAATCTCTTGCTCGATGCTTTTCCCAGCTTCGGTTTCATCCATTGTTGGCGAAGTCCTTTGTTTGCTGATCTTAGGATTGTATTCTTCAAGTTCGCCTTCACCTCTTTGAAGCTTGGAGCGCATTAGCATTTGATTCTGCAATACTAGTCAAAACACAACTCTAATACCAATTTGGTATGTTTTAGGATCTAAGATGATTTCTTTAAGAATGCATAACGATTATAGTTTCAAACTCCAAATTACTAAAATGAAATCAACATCACATAATTAAAAGTGACAAAATTCAGAATGAGACAAGAAAGAGAGAACACAACAGCTTGATAACAAAGTTCGTCATAAGAATGACTATGTCTCCGGGCCCCTCTCCAAAGAGTAGATCGATCTAATTAAAATCTTCAAAAATTTGGCATTACAAATGTTTACAATCTTTTCCCTTCAAGCACGACAAAATTATAGCATTCTCCTGACGTACAGGAACAACAAGTCGTCTCTCTAGAAATTATCTCAAGTCTTCAACACCCGAATCATGAATGTCCCTCTTAAGCCTCTAAAGCCCCCCCTTTTTATACAAAAAAAATTACTCAATTGGGTTAATAACCAATTGATTTACAAATATTCCCTTTACATAGAAAATATGTTTTAAAATCCCCCCTTATTTACATAAAATAAAAAATAAATCTTCTCCATATTATCTCAATTTTGTCTAAGCCCCCACACGTTCATTTCTGGGCTTTTTCTATTTTATAAGGTTATATTTAATCTTTTGTTTTGGAGGGAATTTTTTTAAAATAAGGGCATTTAGTTTAAAAAAATGGGTAACCAAGCTTATTGTTTTAACAAAACCCAATCAACTCCCCCTGTATGTCAAAATTGTTGCATGGTGCAACGGTCACAAGCCATTTTGGTCGGCCGGGGGTCACAAGTTCGACCCCCGCCGGTCCTTGAAAAACTAAATTGCAAATTTTTTCTTAACAAAATAAACTAGGCACCATATATAGTTAAATGCGAGTGTGCTAGTCTACCGATCAAGCACCGAAATTGGAGGAGGTAGGTTGGGGGTTCAAATCCCCCCACAACAAACTTTTAACAAACAACACAACCGCCATGGGGGAGAGAGTAGGTAGGGTGCCACATGGCACAATATGATTTGTCGATGAAGTTGACTAGGTACTAATGTGTACGTTAACGATGTTGCCAATGTGTACGCTAAGGATGCCACCGACATGGCTGATGACGATGCAATGACATGGCTGATGACGTGGTCGATGACGAAGTCGATGATGTAGTGTATGGATGACATGTGTCCTTCCAAGGTTGGTCCATTCACTATCTATACTATATGGACTGACAAGTCAGCATGCTGACGTTAGTGTCCGTACGGTCAAAGTCAACCTTCTCCGCAAAATTTGACTGGCTGTAGCTGGTGCAAACAAACTCCGATTTGCGCAAAACGAATGTTGTCAGAAAGCTCTCGACGAGCTCTTCATGATGATGCTGACTTTGACCAGTTTTGATGACATAAATTTTTGGCCATTTTTTTATGACTTGGCTCTAAGGTTGACCAAGGTTTGATCGAGCATATCTTGGACTTCGTAGCTCCTTTTGACTTCGTTCGAGTTGTGTCGGAGTCAGAATTTCAGCCACTTTCTGATGATGCCATTTTTGAAGAAAAATGAGAAACTTCAACTTTTGGCTAAGATCCTCTAAATCAACATGTGATCTCAAATATATATAGAAGAGGGCCGAGATGAGAAGGTAGTTATGGACTCTAGCCACATTGTATGTGTATAAGATGTGCTCCTAATATGTCATGTGCATAGGACAATTGTGATATAGGTGTCATGTGTACATGTGTTAGATATATCAAAAGGTGAGTACATGTATCTCAACCACATGAGGTGAGACAAAGAATAAAAATCCCCTAAGGGTGGACTTAACAAGTGTGAATAAGATTCTCTTCGATAGGTTAAAATATAACTAGTTGTATAATGTCCTTATTTACACTAACACCCCCTTTAGATAAACTTAGGGAGACATGAATACAATAATGATGGATCTAAGCTATAAGGCCATGTTAGGCACCCATGTACAAATTTCTCATAAATAGAGTAAAGAAGAAAACCTAGTGGAAAATAAAATTCATCTGCAAAAGAGAAAATATGCATGAAAAAGATGTACAAGTGAAGAATAAATAAGGAATAATTATCATGACTCCCAAGGACTTCTAGAACAAAGTAAAATAAATGTTCTCCTCATATAAAATAAAACAGAGAATTTCTATCTAACCCCGCAAAAAAGTGAGAAGGAAAGAACCCCATGTGAGGAAGTGATCCCTCTCAAAATTGAGATGAGAAGAGAAACCATGCAAGCTCCACTCATACTGCCTCATGTAGTGTTGGTAGATATTCAACATTATATGTTGAAGATGATCCATGATTGTTGACCAACATTTCTTCCCTTGGGAAGAAACAAAACCACAATTGTGTGCAAGATATATTGGAACCAATTCTTGATAAGATATAGGAAAAAGCGTGAATGCTTACTATTTTTGCATATGATCCAAAGAAAATGATGTAGCCCAGGATTATGTCTTCAATTTTTTTTTTTAATGTCTCCAAACCATTGTCAAATTGTGACAAAAAATAGGAGGATGAAGAACAATCATATCTAAAGAAGATGATGGTGATGTAACTCCATCAAAGATATCATCAAATAGAAGATGAATGTCCTCAATTGTGTCTTCCAAATATGTCATGCAAGACTCTACAAACAAGGATGATACGTCTGCTAGGAATTTTTCCCAATGTGGTGGATTTGGAAAACTAATATCAATAATTTATTGTAAATAATTATTAGAAGCCATGAATGAATCAACACTATATTTGAATGTAACAATAGTTGATTTGGGGGGAGATGAGATCTCAATACAAGCCATTAGACTACATTGTTCATCTCCAAATGATATTGCCTCACAAGATTTCTAAGTGAAATTGTATGATGATTTTTCATGTGTTGGGGATTTGGTAAATCAACATTATGATCTAGAAGAAGGTATTCATTTCAAAAAAAAATTTTAGTAAACATTCATCTTCAATTCTAATTTTTCTTTT
>VDFB02000015.1:590223720-590265805 GCA_007258455.2 Sequoia sempervirens | reverse complement strand
ATTGATAATGAAGAAGATTCCATGTTTCCTCAAACCCTTGAATTTTATCAATTCCCAATTATCTTCTTCTTTTTCCACTTCCCCATCTACTAATAAAGGATTGCATAATGCTCCCAGGCCACCAGATGCTCCTGTCACCTCCTTGAATTTGCCTTTCCATTGTCTCCAACTGCTCAATCTCCTCTTTCCTTCCTCCTTATTCCATTTTGACTCCTAGATTGGTACTATGTCCGCTTTTGAGTGGTCAATTTGGTGCTTGACTATGTGCCATTTTTTAGGGGCATTAATTCCCCTAACATTCCATGTTATGATCCTCATTCCGTCTTAGGAAGGAGGACATTCTTCCTAGCAATTAATTTTTTTGTCCTGTGGCATTGCCTGCCATTAGCAACTTAGCTTTATTTTTTTTTCAACCCCTTTTGGATTTCTCTTTTATGTTTGGTTTATTTATCTTTTATTTGGTTTGCTCAAGCAACCTTTCTTTGAACAACTCTCCCTCAGCCTCCTCCTAGATTTCTTCTTCTCCTTCTGAGAACTGGTCACTCTCCTCTCCTTTGGACTATGAGAAATTTTCTTCTTCCTCCTAGAGTTCTTCATCTTTTTTGTTGTTCAACATTTCCTTCCCAGTCTCTTCTCCTACCTCCAAGGATTCCTTCTCTGCACTATTTATTTCCTTGGACAACTCCTTGAGTTGAACACTGATGTCCTTTTGGAGTTCCTACTTATCACTCAGGAGAGCATTGAGAGCTTCTTCTACCTAGGAGGACACCATCCCCAATTGTGTCTTCATTGGAAGGGATGTCTTACCAATAGTCTATTTTTCTCCTTCGCACTTCTTTCTCTCTAGATCTGACCCTCCATTCTTGGCTGAGTCTTCTGGGGGACGAGTTGCATCACCCTGAGATGTTTCATCCTCTGTTTCTTTCAGGTCCTTTCAACTTTCACTAGTCCCATTTCCCCTGTTTGAAGAACCTTCCTAGAAAGCTTCTCTAAAAAGGCATTTTTTAGGCATTGTTCCTTCCCATACTTCTATCTCTTATTTCCAACTTCCATACTTTGTCAAAATTTCTAGGTTCTTGTAGATTCCAACTCCCTCATCTATTTCTACTAGGATGCAAGCTTTTGCACCATCTTTTCCATTTATGAAGTCCTCATCAACCCCTAGACACACTCCTAAGGCATCGCCTATTCTCACCATAGCCTTTGTATTCTAGAATTCTAAGGGCAGGTCCACCAATTTGATCTAGGTAGGGATTTGATTTATTTTATAATTCCAGGGGTCAAAGTTTGATCTCCAATTTAGATAGTGAAAACTATGGCCTTTCCAAAACAAGGGTTTTCCTTTTACTATTTCCAACTTTAATTGTTGATCTACACATTCTATAAGAAAGAAAGAATTTGGTAAGTGGTGGATGCTTACCCGATCCTTGAAGTTGTTTCACCACCAAGTTTTGATCTCCTCCATAGGGATCTCGTTCCACTCCACTTGGCAAACAGAGCTTTGTCCATCAGTTTGGTCACTCTTGGTTTAATCGCTTCAGACGACATTTGATACAACTTGCTTCCCCGAGGTTGCAAATTGTCCCCCTCTCTCATTCCTTTTCCTTTGTTTTGGAATTTCCTCCTATTCGCTTTCTTTTGAACATTTCTCGGTCTCTTTGGTTCGTTCTTCTCCTAAATTCGAATTCTTCTCCTATTTGACTGCTCATTTTCCCTTTGTTCTCTGGTTTAGGGTTTCCCGGTCCTTTCACTTTCCAAAATTTGTTGGCGTGTTTATGACTGCCACTGCCCTTGTGATGCTAGTTGAAGTCTGACGATTTTCCATGGCGTCCATTTTCCCATAACCGCCCACGCCTTGAGCCTCACGTGCTCTAGCTTTCCATTTTCCCCTGTTGCCGTACTGCATTCCATCCTTGCTTTGAAACCCTCCTTTCACCTTCACCTTGAAATCTTCTTCCCTAGTTGTAATCTTGCTTTTCTAGAATTTTCATCTTGCGATAGTGTGGGTGGCACTTGTCCACCTAGGTTCCATTTTCAAACACCCATTGTGGGATTTGATCTATCTGCTAGTGTTTACCATCTTCATCCGCCTTCTCTCCAAGGCAGCCATCCTCCACCATGTCTCCCCATCAACTCCTTTTTGCTTTTGCATTTTTTCACTCCCCTTCACCACCTTGCGCCATTTTTAATTTTCTTCTTGGTCCAATATATTTTCACTCTATTAGAAAATATAATTACAATAATACATTTATAGATGTTACTCAAGATTTACTTGGACTCATTTTTTGAGACATAAATCTAAGTTTTATTTGAGTTTAAGGATTTTAAATCTTTGGTTGAGAAATAGTAAAATAGGAAGATAAAGGTGTAGAGAATTGATAATGGATATGAATATATATAAGGAATTTGATGATTTATGTATACACATGTTGGCGTTTAAATTAGCACCTCTAGAGTGCTGATTGTAAATGTTCAACTATTTCAAATGTTTTGCAACACTTCTTCATTATTTAAAGAGAAGTCCCTCTCTGCTGAAAGCAATGCGTAAGGAAGGGAATGGTAAACTGAGGTTCCTATATTTTTGTACTTCAGCGGTAGGACACAAGGGTACACAAACACAATGCGCCATAACTAAGCTTTTTCTCTAGTTTATACAGATCTTAACTATGACTATTCTATCTTTTAATCTATCCAATACCTTCAAGGTAAACAGAGCATGAGGGTAAAGGAGCGGGAATGGATTGGTTAGATCACCTGAATTCGCCGTCTCCTGAGAATATGGCTGAGGCTCTGAACTCTTGGATATATGTCAGGATAAGGTTGGTACAAGAAAACACTCTTTACGGTAAATTAGATCTGAGACCTACCAAGGAGGAGGAATCCCTATCCTGTAAGGAAAGCTTAGGTGCGGAACAAACTCTCCTAACGCCAAAACCTCAGGGAAGAATGCAGATATGACTTTAAATTTTACAATTATAGTTCAATAAGATACACTTGAAAAGAATAACAAAAAAGAGAAATGAACACATACACAATTGGACACCAGAATTACATGGGAAAACCCTTAAAGGATAAAAATCCACCACACCAAGAAAAGCCTCTCTGTATTACAGTAAATAAAATTACATACAGAGATCAGACTTAACTTTCTAATGTCAATTTACAGCAACAAAATTTACTAATCAATCTTGTACAAAATAGTAATCTTACAATGTTCTTAGAAGCATCCTATGAATCCACTCAGATCAATCCATGTTTAGTCGAGCAACACTTTCGTTATCTCACACTTCTCTCATCATCAATCATTGCATAGTGTAACCCATTATCCTCACGGCCTATTCATTTTCCACAACAAAATAGTCGCAACTGTTCAACTTCCAACGGTTCACATTTCGCTTCTCTCATTGGCTCAGAACACACCACGTAGGACAAACGTTCGGTCAAAAAGTTTAACTAAATCGTATGTCGGTGAGACACCAGACCGTGTCTCCCCGATGCCAAAATGCTCGAACACATAGCCATCGACAAGACCAAAGGTATCGACAACACCCTAAGAAGTCATACCGATAACAAAACAAGTCTCCTTGATATCACAAGAAAACCAACTATCCATCGACAAGAGATCATACTGAATGCAAAACCATCGGCCATACCAACTCTATCGGCAAGACTTCTCTCTGATGTCCATTGCAGAACTATCACCAAGACCATCTCTATCACTAGGAATTCCAAGAAGCTCAACCATCGACAATATCCCACATTGATGCGAAATATTAGTAGTCATTAGTTTATAAATAAAAGCCCGAAGACTTTAGGTATCCACGAGTTAGTCCTTTTATTACCAACTTACTCGTACACTGCATTTGACCATCGTACCGAACTGTTGGTCATTCCTTGTGGTCTCCACCATGACACACATTCATTGCTTGTGCATTTCTGGAGAATCAAGCTGGGAATCTACAATATTCTCAACAAGTCTCCTAGAATTCCAAGTGGTCCCCACATCCGTCGGCTTGTCGCTCAATCAGAGAAAACACAAACTTACAACTTCCACAGTAGGTTAGGAAAATCCCAAACATCATGACATTGAAGGAGATCGACCAGCCAGGAAGTTAAGAAAAATTTGAATTGTGCGACAAGGTTCCAAGGTTCAGGATTTGGGTGATAGGCTGATAAAGAAGACCAACAAAGGGTAAATCCACCAAGTCTTTAACAGAGATACAAGCCAACAAGTTGAGGCACAATTTCCAACAATCTCCCACTTGACTAAGACTTACTGGCTTCCTTCAAACTCGAAGTTAATGAAGGTCATGGGCTCCAAGGCCCATCAAACTAGCACACCACTTGTACTTGTTTGTGCTCACTGGTTTCGTAAATGTATCTACAACATTTTCCAGAGTATCCACTTTTTCTAAAGAGCCCTTTCCATCCTCCACCATATCTTGTACAAAATGATACTGTACATCAATATGTTTCATCCTAGCATGGAAAGTAGGATTTTTTGCCAAAAAAATAGCACTCTGACTATCATAGTAAATTTTAATTGGCCCTGCATCAAAACCAATGTTAGAACACAAACGTTTTAACCAAATTGCTTCTTTACAGGCATGTGTTGCTACCATGTATTATGCCTCTGTAGTGGACAAAGCGACTACAACCTGCCGCTTACTCATCCAACTAATTGCACCACCATTCACCATGAAAATATATCCACTGGTGCATCTTCTGCTGTTAATGTCCCCTGCCCAATCAAAATCCACATAGCCTCAAATGCTGAGAGTCCTCTGTGATTCAACCAAATTTCCATGGTAACACAAAGCATATTCTAAAGTGCCCTTCAAATATCTGAACACTCTCTTCACAACATCCTAATGTGTCCTTCCAGGATTTTCCATAAAATGACTAAGTACTCCCACTGCTTGAGCAATGTCTGGCCTTGTACAAACCATTGCATACATTAAATTGCCAACTGCACTAGCATAAGGCACTTTGGTCATGTCCTCCATCTCAGTAGGATATTTTGGACAGTCTTCAACAAATAGATTCGTTCCTTGCAAAATTGGAACAACTAGCTGTTTGTACTCAGTCATACAAAATCTCTCCAGAATAGTATTAATATACTTACTCTGACTGAGCCAAAGTTTTCTACTCTTCCTGTCCCTGGTTATTTCCATTCCCAGAATATACCTGGCTGCACCAAGATCTTTGATTTCAAACTTTGCAAAAAACTGAGATTTTAGATCAGAAATCATTAACTTACTATTGCCTATGAACAACATATCATTAGCATAGAGAGCAATAATAAGAAAACGATCATTTTTAGCTTTGTAGTACACACAATGATTAGATTTCAATCTTAGAAATCCCAATTACAAAACAAAAGTGTCAAACTTCTGGTACCACATTCTAGGAGATTGTTTTAATCCATATAGAGATTTTTTCAGCTTGCAAACCATATTTTCTTTACCTTTTTCCACAAAGTGCTTAGGTCGGGATGTATAAATCTCTTCTTCATAGTCAACATGAACAAATGTTGTTCACATCCATCCTGCTCAACCTCTAAATCAATACCGCTGCAAGTGACAAAAATAACCGGGATGGATGTCAAATTAGCTAATGTGGAGAAAAATTCTCCATAATCAATTCCCTCTACCCAGGAATACCCCTTCGGCAACCAACCCACCTTTATACTTTTCCACACCGCCATCCGCATCTATTTTCTTTAAATACCCATTCGTCTAACAACTTTTCTCTCGCCTCTCGTGCAAGGGCACCAAACCTGCTATCATTCTTTCTAATGATGTCATTTCTTCATTCATGGCTTCCAACCAAGAGTTTGAATCGACATTCTAAATGCCTCTCTTCATGTACCCTAGGCTCATTAGTGCTAGAAATTAAAGCATAGGAACAAGTGGGAATTCCAACAAAGAAAACCCATACCTATCGTATTGCTTTTCACGTGGTTGGCCTCCCACAGTCGAGACTTGTTGTTCTTCTTCTTCTCGTAACTCGTAACTAATTTGAGTTTCTCTCAGCTTTTAGGGTACATTTGAATTTTCAATTCCTCTTTTATCTGTGCCTGGAGGAATTTCAACTACATCCTTTTTATCTTCTAATTTTGTCTCTGACTACAGATCCAAAGTAGAAGGCTTCAACTCATGAAAAATAACACTTTTGTTGTATAGAACCTTCTTTGTATCAAGATTCCAAAGCTTGTATCCTTTTATGCCAGCACTATAACCAATAAAAATACATTTAGTAGCCTTGTTTTCCAATTTAGACCTTTTTTCATTCAACACATATGCATATGCCTCACAGCCAAAGACACGAATATGTCTCGAGGGCTTCTTTCCATATTCTTAGTTGCTTTTCTCAACAAGAGCAAATTAGAGAATGGATGCATATAACATGTCATGGTAACCGCTCTCAAATGGATAACTTCTCTCCATGCCAAGACCGCTTAGCATACTCTTTGTGCTCTTTTTCCATTACCTGGCCCTCGGTTGAACCTTTCAACAACTCCATTTTGTTATGGAGCGTAGGTGTGTTTTATGTCTTTAATCCCATGATTCATACAAGACCTTTCAAACTCATCGAACAAAACTTACCGCCATTATCACCCTAAACATTTTATTTTTCTTCCATTATGATTTCCTTTCCACAAGGTTTTAAATCTCTTTAAAACGACCGAACACTTTTTGATTTCCATTTCTTCGTAATTAAACAATCAGCTCTTCTTGAATAATCATCAATGAGTGATACATATTATCTTGATTTAGACAAAGAAGGAAGATGCATTTCAGACCAAAAACATCATAATGAATATAATCATAAACTGTAAGATTTCTGCAGGACCGGAGTAAAATGAAACACTTGTTGTTTACCATATATACACACAAAACTCAATTCGAGGTTACAAATACATCAAGCCCTTCAACCAAGCTTTTATTTTTCAAGGTTTTAAACCTTTTTCTCCACTGTAGCTCACCATGATGCCGTAGAGCATGTCTTTTTCGTCGGAAGTTTAACTTCCATAGAGTCAACGAGACGTAAGAAACTTTTTTCCTTCTTTTCTCCTCCTTATGAGTAGCTTTTGTGACTTCCTTTGCAAAGACACTATTGTATCAGTATTGAACAAATGCATCCAAAATTTTATACAAGTACCACACAGCACCCCCTATCTAGCACCATTGCTTCTCTCTAGTCATTTTGGGGCCATTTCCGTGAGAACGGACTTGCACTCCAAATATCGCTCAACTTACTAACGATAGTAAATTTCAGTCGTGACCGGTATATGCATTACATCATTGATTCCCTTTCAATTTCTTCCATTAGGGAACTAAATTCTGACTCTTCCACGACCAACTATTTCCAGAGATGAATCGCTTGCCAAATACACCCTTCCACCATCATTTTTTTTATACTTAGTGAACCAGTCTCTATGAGATGTCATGTTGAAAGATGCTCTAGAATCAATCGCCTTACATCATCTCGATGTCTGCGGTAGCCAAGGTCACGAAAGCTGTCAGATGACTCATGAAGAATCACGTTCTAATTCTTCTTCTTCTTCTTTTTCCCTCTTGCAATCCTTTCAAACATGACCAGTGGCCCACAATTCCATCATCACTTCACCTTGGACTTCTTTCCGTGAGACTTTAGATCTCCCCTACTAATTTCTCGGGATTTAGACTTTGTCCTTCTTCTCTTGCCTTTTCTTTTGATACATGCCTCTAACGCAAGAGCCTCCTTCACCATCTCTCGTAAGATTTCTCATCTCTTTCCTCGATAACAAAGAAGCAACAACATCTTCCATCCTAAAAGTGGGATGTCGTGATCTCTAATAGCCATCACCAAGTGATCTCAAGAATCTAGCAAAGCACATAACAATAGCATACAACGATCTTCTTCATCAATCTTCACACCCACAGATGCTAATTGAGCAATCAACATGTTGAAAGCATTCAAATGATTAGCAAAAGATGCTCCTTCCTACATTTTTAAAGAGTACAACTTTTCTCAAGCAACAACTTATCTACCAAGGACTTGCCCTCATAACAGTTCTAGTCTTTCCTAATGTAGAAGATGCGCTTTTCTTCATGGAACATTTAGAAGAACAAAAGTTCATGTCAGAAGCCTTATCACTCTTTGATTTTGATTGTAGCGTCCCAACTTCTGCTTCATTCCCTCAGAGGTTTCATTCCTGCATTAATAACAAGCTAAAGAGATCGTGAAATAACTAACAAACATCTTCCATTTTAAGTTTCCCCATACTAAAATTGTTGCCATTGAATTTCTCAATTTCAATCTTTCCTGACATGCTTGTCATCTTAATCTATAATTTGAATTAACAGACTTCTACAAGACTCCCACTGAATAGAATTGACACAAAAAAACCCAATGTACCCACAAGGATAACACAACTGGCCAGGCTCTGATACCACTTGTAAGGAAAGCTTAGGTGTGAAACAAACTCTCCTAACACCAAAACCTCAAGGAAGAATACAGATATGAATTTAAATTTTGCAATTATAGTTCAATAAGATACACTTGAAAAGAATAAAAAAAAAAGATAAATGAACACATACACAATTGGACACCAGAATTACGTGGGAAAACCCTTACGGGAGAAAAACCCACCACACCAAGAAAAGCCTCTTTGTATTACAGTAAATAAAATTACATGTAGAGATCAGACTTAACTTTCTGATGTTAATTTACAGCAACAACATTCACTGATCAATCTTGTATAGAATAGTAAACTTACAATGCTCTCATAAGCATCCTATAAATCCACTTAGATCAATTTCGTGTTTAGTCGAGCAACACTTTCGTTATCTCACACTTCTCTCATCATCAACCATTGCAGAGTGTAACCCATTCTCCTCATGCCCTGTTCGTTTTCCACAATAGAATAGTCGCAATTGTTCAACTTCCAATGGTTCACATTTTGCTTCTCTCATTAGCTCAAAACACACCACGTAGGACAGACGTTTGGTCAAAAAGTTTAACTGAATCGCATGTCGGTGAGACACCAGATTGTGTCTCCCCGATGCCAAAATGCCCGAACACATAGCTATCGGAAAGACCAAAGGTATCGGCAACACCCTAAGAAGTCATATCGATAACAAAACAAGTCTCCCTGATATCACAAGAAAACCAAATGTCCATTGGCAAGAGATCATACCGAATGCAAAACCATCAGCCATACCAACTCTATCAGCAAGACTTCTCTCTAATGTCCATTGCAGAACTATCAACAAGACCATCGCTGTCGCTAGGACTTCCAAGAAGATCAACCATCGACAATATCCCACATTGATGTGGAATATTAGTAGTCATTAGTTTATAAATAAAATCCCTACGAGTTTAGGTATCCACGAGTTAGTCCTTTTATTTCCAACTTACTCGTACACCGCATTTGACCATTGCACTGAAATGTTAGTCATTCCTTGTGGTCTCCACCATGACACGTGTTCACTGCTTGTGCATTTCAGAAGAATAGAGCTGAGAATCTACAATATTCTCAACAAGTCTCTTAGAATTCCAAGTGGTCCCCACATCCATCAGCTTGTCGCTCAATCAGAGAAAACACAAACTTACAACTTCCACAATAGGTTAGGAAAATCCCGAACACCGTGACATTGAAGGAGATCGACCAGTCGAAAAGTTAAGAAACTTTTGAATTGTGCGACAAGGTTCAGGATTTGGGCAATAGGCTAATAAAGAATACCAACAAAGGGTAAATCTGCCAAGTCTTTAACAAAGATACAAGCCAGCAAGTTGAGGCACAATTTCCAACATATCTGAGGTATGGGCTAAGAAACGGTTTACAAGAAACAACAAATTAATGATGTCTTGGCCAAAAAAATTGCTGAGGAGGAACCCCTATCTGAAGTATAGATTGAAGAACAATACATTAAACAACAACAAATGATAACTATCAATGAAAAATATCCAAGGAGGAGGAACCCCTATCCGAGGAGGGAAATGAAACAACAAGCTATTTGATACAAGACATGGAAATAACTCAAATAGGTAGATCAAAATGCAAGCGCCTTCTAATATTATTCTTCAAGCTTCATCAATGAATTACAAAGGTTGGGATAGAAAAGGCATGAAATCATGCACAATTACAATCAACCAACAAACTCTCATCCAAGAGTGAATAAATATTCGCTTTCAAAGTTGTTGGCAACCATGGCGCAAAAATTTTGCATAGCAAGTAGAAGTTAGACAAATAATGAGCCCAAGGCTCTTATTTATAGAACTCAAAGGAGTGGGAAACCACAAAATCTCCTTGAGTTAACAACGAGTTCTTGCCAATCAATTAGCAAGATTTATTCGTAAAAAGGGGGAACAAGTAGTTAACTAGAAGACTACTTCAGTTAACTGAAAGTAAACAAAGAGTCAACTAGAAACTACTTCAGTTGACTGAAAGTAAACTAAAGGTGAAATTTAATGTAAGTATCCCCCCAAAATAGACATCCACATTTAGTGGACATCTAAAATCCACAAATCATGGAAGCCAATTAGACATCCTTAATTAGTGGGATCTGACAATGCATGATTTAAGGGATATGGAGTTAACTTGGAAAGAGGCATCAAGTTAACTCCAATTACATTTAATGTCATCTTGAGTTGACTTGGAAAGAAGCATCAAGTCAAACTCAAGTATCATCAATGCCACTTGGAGGGTGTAGGACATCCTTCTTTGGTGCCTTTATAGCTCACCATTAATAAACAATGTCTCTATCCATTTGTTGAATTCATCAGCCTCTACAAAGTTAATGCTCTGTAGAATGATGGTGTGTTGATTTTCAAAGTCTATACACTGAGATGTTTCCTCTTTGAACTTGGTTGATAAAGCTTCCACTTTAGCCAGCTTGCAACCATCTAGATTATCAAGAAAGGTACTGCGGATGACGTCTCTGAATTAATTTTGTACAGTGACCATCTCGATGTATTCTCCTCCCTCATGTTGATATTCCATGCAAGGGAAAGATATTACCAACATTCTTGTGAAGTTGATAATAGTGCAGACCACCTGTTTGTAGTCAATCAACTCTACTAAATGGGCGTCATAGGATTTCACCTTGTACACCAACTGTTCTTTCCAAGCAAAGAGATGTTGCTTGTTTTCCTCGAAGCAGACTAATTGATATGCCAATTGCAAGTCTGCAATTGTGCTCTCGTCTTCTAGCCTCTTCTCTACAATTCTTTGTTCTGATTGTTGGATCTCTGCATGAAGTCCATGTGCTCTATCTCATAACTGGTATAGGTTTTCCAGTATATATCTACCCTTGAGAACAAACTCTTCCACTTGATCTCTCAAGTGTTTGTCGTATGTTATCAATTGTTGATGATTTTGTTTTGCGGGGAGATCTAGCAATCTTGCTGGTAAGGCTATGACGTTCGTGGTGCCATGCATCAAGCTGGAAATGTATAACCTCAATTTCTAATTTTTAGCCTTAAGGATGCTTTTTCTTTTCCATCCTTGGCCATTCCTTCTTGTGCGCTCACTGAAGGTATTATGAGAAGATCTGCCTCCACTTGTCGTGTAGTCTTCCTGAGGTTAAGTTTAGACAATGTATAGTCTTCTACTTGTACCTCGTGTATGCTTTTATCTACTGGTGGGGCAGCAGTCTCTATGATAATTTCACACTCTACATTCCTCTCTATGTGAACTTGCTTCTTCAACTTCTTCGCCGGCATGTCTTGTGGGAAGTGGTCGAATTCAGTGAAGTCAAGTTCATAGGAGGGTTTTTCCCTCTTTCTTCTTAAGAAGCCTTCAAGCCAAATAGAATCTCGGCAACTTCACTAGGAGGAATATGAGGCCCTTGAATGCCCGATGTGTAAGACTGTGCTGGAGTAATGTCTCTTAGTGGCGAATCCAAGTCAATGAGGACTTGTGACTACTATGATGGTGGTGATATTGGCGGCTCTGTTTCCATAACAGGCACTGTTTCTATTGTTGCTTCTTCTGCTACTGGTTCTGCTACTGGCTCTTCAGTAACTATTGTTGTTGGCTCCTCAGCAACAACTTCTAACTGTTCAAGGGTAGCAGTTTCTATTCCTTGCTCTGGGGCAGCAATACCCATGATTATTTCAGGACTGTGTGTGGCTTTCTCCATAGGTGTCCTATGTGTTCTGGGCTTTGTAGGCTTCAACATCCTCATCCCTTGGGGAGGATTGCACCATTGCTTCTGCCTAGGCTTCTTTCTTGAAGTGTAAGGTGGTGTAGACTGAACCTGTGGCGGCTCTATTATGTGAGGTATCACCTTCCTTAATTTCTTGCCGTCGAGATAGATTTGGCTATTTCTAACCACTCTACTCGTTCTTTCCTCTATAGATGTGTTTTCCTTGGCATACCAGTCCACTCTTGGGATCGGTTGGGAGTCAACTAAATTTGCAAAGAATGGGGGATAATGACTTCCCCTTCATCGTCGGATAAGCCCTCAATGTCTGCTAACATAAAATCAACAATTTGTGGGAGCTTGAACCTGTTGTAGTTCCTTCTTCGCACTTCATACTCGTCTTGACAATTTACCCAATAATCTTCCATAAAAGAGTTACGTGATGAGTGTTGCTCGAGATGGGCTACATAGAGCCCTCTGGGATCATAGGACCTTCTCTCAATGAGGTACTTGAGATTAAGCATCACCATTTCCTGACTCATTATCTTAGCATCTTTCATGAACCTGCATCTATAGAGTCCCATTGTAATGAGAAAGTTTACAGTTGTCTTCTTCTTCAAGTGCAAGTAGACGTGGACTTTGGACAACTGTCTCAGGAATTCCATGAAGACTACCCTATCTGAAGGGTATCTTAGTAGCATGTCGGGGTGACCAATGTAGCCATACATGCGTATGCAAGAGAACGTAGGGAATTGGATGAACCAATTCGCTCAATTTGCCATTGCCTCTCTAGCTGTCTATGAAATACGCACGTGCATCTCATGGTCTAGATCACGTATGGTGTGCATAATGAAGTGATCACTCATTCTTTTGAAGTGTTGCTCCGCTTGAGTAAACTCAAGATGTGTAAAATGCTCATGAACCTTCTGCACACCTAAGGTTCCCACATTGTTCAATATCCTAAAATCACCTTGGAAGGCAATCAGGTATACCAGGTAAGAGCACATGTGGAACCTATGAGCTTCCAGATACCCGGTGATTTGTTGGTGGAGTGTGTCACTAATCAGAGTGGCCCAGTCATAATGTTCCCTTCTGCTAATGATTTTCACAATGACATAATACATCCATGACTAGAATTGATTGCCATCTTCTCCAGTGATTCTATTGAGTAGAGTGATTAACACTGCAAACTCATCTTTACATTCTCCTCATCCCACCAACTTAGGCAAGCTAGCCTTTGTCACTTTTAGCCATTTTTCAGCTATTATCCTTTGACATTTGTCTTTGGCTGTCTCGAATGCCTTCTCACATTCCATCACTGATATGACTTTGTTGTTAGGACATGATGGAATATCAAAGCACTTTTCAATATCCTGAGGCTTTAGACTGCAAACAATTATCCCATCCACTGCTTTTATTTCTCTAGTGGTAGGATTGTAATGCTTGACACAAGCGATTACAAGCTCCATGCTCTGTAATGTGATGGGGATGGATGCAACCAGTAGCAACCCAGATTCTTCAATATTTTGTAATGTGATATGATTCATGCCCTCCAGCTGCTCCAGATCAACCATTGGGTTTACCTGATGTAAGTTTGTGTCAACTATTTTCAAGTAATCATGAAATAGGGTTGTCTTGGTCCTATATTGTACCTAAGAGTACTGCATCTTGAAAAACTTAAATATTGATTGTAAACTTGACCTTGTTCTAATAATTTTTAGAAACCCCTAAAAATAGCGCCCTCTCAAGAAGTATTTTTCTGGAAAAAGTATGGCACATGGGTTTTGTTCGTGCTTCAATGCTGAACAAGCCTAGTTCCTCATAATTTTGATTCTAAAACTTTTTGGGAAAAACTGCCAAAAATAGGGGCAACAAGTTTGTTGATTCTAGAAAATCTGACGAGATGGGTTTCACTAGAAAACTATGTTGAATGTACCAAGTTGATTAGATTTGATGTAGCCTATTTCTTTTTTGTAATATGCAATAAAACCTAAGACAAGAAGAGAGGAAGTAGATAGAAGATGGATTGGAAGTTTTTATCTGACTCCTCAAGAAAATCTGTCTCTAAATCCAACCTCAGATTAGCAATCTTCTTCTGCTTCAAATCTATAAGAAATATTGAAGAACGGATGAAAACCTTGTAAAGATCTGTAAATGGTGTCCTTGAGAGCTTATGGTTGTTCTTGATCATCAACCTGTAACGAAATATGTCTATACCTTGATTATATAGACTCAAGCCTTAGATCCACAAGTTTGGGAACTTAACTCACAATCAAAAAGTTGTTTTTGGCTTGATCTGAAGTTCAAAAAGGTGATTTCCATTGATCGCAGAGTGAGTTGGCCAAGTTTATCTCAAAATATCTTGACTTTAGTCAACAACTTGGAATTTGACTTCTTCTAGGCGTCCCTTTTGAGTTTTGCAATTTTTTTTATTATTTTCTCTCTTGAATGACCTCAATTTGATCCTGAATCTAGCTTGATCTGTTGATCCTGAGCTGTTGCTGGCACATTCACTGTTGAGATGGATCCAACCTGAAGAGAAGTACCAGGGAGACATGATGACAAAAAACTGAGTTTAAAGCTTCAAAAGAAAGGGCACCTTTTCCAAGAAAGGGTAGTTTTTCTTTTTCCTTGGTGAATTTTCAATCTTCATTCTTCAGCCTTTTGAATTGACATCTCGTGCTTTGATTTGGATTTCTCATTGATCGGAGAATCATATGATCTTGTTTGATATCTCGTCAGGTAGCCAGCTTCATTTTGCCAAAGATGACTAGAGTTGGAAAAATCAGAAGTCATTTTAGGGTCCCTTTATTCAAGGGCGCCCCTCATTGAAAAGGGCACTTTTTCCCTTCAACTAGTTATCTTTATCTGAAATGTGCTCTGGTTTGATCCTGATTATTTGTTGACTGTGTCGTTAGATGCTTGTGCTCGTAGTTGCATTGTTGAGATCTACCTAGGCTGAGAAGATTGTCCTGGGAGGCCTTTGGTCATCTGTCAGCATCTATAGGTCCAGAAAGAAGGGCACCTTTCTTTCGAAAAGGCTCTTTTTTCTTTGATCTTCACTTTCAACAGTCATTTCTTGATACTTCGTCAATTGCTTCTTTTTGCTTCGTCAGCAACTGCTTATGATCAACTCATCAGATGATCTAGTTGTTTGTTTCATTGTTGAGCTAGCAAGAAAATGTTGAGGATGACTTCCTTGGATGATTCAATAGACTTCATTTGACCTTTAAAGATCATGGGTGTCCCTACTTGAAAAAGGCTCTTTTTAGCATTGTGAACTGATCTCTCCTTCGTAACATTTCCAAAGTTAGTCAAATTTTGACCTTTTTGTGTTTTAGGAATCTCCTTATCAAACAACATATTTTTAGATCTTTTTCACCATGGTTGCATCATTGAAGCTTAGCTTTCAGCACCTGGTACTGGCCAATCTGCCATTAATGGCTGTAGTGCTCCTAACTTTGTTTCTAAAAAATAGAAATAGACCCACCAGAGTAAAATGTGTCTTTTGATGATTCTAACTTGACAATGTGATTGTAAAGCCTTTTCATCCTATTAAAATCATTTTCAATCATTCCTGGGAAGGTCCTATTTTCAGGGGTTTGCTTGAAAATAGGGGCGTAAAACCCTAATTTTCAAATTTTTAGAATTTTGCACGTGTTCCTTGACAGAAACCGACAAATACCCTATGTTTGGTTTGACCTAAAACAAAATTTTGATGACGTTTTAACAATATTTAGCTCAATTTATATAGAATGCCAAAAATTTATTCTGGGTACAACAACACACAAGTATTATGTAATAGAAAATAACCTATTAAATTCCAGAGCAAAATGAGGTTATAACATGGATGAACCATACATTAATGGATAGATCCAAAAGTATTTTAAGTGGTGCATAGTTGGATTATTATTTTTGGGGTAAGGTTGTGATAATTTCTTTCTACTTAGTAAATAGATATCCTTTTTTAGCCCTAGTTGATAAGACACCATATGAGGCGTGGCTAGGTAAGAGACCCTCTATTTCACATATATCTCAAGTTTTGTTGTGTTTATTTTTTTCATTTTTCAAAAGATACAAAAATATAAGTTTGATTCCAAGGATATGAAGTGCATATTCATTGGATACGGTGAGAACATTAATTGTTATATACTTTGGAATACTCTAACCTTGAAATTTTTTTATTCTATGGATGTTATTTTTAGGGAACTTGGTGTATACTTCCAATCCAATGGAACCAAATAAAAGAGGAAGAGAGCACAATTTGAGGAAAACGTTGAGAAACAAGAATACATCTATCCACCCCTTATCAAAATACAAACTTCACTTCACCAAACTTGTAAAAAATTTGAACACACCAACACTTTGGTCTTAGACATCTATCAACCCAAACCCTAACTTAACTAATTTGTATGTGAAATGAATCCTTTTCCATGCACTTAGTTAATTTAGTTATCACTTTTCCAGACTAGTTTATTTTGAAGGTCACAAGTCTACCTTAAATATTCACAAGTTCATTAAACATCTATCCAAACATCAAACAATCAAACTTGAGTCAAAACTGTTGTCCCAAAATGTTTGCAAAGATCACTACCCACATCATTCATCCTTTTCATTTCCCATTCTCATCATTTCTCCAAAATGACTTAGAGAGTCCCTTTTACCAAGATTTGAGTTTACTAGATAGTTTAAACATTACAAATCTCAACACAACTCTCCCATAGGTGACCCATAATTTATGGTAAAGACAAGATCACAACACAAGAGAATCATGGAAAAAACCAAAGTCACATTCACCTCAAGTGATCCAAACCCACAAGAATTTTATCCAAGGAGTCATTCTACCCCCTCACAACAACCATAAGATCCATTGGGACCATATGAGGTAGAAGATGTCACAAAAAAAACATTTGGACTTACTAAGGAAGAAATTATGGAGTACAAACAAGAACATCAAGCCTTAGAGAAAGTGGCTTCAATTCCCCCATCTTTTGTCACACAAACCTTGGCACAAGGCTTAATTCCATCTACGATTCAACCAACTCCATCCCTTGTTCCAAGTCAATCCCAAACATCTAGTCTTGCAACTAGGCTAGGAACCAACCTTGGTCTCACTTCATGTCTAGGAACAAACACAACTTTGGGTATTCAAAACACGTCCATTCCATTAACCACCAACCTTCCCCAAAACACAAGTTGGACACCAATATTTGGAAAACCACTTACATTCCATGACACCACAACGACCTTGACATTTGAGCACAACCATCTTCTTCCATCACCATAAATACCCCAAGTGCGCCTAATGTTACACAAGGTAATGCAGACCAAGTGCCTCAAATAGGACAACAAGGGAAAGTTAACACCCTCATGCAAGGGAAACCCTTAATAGGCGGTTCCAACAACCCCATAGACACATCAAAACAAGTGGTTACCCAAGCTACTCAAGTCAATCCACCATCCACATCAAACCCATATATCATCAATCCAAATTAAAACAACCCTTTGATCACAAACCCCATCAACCAAGGTAATACCTTGGTCCCATCTCAAAAACAACAAGGGAAACCTCAACACATAGGTCAAGAGAACCATTTCAATCAATTAACTCAAGGTCCTAATGTGACATTGACATCGCAATACCAAATGGCGCCATCATCATCCTTACCATTGGTCCCCCAAATCATGCAAAATTAAATGGGGTCCCAAATCTACATTCCTCCATCCCAATCCACCATTTTACAAGGAATGTTAAACCAAGGCAACCCCCAACCTCTCGTCATCAACCCACAACCCACTCAAACCATAAACAACCAAAACCCATTGCAAATATCCCAACAAAAAAATGCTTCTATATTGCAAGCATATGCTCTAGCTTTACAACAAGCACACCAAGATTATCAACAAGTGTTGCAAGCACAACAAGCTCAAGATGAAGCTTTGCAACAACAACAAGCCTATCAACAAGCCTTGAAACAATAAAAAACTCATGCTCTAGCTTTTCAACAAGCACAAGATGCCTACTAACAAGCAATACAACAACAAGCAGCTCAATAACAAGCCTTAGTCGCACAACAACAACAACAACAACAACAACAACAACAACAACAACAACAAGCTCAACAAGCATCCCTAGCAACACAATAACAACAACAAACCCAACAAGCAGCCCTAGCAGCACAACGACAATAGCAAGCCCAACAAGAAGCCCTAGCAACACAACACCAACAACAATCCCAACAAGCAGTCTTAGCAGCATAACAAAAACAAGTAGCCTTAGCAACACAACAACAATAGCAATCCCAACAACAAACCCTAATGAACCAACAACAAAAAGCACACCAAGCAGTCTTAGCAGCACAACAAGTAGCCCTAGTGGCCCACCAACATCAACAAGCTCAACAGTATGCCCAACAACAACAATTGCTTGCACAACAACAACAATAGCGTTTGTACTATAACCCTTAGCAAAACTTCACCAATACGAACATGTTAGGAACATATATGCCTCCACCACAATCGCCTTCACAATATCCTACACCACCATACACACCATACAACACCTCATCATATCAAAATACCATGTACAATCCATCTGCCATCCCACAATACACAACATATGTTCCTCCACCAAACCCACAAGATGATGTAATCTCGTAACTTAAGGCATTAACACAAGAAATGCAGGATATCCGGATGGGCAAGATGAAGAAGCCCCACACACAACAAAACTTATGCCCTTATCCATTTGATAAAAACATCACCATGTTACCTTTCCCTCTTAGTTTTGAGGTCCCTAAATTTGATAAATACAAAGGGAGGGGAAATATTATAGATCACACCAAATAATTCAACATCATGTGTATGGAGGTTGCCTACAATGATTCCTACTTGATGCACCTCTTTCCACAAAGTTTGACAGGCCCAACCATCGATTGGTTCTCATAGTTACCTCCAGGTAATTAAACATTCTAATAAATCAATGATAGATTCATAGATCAATTCTCCTTCAATCTTGACATGGATGTAAGCTTAGAAGAGTTATACACACTCAATTAAAACAAAGGAGAATCCTTTGCTAAGTTCTTACAAAGGTGGAGGAAAAGAGGTAGTAAAAGCAAGTGGACCATTCTCGACGAACAAGTGGGGTTATTATAGAAAATGTTGATCCAAATCTATCCTTCCACTTGAAGATGCAATGTATAACCACTTATGATGAACTTGTCCCTAGGGCCCTCAACATCAAGAGAGCCCTAATCTCACGGGGAACCACACAAGTGTATAGAGACAACCATCCATACACTAGTTCTAATGACAAATCCTACTTTTGGGGCAAGAACAATAATGTTACTAGTGATGGTGTTGTTGATGGAAGAGTGGTCTTAACTGCTCCCAAGCAAGCAAATACCCAAAACATGAATATGCAACAACCATCCATGTCATTGTCAAACAATCAAACAACAATCAATGTTGCAAACACTCAACATGGACCACAAAGAACAAACGGTGCTCCCAAGCGACAATTCACTCCCTTGGGGGAACCTATGGAGGATGTGCTGAAGTAGTTGATACAATCTAACCTTATCACACTCCCAAATTTCTCAAACTAACAAGAGCCACAAGTCAAACCTCGTAGCTATAGGTACTATCATTTTTGTGAATTTCACTGATACAAAGGTCATAACATACAAAAATTTTTTAGACTCAAACATCTAATAGAAGATCTTATTGAATAAGGAGACATTTATGTTGATCAAAAATCTTGGAATGAAAATCTGAAAATTTACAAAAACCCTATGCCTGATCATACAAAAGAAAAAGATTCAGGAAAGGTATCAACCTCAAAAAATGTAAACCATACCCATGATACCATAGTGGGACATATTTATTTATCACAACATGAGGAATCAGATACACATCAAGATACTGTTTTAAAACAAAGTTCAAACCCATGAACAATGTTTAGCAATATTTCATACCGTAATGACATCAAGTGGGTATCAGATTGTGATATCTCTCCCAGATGTGAATTCATGATTGGGCATGTTGAAGAAGTTCCAAAAGAGCAATAAATATCCCTTATTACACCCATACCCATTGACTATTGTGAAATTTTCTTTACCAATGATATATCATCCACGCAAGGATCATGTCAAAAAGAGGCTCGATGATAACAAAAGTTACTCCAAATCAAGTAAGGATCAAGAACCCCTATCCCTAGAGTTTCACCAAGAGCTAAGGGACATCTTCCAAACCATTTTAAACTCTGAAGATGTCCCCAATATCACCCCTGAGATGTTTCTTTCTGACAGACCTATAGATGTTCTTCATCCAAAACAAGATTCTCCCACTCTTGATATTCCCACACAAGAGCAAGTAGAAATTGAGATTCTTGATTCTTACAGTGATTATGTATCATTGAAATCTTTTGAATCGGCACCAATATCTTTTGAAGCAGTATCAATAGATAACAGTGCCATTTAATCAGAGCAAATAGTTCATATTCCTGATCAATGGGAACCCATAGCAATATCATGTGTTCATGACAAGTCATCTTCAATGGATATGGATCAAAGGATACATTATTAGGGCAAGGATTAGGTATTTTAAATACCTTCACAATGTCGGGGGCAATCTTGTCTACAACAAACATCAACATATGGGGCACACAGAATCCTTATGATGAAAATATAGTCAATGCTACAACTAGTTGTATCATGAGTTGGCATTCACCCATCATCCCATACTCAAATGGGGACCAATGTAAAAAGAAAGATTCCTATCAAAGCAAGGAGAAGATCATCAAATAAAATGAAATAGTAAAGCAAAAAGGACACGTGAAATACAAATGGATGTACCAAAGAAAAATAAAGAAAATCATCCCTCTAAAACTCTATTAGTCAAATAAACTATGGGGAAAAATCAAAAAGGGAAATGTATCAATCAAAAGAGTCCTCAAATACAAAAGCATGCTTCTCAAGCAAGGAACAAAGTATATCTAGTGGTTGGTCCTAATTCCACGAAAACTTCCATTCCCATCTACCATCACTCATTTTCCCAAGTTTGGAGAGTCAAAGGTTCCAAACCATCAACCAATCCATCTCATATTCCTTTACATATAACATCATGCACTTCATTCATGATATACAATTCTTGCATTAACCATGTCTTGGCAGCTATTCTTCATCATAAGGATTCTAAAGGTATGATATCGCGATGTGTGCACATAGACAAGGTTAATTCTGATATCCATAAGACAGATCAAAGTTCTCCAAAGTTGCATACAAGTGGTTGTGTCTTAGAAAAGTATCTTATTCAAGAAGGATATCATTTTACATCAGTACCACCAGGTGGTTCAACATGATGGTAAAATTTTCAAAAAATCAAGAAAATAGTAAAAATAAAAATCATCCTCTAGTGAAAACCACCTCAGTGGTGCTTTGGGAAAGTACCTTGGTGTAAACCTGGCAACCAAGGGCCTTGCGTAAATAAAGCACCTCCATCTATTCTTTGGTTCTTTAGCTTATCATTCTCTGCATCACATCCATCCATCACATCATTCATCCTATTTATTCCATCACCCATTTGTGTCTATATCATAGCTTGATATTATGAAGTATCGTATCCCCTTTAGTACTGCTTGGCATATTCCTAAGGTCAGCTTGTCTTGCCTATATCGAGGTAGTCTATTGCATCACACTAGGGGAAATTCATTATGGATTAGATTGAGTTCTTGTATATCTTAAGGTTATCTAGAAATCTCATCGAAAATCCAAAAAAAATTCATAAAATGTTCATCAGAAAATCCAAAAAATCTTTGCAAAATCCCGTACAACTAAAATCCAAAAACATTCAAAAACTATAAAGTAAAAATCCCAAAACATCCAAAACACATCAAAAATCCAAAAACATAACCATGTTAAACTACGAGTCTCTTAGCTTGTACGTAGGAAAGGCCATCATTGATGTGCCCCTGAGACATCCTAGGTTAGTTCTTTAGGAGTCTGTCATAATAAACTGGCAATCGATCAAGTGTTCATATCTCATCATCAATAAGTCAAGTTAGTCGAACTACGTGGTCTCTGCATGTATAACGTAGGCAAGGCTCATTTTTGATAAGCCCCAAGGCCCCTAGGATAGTATTTTAGGTTAGGTTATTGGTCGAAACTTAGAAAATCCATAAACATTCAAATATCAGAAAAGCCTTAAACATTCAAAATCTCAAAAAATCCCAAAACATTTAAAAATAAGAAAAACACAAAAACATTAGAAATTATTCAAAAGACTTGAATAGCATTAAATATCTTAGAGAAAACCCTAAACAACCTCAAATAATCCAAAAACATAAACATTCATATAAAACTTTCAAAATGATCAGAAATAGCCTCAATTTTTTTTCAAAATATCAGACATTGAAATATTCCAAAAAATCCAAAACTATCCATCCCATTTCACTTTAACCTGCAATAAATTTTTACCAATATCACCATCACCTTCAACCTTTGATAAAACAAGTAGAAAACAAGTATCACAAGTTGTAAAGTGAGAACCTAAATGTCAAAATCGAAAGTCTAGATCATAGGTAAACAAGTCAGTAGAGTTTGTATAAATGACTTATCACACACCTCATCTTAATCAAACCATCTAATAAACATGTCCTAGGATGCATCCTTCCTGCGATGGACATCAACAACAAAAATCACCTTGGCTATGTTAAATTGGCAAGAGATATAGATAACACTAACTGTTTATCTTTGATATTTTCTTATGATTTATCTTATTGACCCATTCTGAGGACCTCTCAATGATGTCTATCAAAACAATTTAGAGAGAAAGGAATGGAGAATCAATCATTATCATTTGTTTGTTGTGCTTGTGGATACTCTTGTAAAATAATCTTGGTGCATACTTGCTTAGTTATGTGTAGGGATGTCATTTGGAGTAGATTGTTGACTATTACGTATGCTTTGGTCCAAGATATTCTAAAATTATAAACTACATTCCGACGAGGTTTTCGTATGTCAAGGTGTGAACAAGAACTATCCTATCTGTTTGCAGATTCAAAGTCCATTACACTAGATACAACACCATCCTGGTTATTAATACCTTGATGCATCGTGTCTATGTGCTATATCAAACATAAGGAATGATGAAAAATCCCAATCCCAAGATATGAGTAAAACCATCCATCTCTCATTACCATATCTAATAAAGTATTGATGGATCATAGACTTGTTGGACCTTTTGAATCAATATTGGAAATCAATGGTCAAATCATTCATCTCATTCTTCTATCTTCTTACCATGCTAACCTATTATCATGACAGTCAATAAAAATACCATCATGCATCCACAAATCATCAGTATGCATACATATCACATATCATAAGCATACATCACATTATCATGAACATATACATTATCCACAAATCATCCATTTGCATACATCATCACATCATAAAATGCATAGAAAAGTACACAAAAATAAATGCATCCATCCACATCATCGACATTTGCATAAGCATATCATATCATAACATCCATCCCATAATAGATCATAAAAAGATACCAAAAAAGAATATAACATATTTGTCGCATTGCATTTCATACGTGTACATAATAGATCATCATCATATATTCCATATCACATAAATAAAAGAAGTGCATCCATCACATTGCATCAATACGTGATCATAATACATAAGCATATCACATCACATCATATCATATGCATCCATACATCCATAAAACATGAAATAAGGAGGAAATCTTATATCGAATCCAAATCATCTCATATATATATCAAAAAAGTGTGACTGTCATGATACAATATTTGAATCAGTGTTTGTATGTCAAATCAAAAATACCATATCCATGAGGCTATAAAAAGGAGCCCATGAATGTATATTTGTATAAATAATTGTGCAAACAATAAAAAATTGTTTGCAAAAACTGCTAGCCATGGTGGTTGTTCGACTCACCCCTAACTGATGGTTGATCCTTAGCTCTAGGTGGTGCTCTAGTCTGCTGTGAAAAATCAGGTTGTCTCATCACCTGAGGAACATAATGATGATAGTGCATGCGATAATAAGCAGCCTATGTCACTATCTCTCTATATAACCAAGCTGATATGATTTGTCCCTATGAAGTTGCAGTCACTGCCTCAAGTTGTTGCCTCCACCCAATCTCCTGGGGCAGTTGTAAGTCCAGTTATTGCTACAACTGGACCTTGTGATCTCATTGTGCAGTCATATCTTATAGCTATTGACGCAACTGATCTCTCTTTATAGTTAGAACCTAAATCTATGCTTGTACATGCATCTAGCTATTGTGGAGGTGGAGGCGGTGGTGCTCTCAGAACCTGCCCATCATGTCCATCCTGTTGCCTTCGCACATGTACCTGATTTGGCTACTATTGGTTCCCATCACTTGGCACCTGGACCTTGTCCTGATCTTGCTGCTAGCCTCTACCTTGACCACCCTCCCTACCTATGTCTCTGTCTCTGCCCCCATTTTGGCCTTTTCCCCAACATCCACCTCTGTCTTTACCTCTACTTCTACCTTTGGGGTATCCCCCCACTAGATCTGCCAGGCAAGTAGGTTCCCTGAACCATGCATCATAGGTTGGAGTCATGCCTGCATTAGGTATACCTTGATCATATGCCTAGGGCTATGTAACAACCTATTTGAAATAATTGATCACCACAATGAGATCAATCTACGCACCCCACTATACCTCTCTGTGATCTCGCAAACACTACAATGTAGTCATCAACTGGCACATCCTAAATTTCTCCAAACTGTCAGGCAATGCGGTCTAGGAGGTGCCGCTTTATAATGGTGTGCTCTCTCCCTTGCATATATCAAGTTTGTCGAGCAAAGTCCAACTGCTGCTAATAATCATACCATACTAGATGCTACAACCACATCCTCCATCTAAATACAGTCATGTCATCAATGACACAACCAATAGGGTAGACCTGTGGGGCCCGTGTGTTGAAGGGTTATCAACACCGTATACCAGAACACGACAGGCTTATCCACATGAATATTTTCTAAAACCACCAATGGCTTCAATACTGCAATGTGCTCGCATGCACATATGTGGAGAAGTGTAACACCTGCTCCTATGCTCCTCCCCTCTTGATAGACAACGTCGTGCATATTATGATACAATGATGAAAAAAGAGTTGGACCCTAGGCATACATAACATCCCTCCTGATCATCCCCTCCCATACCAATCCCCATTTGGGACTGAAACCTCTGCCCCATTGGTTTGGGGCAATAACTCAAGAGATCAATGCTGCAATGAACAATCTGAAGATGGGCACTCTATCCTGATAAACATCAAGGTCTATCTAGGAGCTCACTAGAATGATATGACGTTTATATAGAAGAGAGCAGCATGTGTTTCTCTCGACATCCGTGTCATATATCACATGCTCAGCATGAATCAACAATCGCAATATGCGCCACACATCCTCCAATGTGATGGTGGCCTCACCAATGGGCAGGTGAAATTATGAGGTCTTGTTGTGCCACCTCTCAATAAGTGCAGTCATCATAGCAAGGTGCATTTGAACCTCAAGCAAGAAAGCGATGAAGCCCAATCCTAGCCTACCTAAGCACTCCACCTCTAGGTCATCAAAGTCTCTCACTATTGCCAAAATATCAGAATGGTGCTCCCACAACATCATTGGTGGAGGATCCTCCTGCATGCTTCACACATATAGCATCAATTTTTTGAAAAAAGTTGAAAAATTGATCAAAATTTGAGACTTTGCATCCAAAACATCAAACACATTGCTAAAATCAATAGCATCTCTGATTTTTGGGCATGTCACTATGTCAATTTTAGGGGTGCGTCATTAATTTGGTGATGCGCATCACTACGCTTAATAGAAAAATGACATTAGGGTGCATCGCTCTACTAAAAAATTGGATGCATCGTTGAAACCTAAGTGTGTTGCCCATCGCTTTTGAGTGATGATAAATATGAAATCTTGTGTGTCACTATACTAACCTAGCAACCCCCAAATCAAATGCGTCACCCAACCAAAAAATTAGGGTGCGTTGCTAAACTGGAGGTGCATCGCTATGATATCAATAGCGATGCTTCCAACGCATCAATAGCATTGCCATATAGTGACGCGGCTAGAGACCTAAATTTTACCCCTATTAAATGCACCTCAAAGCAAAAATTGAGAATTTTTTTGAGTCACATACCTGAGGTCTTGCATTTGCTCATTGTTGGTACTCTCGAACTCGCTTTGATAGGTGAAGAGGAAGCACTCATTGCACCATTTTGTCAGAAGGTTAGAGCTTAAAATGCAATAATCTCTAAGGCATGAATGCATAAATGAACTGGAAGTGTCACCCTTCTCACATATTTAAGCCTAAAAATTAGGGTTTTTTGCCCTAATTTGAGCCAAAAGCTAGGGTTTTGTTTTACTTGTTTTCACCTTGTGCAACATTTTTTGCATTTTTGAGGCCATTTTTGGCATCCTGGGGCTTGTTTTAGTACCTACACCTATATTTAGCCTTTTTTGAGAAATCAACCAAAAATTCAAAAAAATTGCCCAGTTTCTCAAGGGGGTAGGGAACCATCTTATTCCTTCTGTTGGGGCAATAGTGGGGCATCCAAAAATTAGAAATTTTTTACTTTTTGATATGAGCAATAGTTTTTAATCCGAAAAGTGGCAGTCTTTGGACCAACGTAACAAGTACCTCACTTCAAAGAGGGGCAAAATGTAGACACTTAAAAATGTCTTGAATGATATCATGCATTTGAATCAGGTATACTAACACTGTTTCATTCTAGAACCCATCCTCTTTTCACTTAATTGATTAAATTAGCCTAGTTATTTAATTAATTATGTCATTTTCATCTATTAATCTAATTAATCTAATCAGGATAATTCATCCCCTTTCATGCTAACATTTCATCTTATTAAATTAAATACATCAAGTTATTTAATTTAAATCTCTAAGTCCTCTTATTTAATTAAATAAATCTAAGTTATTTAATTAAATATTATATCACTTTCCACTTTTCATTAAATCATTTTTTTTAATGAATATCACCCCTAATTTGCATAATTCAAACTTTATTTAATTTTCAAATTACTAATAAATCTAATCTTCCCACTTGCAAGGGAATATTCCCTCTTTTACACATTCCTCTAAAAGGAATATTCCTTCCCCTTTTGCACATTAAAACTTTGTTTTAATTTGCTAAATATCTATTTTCCTCACCCATGAGAATATTCCAAAGAATATTCTCTTCCTTCACTAAGTTGAAAATGGGAATATTCTTTTTTGAAACAAACTCTTGAGTAAGCTTTTGAAAGTGTTTTTGTTTGAAAGAATATGAACCCTTGATCCTTTTCTTTATCAATGTGATGATTGATTCTCATCCATTGATGAGATTCCACGATCCATGCCTCCATCTTCCTTCCTTTTTGACCATTGATTAACCTTTTTAATCTTAACCCTTCATTTCTCATTTTTCCTCTTATAAATAGGTCACTATTTGGAGACAAATGGACCCATCTTTTAAGAGAAAACTCATGTTGTTAAAATCACTTTCACTTGCATTCATATTTAGCACTTATTTAGCATTCTTTTAACTTAATTTACTTGTATATTAGCTTGGCTTCCATTAATGGCTTCCATGATAACATAAATGCATCCATTTAGTATATTATGTAATTAGGTTTTTAATCTTTTTAGCTTAAAATCCATTTAGATTAGCTTTGCATACACCCATATTGATCATCTTAGCCTATATCATTTTAAAATAGCTTGCATCATGTCAATTTAGCTTTTAAATAATGTTTTCATATAAATCTATCATCGGTTTCATCGATTCTCTTCAATAGAATTGATCGAAACAAGCTCATTTATCCACGATATTGGGAAAGGTTCGCCATTTCACATCAATGCTTTGTAGAATCCAAACTATTCCATGATTCTTATCAGAAAGCGCCATCTTACTTTGTCATAAGCTTTTCTAACATCTAATTTCATCATCATGCTTGTGCTTTTTTCTTTGTTGAATGTGTGTAGGGCCTTATTTTCTATTATTATGTTGTCCACAATATCCCTACCAGGTGTGAACCCACTTTGGTTTTTTGAGATAATTTTCTCCAACAAGTTCTTGAGTTTGTTAGCCAGTGCTTTAGATAATATTTTGTAAATTGTGTTGCATAACGAAATTGGTTGGTAGTCACCAAAAGTGGTACAAGCCTCCTTTTTTGGTATTAGGGCCACTACTGTATTATTAATATCATTTACAAATTTCCTTTGTTTCCTGAAATCTTCTACCACTTCCCATACTTCTTTTTTCAGAAAGTGCTAGAATTTTTAATAAAAGAATGCTAGAAACCCATTTGGTCCTGGGGATTTGTCGGGATGCATTTGGAAGACCACATTTTTTATTTATTCCACTGTAAAGGGAGCAATCAACATGGTGTTTTCTTTTGGTGTCACTAGCTTTGGTATATTTGTTAGGATACTGGAGTCATTTAATAGATCTGTAGATCCTTCCAAAGCCAAGAGATGTTTAAAGAACTTAATTGCTTCTTCTTTTATTTCCTCTGAGGCCTTTAGTATCTTGCCATTGGTTGATTGAATTGAAATTATCCTATTATGTGCAACCTTTATCTTGGCTATATTATGAAAGAATTTTATGTTGGCATCTCTCTCATTCAACAAAACCCCCTTGACTTTGACCTCCAATACTCCTCTATTGCTAGTATTTCATTATAATCTTCCATTAATTCCTTCTCCTTCTAATAATATTTTTGGAACATGCCTTGTTTCATCACTTTGGTGTTCAAATCTACCATTTCTTCTTCTAACCTTTCTTTCTCAATAAAGATGTTTCTAAAAACTAAACAATTCCATTCTTGGAATTTCCTTTTTATGTGTTTTAACTTTTTTGTAAAGATGAAGCTCTTGGTCCCAACACATTTCGGTGCCTCCTTCCACCATGATTCTATTAGGCTCACTAGATCATCCTTCCTTAACCACATTATCTCAACTTTAAAGTAGTTTTTACGATGGTTCATTTCTTCTCTAATTATTAATTTGACTGGTAAGTGATCTGAACCTATTAGCGGAAGGATGCTTGACTCTAGCATTGAATTTGCTTCCAACCAATTTTGTGAGTAGAAAAATCTATCCAATTTCTCTCTTATACTGCTATCTCCACACTGCCTATTTGACCATGTGAAAAGTCCATCCTTTTGTCTAAATATCTAGCAAGTTATTTTTTTTTAGGAAGGTCCCAAAGGATCTCATAGAAGTTCAAATTATTCCATTTCCACCTTGCTTTTCTTCTATTCTTAACACGACTTTAAAATCTCCTCCTATAATGATTCTTTTGTCACTTATTATGGAGATTTTCTGGCTTAGTACCTCCCATAGTTTCTCTTTGTCTTGGTTTTTGGTTGGACCATAAACATTAAAGAGGAAGAACTTCATATTACATTTGAGACTTGAGACCTCACAAAGCATCCTTTTTACTTCCTTTTCTATTACATTCAAATCCACTTCATTGTTACCCCATAGGATTCCCAATCCACTTGCTGATCCATTTGCTTTTGAATATGATTCTTCACATCCACCTCGATGGATGAATCTTTTATCTTCTACTTCTAGCTTGGTTTCTTGTATCGGGATGATTTCTACGTCTACTCTTTCTAATTGACACTTTATTAAGTGTCTCTTGTTAGGGGCATTTAAGTCCCTGACATTCCAAGTTGCTATCTTCATGGCTCCCCAGGTTGGGAGCACTCTTCTCCCTATTTTATTTTAGGAAATTGATAATGCTTTTAATGCCTTTTTCATTTTCTATTTTTTCCCTTAATTGCTTATGAGTTTTCTGACCTTTCCTTTTCTTTGAAATTTTGGTTAGCTCTAACAAGCGAGCTACGGATTGGGATATGCATCTCGGTTCTATTATATGCAACTCATTGAATTCTTCTTCACTTTAACTTTTTTATGTGATTTTTTTGTTCTCATCAACCCTTTGTTTTTTTCATTCCTTGTTAACCTCTCGAGTTTGTTGTAAATTGGCTACCATTACCTCTTTTGCACTCTCCTAATTAAGTGCATCCTGGTTTCTTTTTGAGTTATTTTCTTCTTGTAGGGGGTTTTCCAGTATGGGCTTTTCCTTTGGGCTTGTAGTTTTGTGCTTTTGATGGCCTCTAATTTTTTGCTTTCTTCTTTTTTCCTCCAAACCTTAGTCACTTTTTGTGGGATTTTGCACATCTCTGTAGAATGGTTTCTTCTTTCTCACTTTGTATAAAAGAATTTTTTATCTTCCAAATACATCTCCAGCAACCAAATCCCATTGTTGGTTTTTAATTTTTTTTTCAAGATTTGTTTGATTGCAACTATCTTCATTCTAGCATAGAGATAGGAATTTCTTTCTACCATAGGTGTGTCAATCTCTATTAAGGTGCCTAAAGACCTGCCAATTTTTTCCAAACACTCTTATGTCCAATACTCCATAGGCATGTTGTATAGCCTAATCCATTTAGCCTCTATGTAGGGATTGTGGCTTTGTGGGTTGAAGTTTGGCTCCCATTTTTGCATGTATACAGGGCTTCCTTCTATTTACTAGAGACCAATTTGTAGGATTGATTCCATGTCTTCTTGCACCACAAAGGCTACTATGAAAAAGTTGTTTGGCAGGAATTTAATTGCATGATCTTTTTTCCAATTTTCCCTAGCCCATTTCTCAGTAGTTTTCCTTATTTCTTGGGCCCTATTATTCTACATATGATAGCTGAGTACTAAAGGAGTTCTATGTCTTCCCCCGTTTCTTTCTGAACATCTTTTTCTAAAATCTCTTCCGCCTTCTTTACTACCTTTGGCTTTTTAATTTCTATTTTGTTTGATCTTTTACTGGGTTTGTCCTTCTTGATTTGTTTCTTTTTGAGGTCTTTCTTTTCTTCTATGGGTTCACTTTTTCCATTTATGTTGTGTAACTTCTCTTTGGCTGGGTTGAGATTATGATATTTTACCTACGTATTGGATGATGCACTGTTTTCAACCTTTATTTTGGAGATAAGGCAAGAGATCTAGCTATGTTGTTCGACCATGTTATATAGTGTGGGTATTTGAATTTCATACTTGTCCTAGATCACCAATCTTCTTTCCCTCCATTTTTTTTAGATTGTAGGAATCAGTCGGGTATCCATCCCCCTATAAACTACAATGTGCTTGGTAAAAAAATTTCATGTGACCAATGGCATTGGTGTGACACACCCTCCAGTACCACGAGGACAGTGGGGAGACTAGACCTTGTGACCTCTTGCCTTCAACAAGATGCTTTAGCCAATCGAGCTAGGCCCATCGTCCCAAATACATATCTTTCCCCTTCTTATTTGCATCTTAATTTCAAATTTTATTTAGCTATGTATGGGGAGATAGATGTAATTGTCATTGCCGAAGAGAATTTCGCTTGTATTTTCACTTAAAATATTCACTTTATTTTTCATGAATTTTGTTTTTCTCAGTTCACAATTCTAAAATTTACAATTCGCATTCACAAGCAGAGCTTTTTGATATATGTTCAGGAATAAATTTTAAATTTTAAAATTAAATTAAATATTTTTAATTATATATTATATATTTCTCAAATATGAAATATTTGTTGTGTTTTTAGTAAATGAAAAATAATATTTTTAAATTTTTTGTAATGATTTAATTATTATAGAATTATACAATTTATATTATAATAATATATTAAAAACAATTATTATTAATAATATTTTTGTTGAATAGTTATTAAAATCTATAATTATTGATGATCAATATATAATATATTTATTTTAAATAAATTTTATTATATAATGTATTATTAATGTATATTGGGGAAGAATGGCTGAGGATGGGAAGTCTGAGAAAATCAGGATTGGAGAGAGCAACCAGGAAACTGAGAAGGAGATCGTAGACATTCCAAGGGATACTTCTTTGCCAGAATTAATTTCGGTGGATGTCTCAGAAATTGCAGAGACAGACGTATATCATCTTGAAAGGAAAGCAGTTATAGGAAGGTTTTTGGGGAATCGGTTGACAAGAAAAGAGATAGGCGAATGGGTGGTTGAAAACTGGTATTTTGATCCGATACTAAACTTCATGCCCAAAGGATTCTTTGTGGCTGTTTTCAGAACAGAAAATGAAAGGAAACAGATTCTGGAAGCACCAATTTGGAAATATGGATCTGCGTTTCTCTTCCTCCAAAAATGGGAAAGAAACTTTAATCCATTACTGTTCAAACCGTGTAACAGTCCAACATGGCTTCGGCTGTACAATCTCCCCTTTGAATACTGGTCAAATAACTGCCTCACAAAAATTGGTAACGCCTTGGGCCAAACAATAGAGGTGGATCTTTGTGAAGGCGAATCTATTATTTATGCAAGGATCTGTGTGATTACAATAAGAGAAATCCCGAAGACATTAGAATTAAAATCGGGAGGCAATGTGTGGAAACAAAACATTGAGATTGAAGTCCCAAAATTTTTCTGCTCTAAATGCAGACGGAGAAACCACAACACAGAGGGGTGTAGACGGTTTCCTCCTGCAAGAAGGGAAGTATGGAGAGAAAAACCAAACAAGATGGTGAAGGAAGTGTGCCCGAAGGAGGATCAAAATATAAGCCAAAGCGCGATGGAACAGGAAGGGATACAAGCATCCTCATTGGTAAAGAATTGGCAAATTATTCCGATGGAACCAAGAGAAGAAAGAAGGGATGTTGACCCTCGTTTCTTTGAGGAAGGCGAGATCCTAAGCACCCGCGAGAACTCCCCAATCAGATTGCTTAAATGGCATGACAGTGAATATCAAGAGGACTCAGAACATGAAACAGGAAGAGAAAATTTGGAGGATCTGGACATTTTGGATTCAAGAAGGATCCGACAAACGTCCAAAATGGCTTCAGGAGCAAAGGTGGGAAGGAAATCGAATAAACAAAAGAGGGAAGAAGAGGCAATCAAAAGCGAACAGCCTTCAATCCATTCGTATATGACGAGATCCAAGGGAGCAAAGGCCTCCCTTGGAGGAAGATGAAGGTCCTCTCTTGGAATGTTAGGGGCATAAATGCCCCTAACAAAAGGCGACTGGTTAAACGCCAGTTGGAGATTCAAAATCCAGATCTCATTTTGCTCCAAGAAACGAAGCTTGAAGGTGAAGAAATCTCGAAATTCATCAAACATTGCAAGATATGGAAAGGTACATTCGTAGAGGCGAGTGGTGCTTCTGGTGGTCTAGGTGTTATGTGGCGTGACGGAAAAACTAACATTTCCCTCAAGAACTCTAATGCGAATTGGATGCAAATAGAGGTAATAAACTAACTCACAAATTCTGTTTTTGAAATTCACAATATATATGGCCCAATAAAAACGGAGGAGAAAAAAGAACTTTGGGATTTTCTTTCCAAAATAATAGGCAAGGAAAAGGTAATTGTTGGGGGTGATTTTAATGCCATAATGGATTTAAGTGAAAAATTGGGGGGTTCCCGGAAAATTCTCCAAAGCCAAAAGGATTTTGTTAAATTTATTGATGAAAATAAATTGCTAGACATTAAAACTGCAAACGGCATTTTCACATGGAATAATAGAAGAAAAGGTTTTACTAATATTGCCGAGAGGCTAGATAGGTTTTTGTTGTCTGAAGACTAGCTGTAGGGAAATCTTCTGCCAACTTCACGAATCCACTCGGTAGCAATTTCTGATCACTATCCAATATTATTGGAAATTAATGAAGAGACAAAACTGGCAAGGTGTCAATTCAGGTTTGAGAAGTTGTGGCTGCGGTCTCTGGATTTGCCTGATCTTCTAAAACAGTGGTGGTTAGAACCATTAAATTTCTCTGGCTCAAAAATGTTTATTTTTCAGAAAAAGCTGCAGAGGCTAAAAGAGAAATTGAGAGAATGGAATAGAACTTGTTTTAAAAACATTTTTGCAGAGAAAGAACGCATAGAGGAAGAACTGGTATCACTAGGGGAAGTGGTTCTACTGAATGGAATGACAGGGGTGGAATTTGAGAAAGAAAAATCCCTAATCTCCGAGTACAATGAAATTCTCCTTAGAGAGGAATGTTTTTGGCGCACAAAATCAAGGGACACGTGGCTTGAGGAAGGTGATTTGAATACAATTTTTTTTCATAATTCAACAAAATTGAAAAGGAGTTGGAAATGGATTTCACAAATTAAGTTGGAGGATGGAAGTTTTGCGTCAAGTGTGGAAGAGGTGCAAAAGGCGGGGGTGGAGTATTTCTCCCACTTGCTTGGGGGCTTAAATGAAGCCGAAACCCTAAATTTGGAGATCATTGCAGACATTGAACCAAAGGTTTCTTTGGAAGAAAATGCATTTTTGATGGAGAAAGTTTCTTTGGAGGAAGTTAAGGCGGCTCTTTTCCAAATGCAACCTGACAAGGCCCCAGGCCCGGATGGATACAATGCTTTTTTCTATCAATCTTGCTGGGAGTTTCTGGGGGCTGACATTTTGGAAGTGGTGGAAGAATCGAGAAAGAAAAAAACCATTTTGAAGGATTTTAACGATACCAACATTGCTCTAATACCCAAAAAGGAGCAATGTGAATCCTTCGTTGATTTTCAGCCCATAGCATTGTGCAACACAATCTATAAAATTATAACCAAAGTGATGGCAAACCGGCTAAAAAGGCTTCTGCCACGGATAATCTCTCAGGAACAATCTGGTTTTGTGCCAGGCAGGAGCATCGTGGATGGCATTATAGTTGCTCATGAAGTTATTCATTCTCTGAAGAAATCAAGCACCAGAGGTATGCTAATAAAGCTTGATATGAGTAAAGCCTATGATAGGGTTCGGTGGCGGTTTTTAATTGAAATGATGAAGAAGCTGGGTTTTAGCATGGACTGGCTAAAATGGATCTTCAGTTGTATTTCAACCCCTCGGTACTCTGTAATAATAAACGGGTCTGCTTGCGGTTTTTTTAGTGGAGCAAAAGGCATAAGGCAAGGGGACCCAATCTCGCCCTTCCTTTACGTGTTGATGACGGAGGCTCTATGTAGTCAAATATCGAAGATCAAAAGTTCTGGAGGCTGGAAAGGTATTGAGATCACAAGGAGCATACCAACGGTTTCTCACCAATTATTTGCGGATGACACATTTTTGTTTGGTATGGCTTCGATGGAGGAAGCCCACAGCATCACGGCAACGCTTGAAAAGTATTGGGTGCAGTCGGGTCAGCAAATTAATGCAGAAAAATCTAGCTTATATTTTTTGAACACTCCAAAGGGTCTCCAACGGAGAATATCACAGGTATTGGGCTTTTCCATTGGTCAGCTACCATCAAACTATTTAGGGATTCCTTTGTTTGTTGGTGCGGCAAATTTCAAGGTGTGGGAAAGCACTATAAATAAATGAAGTTCTCGAGTGGAAAGCTGGAAAGGTCACTGGTTGACCCTAGCTGGTAGAATCCTGATGGTGAAGGCCGTGATTGCTGCTATACCGATTTATATGTTGTCTTGTGTTGAAGCCCCAGCAAAGGCTCTCCGAAGGATGACAGGCATTCAACGTAAGTTAGTTTGGGAGGGTTCCCACGACAAGAGAAGAATTCCACTATTATCTTGGGAGACGGTGATGTCTCCAAAGGAGCAAGGTGGTGCGGGCATAAAGGATCTGAGGATTCAAAACCGCGCCCTAGGGGCAAAGTTGGTGTGGCGGGTCTTCAAAAATTCTAAAACCACGTGGAGCAAAATTTTAAGGGCAAAATATTTGGATTCTATGGTTCCAGAAAGGATCTTAACTGTGGCAAATCCACAAAGGGGATCAGCCATTTGGAACTTCCTTCTAAGCTGCAGGGAAGTCATTTGTGATCATCTAACATGGGGGATCGGTGATGGTAAGCAGGCGTGGTTCTGGGAGGAATCCTGGAATGGTTACCCAGCTCTCATTTCACTTCCAAACTTGGAGGAGGCGGTAGCCCCCTCAAAAGCTATTTATGGTGATCATTTACGTAACTACATCACGGCTAGGGTGGAAAATGGGACTTGGCAGTGGGAATGGAAGCAGTTCGATTTTTTGCAAGACCATTTGCAAGCTTCGTTGATGGAAGAATTATTAAATAGGCGGATCCTCCTTTCGGACTCCCCGGATTCCATTCATTGGTGTGCCTCCAAAACCGACGCTTATTCCGTTAGGGCGGGTTATAAGATTATAAAGAATGAAGCCTTGTTGCTTGCGTGACCGAAATGGCTTTGTTGGGGGAAGAAAGTTCTCCCAAAGGCGGGTGCCTGGGTTGCATTACATGAACGGGTGCTGACGGGTGACAGGCTGGAACGTATGGGTATCTACGGACCCCATTGGTGCGTTCTCTGCAAACAAAACTCAGAGGATGCCCAACACCTCTTGTTGCAGTGCGAATTCGCACAATCTTGTTGGCGTTATTTCTGTGCGAAACTTGAATGGCACGGGCCCCTTCCGAATTCCTTAAAAGATCTTTTTGATTCATGGCCAAATATGTACAAAGGTGCAGCGTTTGGTGGACTCTGGTCGGAAATTCCGGCAATGGTGGTCTGGCAGGTGTGGCGCGAGAGAAACGCGAGAATCTTCAAAGGCAAATCTTCGGCGTTAGATGGTGTAATATTCAAGATAGAATCCTGGGTGTGTGAACATCTCAACCGAAGCCTATTAAAAGACAAATTTAAATACTGGTCTGCTTGGGATGGCAGAATGGCCAAGGCGTGGAGCATGTTAAAGTCTCAAAATTGTAATCTGCAGAGCTGTAAAGGTGGCAGGAATAATTCGAAGTGGTTTTTGCCACCAAGAGGCCGCCTGAAACTCAACTTTGATGGGGCCTCCAGGGGCAATCCTGGCCTTTCGGGGGCTGGCTTTGTCATTCGAAATGATGTTGGGGTAGTAGTTGGGGCTGCTTCATTCAAATTGCCTTGGGGAACGAATAATGAAGCCGAGTGCTCGGCGCTACTTGAAGGTGTTAAATTCTGTGCTTCGAAAGGATGGCAGAATGTGGACTTCGAAGGTGATTCTCAGATTGTGGTGAGATCAGTATCTGCCAACTATGCTCCCAGCTGGAAACTAATGACTTGGATTGAGGCCATACATAAGGAGCTCAGCAAAATAAAAGAATTTACTTTATCACATGTGTTCAGACAAGCGAATTCAGCAGCGGATCTCCTCTCAAAATTCGGGATAGAACAAAATGAACAGGCAATTTTTTCAGTGAATACTAACACTTGGTCTGGCTTGGAAGAAATATGTGCGGTTGAGTGTATGCAAGATTAGACATAACCAAGGCTGCGAATGGTCGTCAACATGTTTGAGAAAACAATAACTGTTAAGAATCTCCAGGTTTTTCTGGTTCATGTGACAGATAATAGAGTTGCTCTGGAAATGTTTCAGTTTAGGAGAATGGAGGAGCTCGGTGCAGGCATCATTGCTCTGATGTGTTTGTATTTAAATCTTTGTAGCTTTGTTATTTCAGAAATAATTGATGAGAGCCACCCTCTCTGGTGGCAATTAAAAAAAAAAAAATGTATATTGGATCAAGTAGAGTTATTATTTATTAATATGATAAATATTTTAAATTTAAAAGACATCTTAGTATTTATTACAAATGTTAATGATAGTTTAATTTGAGATTTGAATGTTGAATATTTGAATTATTTTAAAAATGAGTTGTTTATAGCAAGGAATGTAATTAATTTACAATTTAAAGTGTCACCTAAGTTAAATGCTATTATGATTTTTTAAGAATTTAAGGGTAGAATAATTTAAGACATTTTTGGTGATTTTATAAAAATAAAATATTTTAAAGGTATTAAGATTTGTCAATATCGATGATTATTTATATATTTAGTTATTTATAATGTATCATTAAAATATATTATAACATGATAACTATATTTTATTATAATTTATTGGATGCCTCGCCCAAGGTTAAATTTTAAAAATGAAGAGTAACAAAGAGAACATCGAAGAAAATATGCTCTAAACTATATGAGATAATAACATGAACAAATGGTTGATGCACAAAGAGAGGAAGTAAAAAGTCTTCAAAATGAGAAGTAACGAAGATAATATGCTTGAAATTATATGAGACAACGATGTAAACAAATGAGTGATGCACAAAGATAGGAAGTAATAAATTATTGTAACCAAAATGATAGAGAAAGACATGTTAAACATAGTGCAAATATGACAATGGAAGAGATTGAAGCAAAAATGAGACAACATGCTAATGATATAATAACATATCATGCACAAACATATCAAGTGGAACAATATATATTGAGAAGAAGACATTGCCAATCTCATGGGAATGCTGAGGTTAGTTCTAAAGGGATAAATTTTATTACAATAGACCATGTGCTACAAACACCAAATAATAGATTGCAAGATGTAATGAATATTTGTACTCAAAATCACTTAAAAAATAACAATTCACAAGATGAGTTAACATCTCAACTAGAAGAAGACGAAGACAATTGCAAAGAACACAAAATAGAAGGGATCAAGGAAGAGTTAATAATAATAGAAATGTTGATATTGATTTGAAGACTTTACAAATGATATTTTGACAAGGACTAAATGAACTTGCTACACCAAGTATGTGCTACATTTGTGAAGAAAGTTATCTTACAATGAAGGTTATACAAGTAACTAAAGGCCCTATTTGTAATTGATGTTGACATGAGAAGCATGAACTTCAATTTTCAACAACAAACAACATGGATCCTGGTTCACAACCATTAGAATTTGGAAAATAAATGCAAATCTAGGAAATGTTGATAGCACATATCAACCCAATTCTTCAAGTCACATATGTAATTGGAGGTCAACATAAATATAAAGGACATACCATTAATTTTTTGCAAAAAGTAAGAGAAATAGCTAAAATCTTACCATATTGGATAAAATATTTACCAATTATTATTGTTCGAAAGAAGGATCATTGTGGAACGAATTACAATTTTCCAGTCAATAGAGAGAGGGTACACAAAGCACTAAAATATAAGATATAACGTGGTAAGTTCTATATAGATGTTCAAATTGATGGAAATACTCTTAAAGCATGAAATTACATGCAATTCAAATGAAAATATTTTTGACAAATTAAACTTTGTTCATATGGAGTTTGATTTAGATGCAAATGAATATGTATTTGTGGGTCTAGCGATAGAGATGGATGAAGGAAACATTATTTATCACACTACATCAATGACATCAAAACCACCAAATGTTCAAAGAGATATGGAACTAATCCATGCATGGGTAAATAATCATAATCTAGATCCTAGATCACTAATTGATTGGCCAATAATTGGAACATCTCTAGTGAATGAGTATGTCATTGAAGGATTACTTGATATGGCTTTTCCAACACTTTTTCTAGATGGACTATGTGATTGGATAGAACCACAAATAAGGAGAGTCCATCTACATGATTTTATTAATAATTTATTTCAATATAGGGATTGAATCATTTTGGATGATACCCTCAATTTAGATATTATATGATGAATATGATTACAAGACATCGTGCACAAAACTCATCTGCTGTATTTGTCAAAAAGAGCTTTCAATATATGTCAATCACAATCAATGAGTTATGAGAGAATATGGAAAATATCCCCCACTCACATCTAGTTGACCGTTTGATGTGTTTTGGTACCACACTAAGGGGTACAAGATCTTATTAGGAAAAATGTTGAGCTAAACTAATTGACCTCTTGTATCAAATCAAAACACCAACTATTTTCTTTACTTTGAGTGCAACATATATGTATTGGCCAGATTTGTATGCACTAATGCTGGGAACACAAACAACTAGTCCAAAAGAAGCACAAAAGTGGTGACAACAAAATATTATTGATTATCCATATATTGTGGAATATTACATGCACCTATGATATACAATGTTTTGAAAGGAAATAATACAAAAGGGAATGAAAGTAAAAGATTATTGGTTGAGATATGAATGGAAACATAGAGGATCACCACATGTGCATGGATTTATATGGTTAGATGGAGCACTGAATATAGACAATCTTAATTGGGGAAATGATCATGAAAAAAAAAATGTACAAAAATATTTTGAATCTATTATTCATGCATGGAATCCACGAGGAGATCCACACCAACACAACATATAGGTATGATATTAATTCTCAATTATATATGTTTGAAAATATATTATACTTAAAAATATTGTATGTTAACTAATAAAATATGTTATATCATCAATGATAGGTCCTACATAATTTTAGAGGATAGAGGATCACCACATGTGGATGGATTTATATGGTTAGATGGAGCATTGAATATAGACAATCTTAATTGGGGAAATGATCATGAAAGAAAAATGCACAAAAATATTTTGATTCTATTATTCATGCATGTAATCCATGAGGAGATCCACATCAACAAAACATATAGGTATGATATTAATTCTCAATTATATATGTTTGAAAATATATTATACTTAAAAATATTGTGTGTTAACTAATAAAATATGTTATATCATCAATGATAGGTCCTGCATAATTTTACACAACGTCCATGCCTTCAAAATACATAATATTGAGCTAGATAGACTTGGAACGTGGTTATGAAGAGTTACTCAATTGTGTTGAACGCCATACAATATGTGAAGAAGGTGCTTGCCTCTGTAGGAAAAGAGGAAGGATGGTTTGTAGGTAAGCTATTCAGATATTTGAATATTTTGTATCAAGTAATAATTAAAATGTTTGTATAAACTAACAAATGACCTTATGTTTGTAGGTGCAATGCACCATGGCCATTGCATTTAGATGGATGAAAATTATTTAAAGACCCAATCACAAGAGATAAAATATATGAACCTACAATAAATGATGATTAGGTGAATACATGTAATCATAAATACTTCAATTATGGAGAGAAAATGTAGATTGACAACCGATTCTTTCAAGACATGTTGTAATGAATTATATTGCAAAGTATGCAACAAAAGTTGAAAAGAGTTCAAAAACATATCATCAAATGTTAATTGAAAACCTAGATGAAGTAGCATTAAGAACATACAAAAGACTTCTAATAGAAACCCTCATTGAAAGAGACATTGGAACACAAGAAACATGTCATATGCTATTGGAGTTGCCATTTGTAGAAAGTAGTAGAGTATTTGTCACATTAAATGTTTCAAGAGAGGTGTTCAAGACAAAGACAAAAAATGAAGAAAATGATGATGACAATCACCTAAAACATTTTGTTGAAGAATATTTGGATAGACCATATGCAATGGAAAGTGTTGCACTTATAGATGCAACTATATCTTGGGCTTATAATCCCAAGTGGAGAAGAGGTAACAAATGGGAAGCAAAGACTATAGCAGCTATTGTGAGAGTGTTTCCAAGATTTATCACCATACCTACACATCATTCAGAAAAATGGGTTGACTTTTGTTGGTTAGAATTATTGTTGTACAAGCCATTTCACAATATGCAACAATATGCAAAGAGATATCGGACTTGATGAGACTACAATTATATCAAATTGGGAGTCACTCAACTATAATCCATGGCATTTGGAATGGAGTATTATAGATGAAACTAAAAATTATAATGATTTCGAAGATGAGGATGTTATACCTAATGATCATAATACAATTGAACATGAGTGGGAGAACATCTCAAGTCTACATTGTGGACAAATTATGGATGTAACAAAGATAGATATGTTGGGTAGAAGAGATGTTGATGACAAACTCTACGAAGTACTGAATATTAAGGAGAAGATTACACAAATAAAACAATCAAGTTTATCAACACCATCAAAGAGAATGGATTACTATTACCAAATGATATAATGTCCAGGATATCATATGGAACCTTAGGTACTAAGAAAAAAAAAACACTTGATATTATTATGTCACATTATTATCAAGATGAAAATGT
>VDFB02000015.1:590210909-590223620 GCA_007258455.2 Sequoia sempervirens | reverse complement strand
GCATGAAGAGGATCAATACCACTTGGATGCGAAAGCCAAAGCCTCCTGCTGCCAGGCTACCTAAGCAGATAATTTCAGAAGAGCTGAAGCAGGAGTATTGCGATATCATTATGCTGCTCAGCAGGGTTAACGGTAGCCCACAATCATTTGTGTTCGAGCCATGGATGTTCTTCTACATCAGCGTGGTACTTGAAGGAAAGGTGCAAGTAAATTGGGCACAGATGATAAGTGATAATATTGACGAACAGTTCCGGAGTCTGAAGAGAACGAAAACATTCTACATGAGCTCGTATGTTATTTACATGCTTGCTCGAATGACCAAGTATAGAGGGTTGGCATACTAGGAACCAATTGGCTGTGGTTATAATCAGTTCAAGATTCACGAATCTTGCAGACAATTGCATCTCACGCATACAGTGGACTTCAAGAGAGTAAATGATGCTTTCACTATGTACATCACAAGGACCCTCCAATAGAGGTTGCAACAGAGAATATCCGAAGAGGCACAGACATTGATAGAGGATTATGGGTGTTGGTTCGTCCAATTCCCGAAGTTTACTTATTTAAGGCTGCCAGGGTACGACTCATATCTCTACAAATTACCGAGGTACCCCACCAACATGATGATACTACTTGAGTTGTCTAGGCAATTGGTGGCCTACGACAAGATCATAAGGAGAAAGAAGAAGGGAGGCTTGCATTTTCCCATTGTGTTGGGAAACTCACTTGAAGAATGCCCTACTCTGCAGGCAGCCAAAGAGGCTGAAGATGAATTGAAGTTCTATAAGTTAACTCTTCATACTAGCCGACAGGATTTTGATCCTCGGGGAAAGATTGGAACCGTTCAGGGTTAGGAGTATAGACACAGAGCCCACTTGGAAGATTTTTGGGCGAATGCTGGAAGTGAGGCTGAGATTAGGAAAAGAATGTTTTCGAGGCTGCCACTCAAGTTGATTAGAGAATGTGAAGTGATCCAAGTGCCGGACCAAGTCGAAGAAGATACCAGGCTGATTCATCCGGATTATGAGGCAGTAAAGAACACACCGATTCCACCAGTAGATTGGGCCGAATCGGAGATCACGGATTTAGACACCTTGTCTATTCCCGTTTTGACTTTCACAAGGGCTTGGGTAGAAGAACGTGTTCACAGACTAAGGAGGAGGTCAGTTGCTTTCACATACGACCTCATGGGTGATAAAAGGCCACCGGTGTTGGTGAAAAGAAAGAAACAAATTGCCCAGCCTCCAGAGCCACAACCACCGCAAGAAGAGCCACAACCACAACAAGAGGAACCTGTTCAGCCAGAACCCCAAGGATCGGAGGACACATCATCGACTCAGTTGGTGACCCATTCCTCTAATGTGCGTAAAGTTTCACTATTTGCAGATCAGAGGACTCGAGGGAATGAAGAACCAGAGGTTGGGGAAGTTAACCAACCAATGCCGAGAGAGTTGGATACCCAGAGCGTCAATGATCCTGAGGGTGCTAATAAATCAGATGAAGGGGAAGAAACGGAAACAGACACCCACTTTGATTATGCCTTCGAAGATGAAGACGTTGGAGCTCGTGGAGAAAGCGATCAAGACATTGAAATAATTGAGCCTCAGCAGAATGTTGCTCGGGAGGAGGTTCGTGAAGTGGAGGCAACTGAAGAGCAGCCCCTGATTATTTATGATATTCAGCGCAATTGGCTCTCGCAGGAAATCAGGAGGGATCACGATGACGATGCTGACTTGGTGGTTGAAATGGAAGAGCTTCTAAACAGAACAAGTAAGTCGCCGAAAAGGAAGAGAGCGAGAAAGTATACAAGAATGGAGACTCATGAGGTAGGTTCACGCAGCCTCCATATTGCTGTTCCAAGAGAAGATTACGATTTGAGTGATGCAATGCCAGAAAATTACACGGTCACCACAATTGAGTTGGGACGTCCTTCCGGAGTGCAGGTGGTGGAAGAAGCTGAAAGTTCATTCTAGGCATTGAAGGACAGGTTGGTGAAGAAGGAAGGGAAGTACAAAAGATTGAAAAAGGAGCACAAGGCATTAGTCGAGTATGTGCAACATCTAGCACATCGAATCGCTTAGGAGAACCCAGTGGTAGAACCTCCGCCTGAGCTACCACGAGAGCCAATCAGTGGGCTTGAGGAGATGAAGAGAGCTATACGAGAGGGAGACAAGTGGATAAGTGGTGTCCGTGCTGAAGCAGAAAAGTTCATGGCTGATCTTGTCTCATCATTTCAGAATGCATCTGATATCCTTTCACGCCTAGATAATGTCGAGCAAGCTTGGGGAGACACCCATATTTTTTAGGACAAAACTATTCCCCACCTTGCTGTTTTGATGTGTGTGCCCACGCAAACTTTGGTGAATGAAGGAGTGATCCAGGCAGGCGACAGGTATGATTTTCGTGGGTGGCATTCGGCGGCATTCACTGGAAAGAATTTCTTCGACACGGCAGCTGTAGAGTCCACCAGGATCAAGAAGGAAATGAGGAATATTCACGAGAGTATCCTCAACACATTGGAGGCATTGTTCGCCAAGAGGATGGCTCCTAAAGAAGTTGAGATTGACGGATTGAAGGCAAGGTTGCAACCTTTCTTCTCTGAGATGAAGAGGTTCTCTCAGCTGGACTTTGAGAACATGTCGACATTTTCAGCGATCATTCAGAGTACGCAGGGCTCTATAGAAGCTTGGAGAAAGTCATGTGATAAGCATGAACAAATGGTGGCTATCCTGGAATATCAACTAAATCTTACTCCAGCAATTTCTGAGGAGGTTGACGAGGTGCTGACACGATTCGTAGCATACGCGGTCAGAGAGAAGAGCAAGGGAATCCGAGTCATGGACGAGAATCTTCTAGAAGGGTAGTGGGCATTAATTGCTCATGGTGGTCAAGGAGGAATTTGCTATTTTTGACACCACTCCACCTTCTGGCAGTTTTTAGGGCAAAACTTGTCTAGGGCTGAGGTGGCTCGATCTGAGCCCTCCATTGTAATTCAATTTGGACCATCCATTGAGACTGGCCAGCTATATAAGGGGGAGTCCCCCTCATTTGTAATCTAATAGTTAGAATCAGAGAATAGTCAGCATAGTGGATTTTGGAGCAGAATAGAGAGTAGATACTTTTGAGTTAGAGTAGTTTTCATTGCATTGTTGGAGAAGAAGGGGAATTCTCCCTTTGAGAATTTTGTAAGAGATTGTCACAAAAGGCTAATCATAATAAAGCATTTCATTGATGGTGAATTTGAACTTTGTTATGAACAGTTCGTGAGGTTTCTTCTTCCTTTGACTTCAACTAGGACTTAATTTCATTCTAATAGTTAAATATGGATGCTTATGCTTGATGTAAGTGAGCTTCTATCCATACCACTAACACTCTTACTGATGGTAAGCTTGTCTTGCGTGGTCAACTGGAACATTTCATACTTAACTTCAATCAAGATTCATGTGTAATTATGCATCGTTGTAATGGTGGTTGCATTATTGAATTGTGATTTGAACATCCATTTTACCCTTTGAAGATTGCACTTACTTTGTCGAGGCTGTCCAATTGGAGGCTAGACAATGTTTGTTAGAAGTTCATTGAAATCGAGCATAACACCCTTTGCATTTAGGTTAGAATTTAGAATTTAGAAATCTCTGCAGCAATTCAAATTCCGCATACTTTTTGGTTAGTTTTATGAAACTTGCACTCCAAAGCCAAATCATTCGCACAAAATCCCTTTCAAAGCAAATATTTGTTGTTTACTACACGTATCCTGAACAATTGCGTAAGTCCCCTCGTAAGAACACAACAATACACATCAACCAAACTGGGTCTATTCGCATTAAAGGAACCTTGGAGTTGAAAGCATGATCTTACTCGCAATCTTAGCATGCTGAATACTTTGTTCAAGAGAGAATAGGGTATCCGTTGGGAAACTTTGTTCTGCTAATTGGTGCGGTCACAAAAACCACGTCAACAAAGATTCATTCCTCGATGGGTTTTCAAGGTACAATCAAATAAGCATAGTTGAGGAAGACAAACTTAAAACAACGTTCGATGTTGAAGATAGAGTGTATGCATACAACCGGATGCCTTTCAGTTTATGCAACATTCCAGAGGATCATCCTGCATATATTTGATAAGATGTTTGTAGGGAACTTCAAAGTATTTTTGGATGACTAGTCCATTTTCAGCAATGAACAAACACATCTAAAGGCCCTTCCAGAATGCATGGAACGCTGCAGAGCGACTTGGTTGTCACTCAACCCCAAGAAGTGTCGGTTTATGGTACCCCATGGGTAACTACTCAGACATATAGTTTGTAAGGTGGGACTGAAGACCTATCCTGACAAAATTCGGGTGATCATGTAGATGGAAACTCCTCAAAACGTCATGGGAGTGAAGTCATTCCTCGGTCACATTGAGTATTATAGACGGTTCATAAAGAACTTTGCCCAAATATCATATCCATTAGACATACTCACAAGGAAGGGGCAACCGTTCAAGTCGACTAAAGCACAGGAAGCAACCTTCAAGGAATTAAAGGTATGGTTGATCAATTCACCAATCTTGGTGTACTTGGATTGGAGCAAGGAGTTTCATGTGCATGTGGATGCATTGAACTTTGCAATCAAAGCAACACTAGCACAAGTGGGCACTCAAGGATTAGACCATCTAGTGTACTTCATTAGCCAGCTATTGTCCAAAGCAGAGAAAAACTATAGTACGACGAAGAGGGAAGCCTTAGGAATGGTGTACGTCGTACAGAAGTTCAAGCACTACCTACTGGCGACCCCCTTCACATTTTATGTGGATCATCAAGCACTAATGTACCTGGTGAACAAGCCGAGCATTCAAGGGAGGGTAAGTCGATGGTTGCTACTCTTGCAAGATTTTACATTCACCATCATCGTACAGCCAAGAAAGAGTCATGTCATCGCGGATCAACTGTCTAAAATACGATCCGGCGAATCACTCGACGATGTAAACAAAGACTTCCCTAATGCACATCCGTTTCAAATAGCGACACTACCCCCGTGGTACAAGAAGATCGGGGAGTACCTATCAACATCGCCATTCCCCAAGGATACGCCACCGGTAGAACAACGGAAGTTGGTACTGAAGAGCAAGACATTCCAACTCATCAACGGGTTGTTGTACAAGATGGGACCTGATCAAGTACTCTGACGATGCGTCATGGAGGAAGAGATCCCGGGAATGTTGAAGGAAGCACACAAGGGACTAGCAGGACACATGGGGCCCGACACCACAGCAAGAAAATTTTTATTGGCAAGCCTCTGGTGGCCAACCATTCACACTGATGCATGAGAATGGGTGGTAGGGTGCGATACATGCCAAAGGGTTGGTAAACCTCTAAAGAGGGACTTCATGCCACTATTTCCATCACAACTTCAAGAGTTATTCGAACGGTGGGGACTTTATTTCATCGGGCCACTGAAGGTCAATCAACTACACAGGTGCAAATACATAGTCGTCGCCACAGAGTACCTAACGAAGTGGGCGGAAGCCTGAGCACTGTCAGACAATACTACAATAAGTACAACAAGGTTCGTGTACGAGCAGATTGTTACAAGGTACGGAATACAAATTCAAATTACAAGTGATCGGGGAGGTCACTTTGTGAATCACGTCATACGACTAATGACGACGAAATTCAAGATTATACACAACCTCTCGAGCCCGTACTACCCAAGAGCAAATGGCCAAGCAAAAACAACCAGCAAATTACTCGTATCAATCATCCATAAATCTTGTGGCATTGAAGAGGCAGATTAGGAGGAATGACTACCAGTCGTACTGTGGGCATACCATATGACCTACAAAGTAACAACTTACCATACACCGTTCCAACTCATGTACGGGCAAGAAGCTGCAGTACCGGCAGAATACCTGGTGCCAAGTTTAAGGATTGCGGTGGAAAATAGACTAGGTGATACGAAGAGTTTGAAGGAGAGATTATTCCAATTGAATAAGTTGGACGAACGATGAGTACTAGCTCGGTGGGTGACGGAGGCGTTGTAGAAATGGCAGAAGTTCTAGCATGACAAATATCTTTGGCGGGCAAACTTCTAGCTAGACAGTTAGTCTTGAAGTATAACGGCCGTAACAAACTGAAGCCGAGCAAGTTTAAAATAAGATGGTTGGGGCCATTCCGAATTCACGAAGTTGGAGAAAACGAAGCAATCAAATTAGCAAGACTAGACGGCATTGTATTGAAGGATCCTGTGAATGGGTCGAAGTTGAAGATTTACAAGGAAAGAAGAGAACTTGTGCAGATAAATATGCTTGGATATGCAACCAGAGAGGACTGGCCGGTGCAGAGCAAAGAAGCCATTCAAGAGCAAGATTGGGGCTTAGGAGGCAATGGATATGTTCCAAAAGAGGATTGGGTGGTACCAAGTGGTGGAGGAAAAGAAAGACTAGTTCACAAGCGTGTAGAAGGCATCGTAGTACCCCGAGTGCACAAGCACTTAACCAATGTTGTGTTTGGAGCCCCTACCCTCTAGAAGAGGGTACATGACCACTAGAAGTATCAGGCACAATATGAACATGTAAGGAGGGGGTATCTCGCTAAAGAGTTGGATGAGGAAGCTCACAAGGAAAAAGAAGAGCAAGCGGCAAAGCAATGGAGGGAGCACCAACCAAGTGACAATGACGACGAAGACGAAGAATGGTGGGATGATGAACAATGGAGCGCGTACGCCGAGAAGATTAGCCCATGCTTGAAGACAATTATAATGACAGAGGATATGTTCATGTCACATGTTGATGGATTTACGGAAGACTTACTTAAGTATATGAGAACAAATAGGCGGAAGACACCAAGGGTAGCGAAGGTGGTGACGAAGGATGGGCTATGGAGAGTCATATCGAATCCAATCAAGCCATCAAAGGTAGAAAGTGAAGAAGTGACATGGTAACAGTAGTATGGTGGGTGATACGCCAACAACAATTTTAAAGGTATAGGCCCCGCCCCTCTGGAAGACAAATGGTTTGACTTAAAATACATGGGGTCTTGTTGTGATGAAGAATGTTAAAAACAACCACCATACACATGTAAATGGCAATATGCTTTGGAATTAAAGGTCCGCAAAGCCGACGAATGCAGGGGTCAAAAGGGAAAATGAAGAGAAGAGAAAGAAGGATAAAGAGAAAAAAACGAAAATTGAAGAGAGAGGAAAGAGAAAATGATAAAGGAGAGATAAAAGATGAAAGAGAGAAAATTGAAAGAAAAGAAAAAAAATTAAATACTACAAATATTGTGAAGTGGGGAGAATTAGAAAAAATTAAAAACTTAGAAAAAAAAGGAAATAGAAGGAGAAAAAATAATAAGCGAGGAGAAAAGAAATGGGAAGAAAAAATTAAAAAGGAGGTTATTAAAATGAAAAGTGGAAAAAATTAAAGTAAAAGGTATTATTAAAGGAAGAGTTGTGCAATCTAAAATCTCACAACATATACAAGAAAGAATGTATTCAATTAATACTCAAGGGTTGGATGAAAAATAGAAACAAAAAGGAGAAACTGGCATCACACAAGAAACTGGAATTTTTGTACAACCAAGGGAAAAGCAAAGAAACAACCACATTGTATGGTCGTGTGGCAAAGGAGTTGTACAACAGTCTCACAAGGGAACCGTACAACCATATGAAGAGAAGGAATCGCCAGAGCAAAGAAGCATTCGACCAAAGCACACAAGGTTAGGTCTGTACGAGAAGGTGGGAAACATAAGTCATACGATGGTAAATTGATATGTTTGTACAAGTAAAGCAATCAGTTGTACAAAGTGAAGGGAACAAGAGGACCGTACGATTTGCAAAAAGTAAGGTCATACGCACAAGAGCTTGGGAAATCATTCAAGATAGAAAAAAACAAATTTGTACAAAGGAGAAGATACGTCGTACAGTTAAGGAAGGTGATCACTGTACAAGGGAGGAGAAGAAGACAGGCCATATGTAGCAAGCAAAAGGAGGTTGTACCATTCATCGAATTAGTCACTAATCAAGTCATACCACTCATCGACCATAGGAGAGCACAACATCAAAACACTAAGGTATTCGTACCATTCATCAAACTTGGAAAATCACACCAAAGTCAGACAAAAAGGGTCGTACCAAATATCAAATAGAGCTTCCAAAAATCAAAAACAATTATATTAAAATCTCACCAACTTCGGGGGAAGACAAGCGTCATAGCATATATCAACTGGAGGAATTGGAGGGTGTTTCATATTCAAACCAAAGCATTGTCATTTTCGCAAGTGGGAGAAAACGGACGCCAGCACTAGTGGAAAAGGGAAGAAGATAGTACTCAGGGCCAAGGTTGTTGGAGGCAAGGCAAACAAAGGAAAAATGGACAACGTGACAACAAACTCCCTAACTTGGGAGAGCTTTACAGGCACCGAGTGCAAGACATGGTGGCAAGAGACAACGCCAGACTACCCTATTAAGCGAGCACTTGCTTTGGCACAGGTAGAAAAGGTAGCCCAATGTCCTTTTTTCAATGCAAGGGAATTTGAAAGCTATTTGAAGGCTATTGTGGCGAATTATAACCAACACGCTCATTGAAGCACAGTTGAATGAGGGGTTTCCAATTACCATCACCTTCTACCCAACGGATTTCAAGAGGGTTTTTGGAATACCTGCGTCTAGGCAGGTGGTTGCCAAACCAACAACCAAGATGAATGCACAGCAGAAGGTGATGATTATCAAACGCATTTACAGACTAGACATAACCACAAAAGATAAAAAAAAATCTGGAACGCATGTGCCAGAGGATTCTAGAAGCACATGCAGGTAAATTCTAACTGGAAGTGTTTAATGGATCTTATAAAATGCAAATTGACAGGAGCCAGTAGAGCCTCAGACATAGTGACATGGATGGTTGATTATATGTTTGGACTTAGCGTATGGCGAGTATACAACTGGGCACTGTACCTATCAGAGAGAATCAGAGAGTTTCTGGAATGCAAGCATAAAGCATTCTACATGATTCAACACTTGATAGCCTTGTTTCTGGACACAGTGTATAACCTGGTGCGGGGAAATTACAACCGACAGGCGACTACGATTGTTCTTGGCCAATAGTCTTCAGGTGGACAACCTTGGACGCCAGAGCAGCAGGAGAGGAACCAAGAACGGTGAAGAGGAAAAGGAAGCAAGAAAGTAGCGATGACTATGAGCAGATAGCATTGTCCTCGTTTGCAGCTAGCACCACACCTGTAGCCGTCTATTCGGTGGGGGTTAACCCTCGGGTAATGGCACCAACCGAGTAGCAAGAGTTGGTCGAAGGAAGAGCGGCCAAAGGGGAAGAAGTTGCCGAGGGTGGAGTAGCTGAGGGTGCACCAGCCAAGCAGCATGAGTTGCCCGAAGGAGAAGGAGTTGTTGAGGGTGGAGTAGCCGAGGGTGCAACATTGGTTGGCACGATGGAAGAGATTGACACCATATTCGTAGCATCACCAGGAGGGACACCGCATTTTGACGATTGGTTGCAATTATTGGGGACTCCTATTCGGATAGAAGATATTTCTCCCATACACTCGCCTCATCAGATGGAGGTAGAGGTGAACATAGAGCAGCAAGAAGCCGTAGCAGCCGAGAGCACACAACTGGCGATGCCATGTCAGCCGCCAAGTAGTCGGCCACCGAGCAACCAGCAGCTGAGATGGGAGAGCTTGTGCAGTAGGTATTGCACATTCCTTCAGATGAGGAGCCCCACGCTATGCCAAAGCCAGTCGTGCTTGCCTTCGCGGAAATAGATTAGGAGTCTAGTGACACTAATGCAACCTTGTCGAAGGGAATTGTTGTTGTAATCCCCAAACCAGACAGAGAGGACCTAGTGGGGACTATTGAGCGATACATTCATAGCTTGGAGCCCATTGTTCTCGTTTTAAAGGAGGTATTAGACATTGCTAAAACATTACATTGGAGCTACTCTCCTATAGCAGAGCGTGAGGCATGAAGGATTCTACACTTCATGAACACAGAGAGTGGCAAGGAGTTTAGCCGCATCTTTACAGGCAACGATTGGTCAACCAAACAAACACCAAAAATGATGGCAGCTTGGCTTCCCAAGAGGCCAAACCTTCCATAGGAAGGATGACAAGTTGGTAGCGCAGCTCTTCGAGATGGAAATGGCCTACAGGGAACTATTCCTTGCGTGCAAGAGATATGAGGTGAACTATGACAAAATGACCGACAAAGCAGATAAAGCCATCACTCTTTCCCACCAGATCCATGCCAAGGCAGAGTCCTTAGAGGGGGAGCTTCAGCGGTAGACTCGCCTTCTACAGGGGGAGAAAATGAAGGTGATCGCTAGAGAGGCAACAATATTGGATATGATAAAAGCCCTTGAAGAATAGTTGGCCAAGCAGCTGGAAGCAAAAGATAAGGAGTTAGAAAAGGTCGACAAGCATCTGAAAGAGGCAGTGCATTTGGGGAAGGCGACATGGGAAAAGGAGTTGAAAGCCACTCGCCATCTGCACACGAGGAGGTGTATCAGCTGAGGCAACTTACCACTTGAGCAGCTACTTCATCAGTTTCCCAACCACCAGGGGTGTCCTCTCAACCCTCCTCCCATTGAATTTCTTTGTAGTGTTTCCCAGCTTTTGTAGTACTCATCTAGGAAGACGATTTTTTTTGGGGGGGGGGATGATGTAATCAACATAATTAGTTAAAAGCAAATAACAAGCAATAAAATAAATAAAATAAAATAATACATGTTTTGTCGGGAATTAGTCCTTGATAATGATTAGTGATTGGGTGGTTGCCAACGGTTGGTGTCCTCAACCAACCTGACTAACTATTTATAGTGCCAAATCTGATGTAATCGGGGACGAGCACATATGTGATACATTGTAATGTTTGCAGCCTTATGAATATAATATCAATATAGTATTCTGTGCAACTACTATGTGACTAGTTTATTCTTTCAATGCTATTCTGTACCTTAGTTTACTCTGTATTGTAATTACCACTTAGTGAGTAAAACACATATGGGCAATTTGCATGCATGGCTGCATTGTAAGTCGCTCTTCCCAATAACAAAATATATAATGAACTTTAGAATTATATTATTTGTATTTTGTATTATTGAATAAGAGTTTGTTGTACCCAAAATAAATTTTTGGCATTCTGCTTAAATTGAGCTAAATCTTGTTAAAATGTTGTCAAAAGTCTGTTTTAGGTCAAACCAAACATAGGGTCTTTGTGGGTTTCTGTCAAGGAACATATGTGCAAATTTCTGAAAATTTGAAAATTAAGGTTTTATGCCCCTATTTTCGCGAAACCCCTCAAAAATAGGACCTTCCCCGCAATGATTGAAAATGATTTTGATAGGATTAAAAGGCTTCACGATCACATTGGTCAAGTCAAAATCAGCAAAAGACACGTTTTACTCTGGTGGGTCTATTTCTATTTTTCAGGAACAAAGTTAGGAGCTCTGCAGCCATTAATGGCAGATTGGCCAGCACCAGGTGCTGAAAGCTAAGCTTCAAAAGCTCCAACGACGCAACCATGGCGAAAAAGATCTAAAAAGATGTTGTTTGATGAAGGAGATTCCTGACACCCAAAAAGGTCAAAATTTGACTACCTCTGGAAACATTACGAAGTAGAGACAAGTTCGCAATGCCGAAAAGAGCCTTTTTCAAGCAGGGGCGCCCATGATCTTTAAAGGTCAAATGCAGCTTGTTGAATCATCCAAGGTAGTCATCCTCGGCGTTTGCTTGCTGGCTCGACAACGAAACAAATAGCTAGATCATCTGATGAGTTGATCATAAGCAGTTGCCGATGAGTGAAAAAAGGCAGTTGACAAAGTATCAAGAAACGGCTGTCGAAAGTGAAGATCAAAGGAAAAAGAGCCTTTTCCAAAGAAAGGCGCCCTTCTTTCTGGACCTCTAGATGCTGACAGATGACCAAAGGCCTCCTAGGACAATCTTCTCAGCCTAGGTAGATCTCAACAACGCAACTGCAAGTATAGGCATCTGACGAAGCAGTCAACAAACAATCAGGATCAAACCAGGCAACATTTCAGATAAAGATAACTAAGCTGAAGGGCAAAAGTGCCCTTTTCAATGAGGGGCGCCCTTGAATAAAGGGACCCGGCGGTGACCTATTTCATACATCACCCCATTGCAAATGGGGACTCTCACCGCTTGCTCTTTAGGGTTTAGCTTTGAGTAGCAATTTCATAGTCTCTGGTATCTGGGAAATTTCATGTCAAAGTCTGGAGTCATCATCCAAGCCAAATTGGGAATTTGGGCCTAAAACTGAACGTAAACGTCATAGAAGTGCTTAGAGGGCCCTGCAGACGAGGATCGCCTATGCTTTCGCTCAATTCTGACACTTCCTATTTTTTAGGGATTCTGCTTTTTTGCTTTTTGCTTTTTTTCGTTTTTGGCATTTCTGGACCAATCTGGAATTTACTATTTTTAGAAAGTTGCTTTTTGCTTTTTTCTATTTTTAGTAAGTTTCTATTTTTAGAAAGTGCTAGGTCTCACTGGCAGTGGAGTCAAAAGTTTCCACTTTTGGAATTAAAAAGCAAGCAAAAATCAAGCAAAAATCGAAAAAATCATGAGAAAAGCGCATGCAAACATGAGAAAAGCACATGCAAACACGAGAAAAGCAAGAAAAGGCGAATGCAAAAGCTAAAAAATCAATTGAAAAATCACGCCATTAAGAGAGAAAATCATTGAAAAATCAAGTAAAAAGCAAG
>VDFB02000015.1:590123395-590210809 GCA_007258455.2 Sequoia sempervirens | reverse complement strand
GATACAAGCATCCTCATTGGTAAAGAATTGGAAAATTATTCCGATGGAACCAAGAGAAGAAAGAAGGGATGTTGACCCTCGTTTCTTTGAGGAAGGCGAGATCCTAAGCACCCGCGAGAACTCCCCAATCAGATTGCTTAAATGGCATGACAGTGAATATCAAGAGGACTCAGAACATGAAACAGGAAGAGAAAATTTGGAGGATCTGGACATTTTGGATTCAAGAAGGATCCGACAAACGTCCAAAATGGCTTCAGGAGCAAAGGTGGGAAGGAAATCGAATAAACAAAAGAGGGAAGAAGAGGCAATCAAAAGCGAACAGCCTTCAATCCATTCGTATATGACGAGATCCAAGGGAGCAAAGGCCTCCCTTGGAGGAAGATGAAGGTCCTCTCTTGGAATGTTAGGGGCATAAATGCCCCTAACAAAAGGCGACTGGTTAAACGCCAGTTGGAGATTCAAAATCCAGATCTCATTTTGCTCCAAGAAACGAAGCTTGAAGGTGAAGAAATCTCGAAATTCATCAAACATTGCAAGATATGGAAAGGTACATTCGTAGAGGCGAGTGGTGCTTCTGGTGGTCTAGGTGTTATGTGGCGTGACGGAAAAACTAACATTTCCCTCAAGAACTCTAATGCGAATTGGATGCAAATAGAGGTAATAAACTAACTCACAAATTCTGTTTTTGAAATTCACAATATATATGGCCCAATAAAAACGGAGGAGAAAAAAGAACTTTGGGATTTTCTTTCCAAAATAATAGGCAAGGAAAAGGTAATTGTTGGGGGTGATTTTAATGCCATAATGGATTTAAGTGAAAAATTGGGGGGTTCCCGGAAAATTCTTCAAAGCCAAAAGGATTTTGTTAAATTTATTGATGAAAATAAATTGCTAGACATTAAAACTGCAAACGGCATTTTCACATGGAATAATAGAAGAAAAGGTTTTACTAATATTGCCGAGAGGCTAGATAGGTTTTTGTTGTCTGAAGACTGGCTGCAGGGAAATCTTCTGCCAACTTCACGAATCCACTCGGTAGCAATTTCTGATCACTATCCAATATTATTGGAAATTAATGAAGAGACAAAACTGGCAAGGTGTCAATTCAGGTTTGAGAAGTTGTGGCTGCGGTCTCTGGATTTGCCTGATCTTCTAAAACAGTGGTGGTTAGAACCATTAAATTTCTCTGGCTCAAAAATGTTTATTTTTAAGAAAAAGCTGTAGAGGCTAAAAGAGAAATTGAGAGAATGGAATAGAACTTGTTTTAAAAACATTTTTGCAGAGAAAGAACGCATAGAGGAAGAACTGGTATCACTAGGGGAAGTGGTTCTACTGAATGGAATGACAGGGGTGGAATTTGAGAAAGAAAAATCCCTAATCTCCGAGTACAATGAAATTCTCCTTAGAGAGGAATGTTTTTGGCGCACAAAATCAAGGGACACGTGGCTTGAGGAAGGTGATTTGAATACAATTTTTTTTCATAATTCAACAAAATTGAAAAGGAGTTGGAAATGGATTTCACAAATTAAGTTGGAGGATGGAAGTTTTGCGTCAAGTGTGGAAGAGGTGCAAAAGGCGGGGGTGGAGTATTTCTCCCACTTGCTTGGGGGCTTAAATGAAGCCGAAACCCTAAATTTGGAGATCATTGCAGACATTGAACCAAAGGTTTCTTTGGAAGAAAATGCATTTTTGATGGAGAAAGTTTCTTTGGAGGAAGTTAAGGCGGCTCTTTTCCAAATGCAACCTGACAAGGCCCCAGGCCCGGATAGATACAATGCTTTTTTCTATCAATCTTGCTGGGAGTTTCTGGGGGCTGACATTTTGGAAGTGGTGGAAGAATCGAGAAAGAAAAAAACCATTTTGAAGGATTTTAACAATACCAACATTGCTCTAATACCCAAAAAGGAGCAATGTGAATCCTTCGTTGATTTTCGGCCCATAGCATTTTGCAACACAATCTATAAAATTATAACCAAAGTGATGGCAAACCGGCTAAAAAGGCTTCTGCCACGGATAATCTCTCAGGAACAATCTGGTTTTGTGCCAGGCAGGAGCATCGTGGATGGCATTATAGTTGCTCATGAAGTTATTCATTCTCTGAAGAAATCAAGCACCAGAGGTATGCTAATAAAGCTTGATATGAGTAAAGCCTATGATAGGGTTCGGTGGCGGTTTTTAATTGAAATGATGAAGAAGCTGGGTTTTAGCATGGACTGGCTAAAATGGATCTTTAGTTCCCCTCGGTACTCTGTAATAATAAACGGGTTTGCTTGCGGTTTTTTTAGTGGAGCAAAAGGCATAAGGCAAGGGGACCCAATCTCGCCCTTCCTTTACGTGTTGATGACGGAGGCTCTATGTAGTCAAATATCGAAGATCAAAAGTTCTGGAGGCTGGAAAGGTATTGAGATCACAAGGAGCATACCAACGGTTTCTCACCAATTATTTGCGGATGACACATTTTTGTTTGGTATGGCTTCGATGGAGGAAGCCCACAGCATCACGGCAACGCTTGAAAAGTATTGGGTGCAGTCGGGTCAGCAAATTAATGCAGAAAAATCTAGCTTATATTTTTTGAACACTCCAAAGGGTCTCCAACGGAGAATATCACAGGTATTGGGCTTTTCCATTGGTCAGCTACCATCAAACTATTTAGGGATTCCTTTGTTTGTTGGTGCGGCAAATTTCAAGGTGTGGGAAAGCACTATAAATAAATGAAGTTCTCGAGTGGAAAGCTGGAAAGGTCACTGGTTGACCCTAGCTGGTAGAATCCTGATGGTGAAGGCCGTGATTGCTGCTATACCGATTTATATGTTGTCTTGTGTTGAAGCCCCAGCAAAGGCTCTCCGAAGGATGACAGGCATTCAACGTAAGTTAGTTTGGGAGGGTTCCCACGACAAGAGAAGAATTCCACTATTTGTCATGTCCCCAATACCATACAAACACTAAAGGAAATAAATATCAAAATTATAAAATTCCAATTTAAATATTATTATAATAATATTATATCATAAGATAAAAACAAAATACATATTAAAATTATAAATATTAGTAATTTAATTATAATTCTCACAAGATAATATTATAATGCAATATTATAAATATTAAAATATAAAACAATTTAAATATTGTAATCATAATAGAGAATAAAATTAATATAAAATACACAAATAAAAAGTATGAAATAAATAACAAAATATAAAATATAATAAATAGATAACAAATAAAATAACCGATATAAAATAATAAATATTTAAATAGGATATACTAAAAGCAATCATAATAAGCAAATGATCCTTATTAGTAACCGGTAAAAGGAATGTCCACTTGCAAAGGACACAACACTTGGAAAAAGCGGGTACCAAGGATGACATGAAAGGTCATGTCTTTTGAGACTCGATCAGATATATAAGACAAATAAGTCAAACAAGAGAGGCAGGGGATTAGGAAGGGGAAAAAGAAAAGGAAAGTTCATAAACAACGAGCAGATATATATCAAATAGTGGAATTTTAGAACAGCAAGTTAGTATACTGGTTTTAGAATTAACTTCCAGAATAGTAAGTCAACATATTTACGATAGGATGGAACTTCAGAATAATAAATTAATATGTTTGGAGGTACAACATTTTTATGGGGAAATAGATATACATCAGGAAGGAATAGAATAATAAATAAGGAAAGGGATTTAGGCAGTAATTATTATACCCAGTAGGAGATATAGACCAATCTAAGGAAGTAAATGATAGGTTTTGAAATAGACACATATATATTATATGTGAATAACTAAATATCTTATATATAGAGATAAGTAAATATATATATATATAGAAAACATGTATATGTAAAGGTAGTTAGATTAACTAATAATAGATATAGATAGATATATAGATATATATAGGAACATATAGATAATATAAATATACAATAATGATACTTGCAGTAATTATTATGCCTTATTAGTAATGATGACTCTTTAATATAGACATAAGGAGTTTATGTATATTTATGAATTGTCCTCATCCTAAATCAATCCAATATAGGGTTGAAGGAGGCGAGTAAGGAATCAGAAAGGGTGGAGAGATACAACAACTCAAGGTGATGTATTCACTTAGCAATAATATTTAGCATATTTTGAATATAAGAACTAGATATTGTTAATTTGATTATTGATATAATGACATCCTTTAATCTTATCATAATGGAATTATCATAGGAAATATGAACTTAAAGAACCATTGGTAAATGAAAATATATTTGATTATAGGCATGAAATAAATTTTGGATGAATGCAAATATATCTGATTGTTAAAAGATTGTCTACTATGTGCTTGTAAACCTATTAGGATGGACGAAACATGGGTGAAGTTGGATTGCCTAAAAACCCCACTTTCAGCCCCTTAGGCCCTAGACAAGGGATTGGGCTTTGCAGCCCCTTAGGCTCTTAACAAGGGATTGGGCTTTGCAGCCCCTTAGGCCCTTGACTAGGGATTGGGTTATAGAAGATGGGGGTCCCACCTTTCTGCCCCTTAGGCCCAAGATATGGGATTGGGCAAGAGAAGGTGGTAGGCGGCCACTTGGACTCTATGGTTCCTTCCCCTAATAGGTGTTTCAGGTGTTAAGTGGAGTATGCAGGTACTATAGGCAAGAAGGATTGTGAAAACCTCTTGAGTTTACATGAGGGCTTCAGGGCGGATCCAGGCACTCCTCTTATGTCTTCATTAATTGGTTTTGACCTAACAAATATGTGTATTGGAAGTTTTTAAATTGGTGAATGCAGAAGGCAATCTAGGATTATTTCATCCACATTCCTTTTGGAAAGAAGAAACCCTAAACCTAATCAACAATCGAATTCTTCAACAAAGTTAGTTTGGGAGGGTTCCCACAACAAGAGAAGAATTCCACTATTATCTTGGGAGACGGTGATGTCTCCAAAGGAGCAAGGTGGTGCGGGCATAAAGGATCTGAGGATTCAAAACCGCGCCCTAGGGGCAAAGTTGGTGTGGCGGGTCTTCAAAAATTCTAAAACCACGTGGAGCAAAATTTTAAGGGCAAAATATTTGGATTCTATGGTTCCAGAAAGGATCTTAACTGTGGCAAATCCACAAAGGGGATCAGCCATTTGGAACTTCCTTCTAAGCTGCAGGGAAGTCATTTGTGATCATCTAACATGGGGGATCGGTGATGGTAAGCAGGCGTGGTTCTGGGAGGAATCCTGGAATGGTTACCCAGCTCTCATTTCACTTCCAAACTTGGAGGAGGCGGTAGCCCCCTCAAAAGCTATTTATGGTGATCATTTACGTAACTACATCACGGCTAGGGTGGAAAATGGGACTTGGCAGTGGGAATGGAAGCAGTTCGATTTTTTGCAAGACCATTTGCAAGCTTCGTTGATGGAAGAATTATTAAATAGGCGGATCCTCCTTTCGGACTCCCCGGATTCCATTCATTGGTGTGCCTCCAAAACCGACGCTTATTCCGTTAGGGCGGGTTATAAGATTATAAAGAATGAAGCCTTGTTGCTTGCGTGACCGAAATGGCTTTGTTGGGGGAAGAAAGTTCTCCCAAAGGCGGGTGCCTTCGCCTGGGTTGCATTACATGAACGGGTGCTGACGGGTGACAGGCTGGAACGTATGGGTATCTACGGACCCCATTGGTGCGTTCTCTGCAAACAAAACTCAGAGGATGCCCAACACCTCTTGTTGCAGTGCGAATTCGCACAATCTTGTTGGCGTTATTTCTGTGCGAAACTTGAATGGCACGGGCCCCTTCCGAATTCCTTAAAAGATCTTTTTGATTCATGGCCAAATATGTACAAAGGTGCAGCGTTTGGTGGACTCTGGTCGGAAATTCCGGCAATGGTGGTCTGGCAGGTGTGGCGCGAGAGAAACGCGAGAATCTTCAAAGGCAAATCTTCGGCGTTAGATGGTGTAATATTCAAGATAGAATCCTGGGTGTGTGAACATCTCAACCGAAGCCTATTAAAAGACAAATTTAAATACTGGTCTGCTTGGGATGGCAGAATGGCCAAGGCGTGGAGCATGTTAAAGTCTCAAAATTGTAATCTGCAGAGCTGTAAAGGTGGCAGGAATAATTCGAAGTGGTTTTTGCCACCAAGAGGCCGCCTGAAACTCAACTTTGATGGGGCCTCCAGGGGCAATCCTGGCCTTTCGGGGGCTGGCTTTGTCATTCGAAATGATGTTGGGGTAGTAGTTGGGGCTGCTTCATTCAAATTGCCTTGGGGAACGAATAATGAAGCCGAGTGCTCGGCACTGCTTGAAGGTGTTAAATTCTGTGCTTCGAAAGGATGGCAGAATGTGGACTTCGAAGGTGATTCTCAGATTGTGGTGAGATCAGTATCTGCCAACTATGCTCCCAGTTGGAAACTAATGACTTGGATTGAGGCCATACATAAGGAGCTCAGCAAAATAAAAGAATTTACTTTATCACATGTGTTCAGACAAGCGAATTCAGCAGCAGATCTCCTCTCAAAATTCGGGATAGAACAAAATGAACAGGCAATTTTTTCAGTGAATACTAACACTTGGTCTGGCTTGGAAGAAATATGTGCGGCTGAGTGTATGCAAGATTAGACATAACCAAGGCTGCGAATGGTCGTCAACATGTTTGAGAAAACAATAACTATTAAGAATCTCCAGGTTTTTCTGGTTCATGTGACAGATAATAGAGTTGCTCTGAAAATGTTTCAGTTTAGGAGAATGGAGGAGCTCGGTGCAGGCATCATTGCTCTGATATGTTTGTATTTAAATCTTTGTAGCTTTGTTATTTCAGAAATAATTGATGAGAGCCACCCTCTCTGGTGGCAATTCGCCCAAAAAATAAAAAATAAAAAATTCAATTACAATACCCCTGTTTGAAGGCCAAACAAAGTCATGTCACTGGGAAGATATGGTATCAAAATGTAGGATGAAAATTGAGACATGGAAAGGTTGTTGGTTAACGTTTGCCGGGAGAATCCTTATGACCAAAGCCGTCCTAGCAGCTATACCTATTTACATGCCAGCTTGTTTGGAAATTCCAAAAAAATCGGCCAAAAAGCTTGTGGTAGTTCAAAGAAAATTCTTATGGGATGGGGCCTAGGAGCATGACCGCATCCCCCTGATAGGCTGGGGCATCCTTATAAAGTCAAAGGAGGAAGGTGGTGCGGCCCTTAAAGATGTGTCACTTCAGAATATGGCGTTGGGAGCTAAGATCCCATTGCGCATTTTCAAGGAACTAGATGCATAGTGGAACAAGATCCTTCGTGCAAAATACTTGGATAATATGGAGGCAGAGAGGATCTTAACAATAGCTAATCCTCAGAAAGAGTCGGCGATTTGGAACTTTGTCTTTAGGTGCAGGCTGATCCTAACTTCGCATCTAACTTGGATTATAAATGATGGCTCCCGAGCCCTGTTTTGGCGGGACTCATGGAACGGCTATGAGCCCATGGAATCCTTGCCAGGTATGGAAGAAGCGGTCCAATTGACAAGCCTGGCATATCGGGAGTATGTTAGAGATTATGTTGACTTGAGAAGAAGCAGGGGCAGATGGGAATTTAGTTGGAAAAGCTTTGAAATGCTAGCAGTTGGGGTGAGATTGCAAATTTTGGCGGAACTTGACTGAAGGCAAATGGCTTTCACATGTTAAAGTGACTCAATAAGGTGGTGCGTGGCTAAAATAGGGGAATATTCTGCAAAGCTTGGCTATAAAGTTTTTGAGCATGTCTCAAAACGTGGGGTGCTGGCCAAAGAATCTGCTCTGGGGAAAATTTGTGCTCCCCAAAGCAGGCGCATTTGCGTGGTGTGCAATGCACGGTCGCATTTTAACAGGGGAGAGATTAAAGAAGATTGGTATGCCGGGTCCATTTAGATGTCCTTTGTGCAAGAAGAACAAGGAAACTATTGATCATTTGCTGGTGGGCTGCGAATTTTCCCAAACATGCTGGTCAACTTTCTGTTGTAAGTTGGGTTGGCAGGGACCCCTCTAGAATAATGTAAAGGACATTTTTGTTTCTTGGCCCCAAATCGGCAAAGGTTCAGCCTTAGTAGGTCTTTGGTCGGAGGTGCTAGCCATGATTTTCTGGCAATTATGGCAGGAAAGAAACCAATGTCTGTTCAACGACAAAGAATCCGAAGTCAAGGCTGTTATAAGTAAAATTGAAAATGGGGGGGTGGAGCACTTTAGTGTTGTATCTTCAAATAATATGTTTAGCTTCTTCTCGGGTTGGGATCATCGTATGTTGAAAGTGTGGCCCAAAATCAAAATGCCGAGTGATAAGCTGATGAAAAGGAAGCGTGAAGTGAAGGCAAAGTGGATGCTTCCACCCAGTGGGAGACTAAAGCTCAACTTTGACGGGGCCTCGAAGGGCAACCCGGGTCCCTCTGGTGCTGGGTTTGTGTTGTGGGATCATGAAGGTGTTGTTGTCTGGGCGGCCTCCATAAAACTTCAGGAAGGTACCAATAATGATGCGGAGGTCTCAGTGCTTTTTGAAGGACTGAAGTACTGCGTGGACAATAATCTGAAGGCGTTAAGACATTGAAGGAGACTCCGAGATCGTGGTAAGAGCGGCTAGCTCGCGTCAAGCGCTGAGTTGGAAATTGGCAAAAGGGATAGCAAGGATTTCACTACTCTTAGATTGTCTTGAAGATTTTTCACTTAGTCATATCCCCAGACAGGCCAACAAAGTTGCGGATGTGCTAGCAAATGAAGGGATTAGTCAAGGGACAAAATCTAGAGAATCAACAAACCCATGGCACTGGGTGTTGGCGGGCCAGACAGTGTTGGATGATCTTGCAGAAGTCCGCTAGGGAAACACTTGAGGCCTCCTCCACTCACTACTTTTATCATCGACTCAGGTGGTTGTCTAGGGGCAATCGGTTCTCCAGTGGACCAGTCATTCCTGGAGGATGTCGGCCTTTAAACAGCAGCCCCGACAGTTGGGCTTTTTCAAAGAAAGCAACCTTGGCTGAGTGTGGTGGTATTGGCAAGTGTTGGAGATCGTGGTGGACGTCTAGGCGGAAGAGTGCCTAAGGTTCTAGAAGCTTCTATTGAGTGGCTAGAGGAAGGTTTGGTGAAGTTCAATGAAGGAGTCTCTGATTTCTACCGGCCTCACAGATGCTCTTTTTGAACCAGCTAAGTGAAGCTGCTTTGTAACAAACTTGGTTTTTTCTGATTCAATGAGAAGACTACTACCCTCTCTGGTAGTGATTTGCCTTAAAAATAAAATAAAATTCAATTACAATATAGTTTGTATAAAGTCAACCTATAAACGAAGTACAAAGTTCCAAAAAAGCAAATGTAGCCAATGACTCTAGCTACTACAAATAGAGCTATGCTAGAGGGCTGTAGGTCCTGATGATGAAGCTCTTGTTTCAGAGCCTCTCCTAAGTTGTTTAACCTCATGACTCTCCAAGTTGGCCTCTAGGATCCCAAAATCCTTAGGCTCAAGAAAGTCATTAGACAGTTTTCTTTTGCTGAGCAAACATCATAAATTGCAAAACGGGAATTGACTGGTTCATATTTGTGATTTACATAGTACTTGCAATTTCTAGAACTATGTCAAAGAGAACTATATGAAGAGTGTGAAAGGGGAATTATATGTCAAAGGAAGCAATTGCAAAGTTCAACTTGTTAGGTTTTGAATCAAATAGCTCAAGATAGAGTAATAGAAAATGCTTTTGAAACAAAATCTTAAATCTCAAAAGACCATAAATGATATTGAAATTTGCTCATTGATAACTAGTTTAGTAGATTTGGAAAAGAGTAAAGGGACTGTTAAATATTTTTCCATTAGATAATAAACACTTGCTAGTACAAAAGAAGAGAGTAACGATTTGAGCCACAATTTTAGCTATTATTATTCACGTAAATTTTCCTTGATTTTGCATATAAGTGGATGGAGTTAAAAATATTGATGGACTTTGAGTTGAGAATTTGAGAGATTATAGGTATAAGTTTCAATGGAAAATCAAAGCACGCAGAACATTCCCTTTCAATGGGACAACCGTTGCTGAAATCTATCTAGATCGCTAAAGAGAAAATATACGAGGCCTGCTTTGGTAGGGATTAAGTTAAGCCCACAAGACTAGGGCATGACTTCTCTCAAGGCATATATTAGTTTGCCTAATACCTATTTAACATGCATGGAATGCTACATTATATATCTCTAAAGCATTCATGTACTACTATTGTACTCCTTGTAGGACTTTTGAACCTCCATGTATATGATGATCCCAAATGGAATGTAGTTCCCAAGGAAGTGCAGGGCATGCATTTAAGCTGTGAGTTTCACTAATTAACAAAGCATTAAGCATGCAAAATAAATAGGAAACTTAAATATAACCAAAACAATCCTTCATTTTGATATAAAATATTGCTACAGTTCATTTTTTTCAGCACTACAAGCTGAATTTTATCTTTCTGATAGGAACCATTCCGCTTCCGATTCCACAATGTTGTAATGTCCCTTTCTAGCCAATGGTTTGGGGTTAGCTTATGACTACAGTTCCCGTAGGCTAGCAAGACATTTAGGGAACCCATTGGGGAGATTCAGGCTCTTCAGTAAGCGTGATGTTTCATTCCGGCTTATTCAGATCAGTGTTCTAGCATTTGGTTGTTCGAAGGCATTTCTAGAGTTCACCTTTGATACTTGCTATTTATAGTAAGTAATATCAGGCTCTGTGACGGCATACTTGCAGTTGGTAATGGTGATAGGACACTCTCGGGAGATTATTGCTAGACTTGTGCCAAGAGTTATTGAATTAATAAGTCACGTTACTTTAATGATATTCTATTATTAAAGTGACTTATTAATTTAATGTTATAAAGTTACTTAGATAAAGTACTTTATAACTTGATCGTTAAATAAAGTAATAAAGTGATTTAATTAAAAGAATGCATATTTTTAGTCACTTTATGAATATTTAAGTGAAGGGGGGCACTTTTGAAGACAAAGATAAAATATTAAAATATTATGCAAAGGCAAGTTGGCGTGGGAAAGATATTAATATTTTATTGTTGAAAAAGCAAAACCCTAATCTTGGGCGTGGATTTTGGAAAAGGCATAAGGAGAGAAATGAAGAATGTTTTTTATTACCAAAGATATTATTTACAAAACAATGGTTGAGCAACAGGTTTGCAGGTTTGAAGCTTCAAGCTGATCAGAGGATGAAAACCCTCAATTAGGATAGGATCTACAGGTGTGAAAGACCGTCCAAGGGTTTTAGATTGAATGGTCTCCATCAGAGGTCATTATCAGAGCATCTCACAGATTTACTTGCATTTCTTTCAGCATTTACAGTTTACATCAGCAAGTTTGAATAAAACAGAAGCCATTCTCATTATTGCATCAGTTCGTACTATTCAGAAGACACAAGGAGAGGGTTTGGGCTTGTAATTGATAGAGGTTATTCTCCAAGCCAAGGCATCCAAATCTGCAAAGGAAAACAAGGTTTTCAAAAAGAAAAAAACAAGCATTTAATTTGGCACGTGGGAGCTAGGAGGCTGTACAAGCTAGGTAGAGAAGCACGTGGGAGCTTGGAGGAAAAGCATTTTGTGATTGGGGCTGCAAATTCCTTGTCTTGAGGTGTCTAGCAACATTCACCCCATCAGCAACAAAACACAGATGAAAAACGAGCAAATTGAAGCATGGCATCCTTGCATCTGATTGCCGTGTAAAAACCCAAGTTCCAAGCTGTTGATTTCTGGCTTATGGGTATGTTCTAATTATGTTATGAATAAATAAAGATTATTGGGTTTCCAATTATTTACGTAATTTCCCTTCCGTTATTGTTTTATGCAATTTCTTGAAATTTCCAGCACCATCACCGACACCAAAAAAACAAAAAAATCAGAATTTAACAGAAAACTCAAAAGTTAGTTTTGAAACCCTAAGGGGACATCATAAATGTCTATATATTATTATGTATATACTTATGCTTCCCACTTGATTATACAATTGTCACTACCCTGCCCGTATGTCATTAAAACTTGATGACCAATGTTAAATTGAAGCTCCAAATTATCACACTTCGTTAGCATTTGAAAAGGATTTTTTTTTTTTTTTTTGTATTAGATATAGTAAATCAAAAAGAGTTTTACATCACTCTGCCTAGCAAATTACATGGGTCAATGAGTTTGACTTGTAAAACTACATGATTGAATCCTGATGGTAATATCACAATGACATGTGGAAAATACCTCCTACTTATCAATTGATGAGCTAAAGGGGCTCTATAATGAATGGTTCCTAAGGCACAACACTTGTTGAAGGCTTTGCAAATGGGGTTGCAAGCTAAGTGGGCTTAACCTTGGGGAAAACTCCGTCGTTAAGCACGCTTGAGCTGGAGTAGTACTGGGATGGGTGATCTCTCGGGAAGGTCCAGTGCTTCACCTCTGTGAGCATCACCTAGATGCAATGAGTGTGTTAAGTGGACCATTCATTATCATGAGAGATGGGTTCTTGTGAACCACTACTTATGAAACATGGGTCAATGAGTTTGACTCGTAAAACTACAGTGTCAAATCCTGATAGCAATATCACAATTTGACATGCCGGGGTAAATACCTCCTACTTATCAATTGATGAGCTAAAGGGGCTCTATAATGAATGATTCCTGAGGCACAACACTTGTTGAAGGTTTTGCAAATGGGGTTGCAAGCTAAGTGGGCTTAACCTTGGGGAAAACTCCGTGGTTAAGCGTGCTTGAGCTGGAGTAGTATTGAGATGGGTTACCTCCCAGGAAGGCCCAATGCTTCACCTCTGTGAGCATCACCTAGATGCAATGAGTGCTAAGTGGACCATTCATTATCATGAGAGATGGGTTCTTGTGAACCACACTACTCATGAAACATGGGTCAATGAGTTTGACTTGTAAAACTACATGGTTGAATCCTAATAGCAATATCACAAATTATTTTATGTTTTAGGTGAAAACATTGTTTTTTATTTGGTGTAACCTATAGGAATTATGTTTTGGCCTCAAAGTACTATTTTTAAATATGAAATGCTGCATTTTTTGTACTAAAAAATTAAAAATGCTACATTTAAAATTGTTTTTCTGAGTTTATGAATGTTAGGTTTGCATTTAGCAAGTTAGCATAAAATGGCAACATCAAGGAGTGGAAGTTGATCTATTAATGAAATGGATGTTGCTCAAAAACATGGCACATTGGAACTGACCTTGAGGACTATTACTCGCAATTATTGTGGGAAGAAGATGAATGGAGGCATCAATCGCATCAAGTACCTTCTCACATTTATTCCTTGCCGTGATGGCAGAGCATGGCCCAATACCATGAATAGGGTAGAATGAGAGACAAAGGCAACTCTTGTATTGATGGATCAAAAGAAATTAGAGAGGATAAGGAAAAACACAACCATAGCAATAGCCATTAATTTCAACTTGGCATAGGAAATAGAGGTGGATATGATAGAGATCATTGGCTCTAGTTGTGTTCTATGCATTCATGGTACATCCACCTCATCAAACTTGAGCAAAGCTTAGTCATAGTGCTTTTTTGCACCTTGAAACCTATTTGGAGCACAACCCTCACTTCAAGGTACATGCAACAAAGAGATACTTGAGGAAATAGATAAAACTTGTGCTAATTTTTGGTTTTATACCAACATTTCTTTCAACATGGTGAAGAGCCCATATTGCAAGTATTTGATAATGAGTTAATAATTGTAAGGAAAGGGTACATGAGGTCCTCTCCATATGATTTAAGCGGGTAATTGTTTTAGAATGTCGTAACAAATGCAAAACCAATTTTGAAAGAACAAAGGAAGTAGTGGTCACAATTTGGATGCACCATATTTTAATATGGGTGGACAAATGGAAGGAACCACACCCTCATCAATTTTCTAGTGGCATTGAATAGTGAGATGGTGTTTTTGAAGTCCATATATGCCACCAATAAGATAAAGAATTCATAAAATTTGAGTCTAAGGTTGGAGGAGATTGTGTTAGAGGTTAGCATTGAAAATGTGTTGCAAGTTGTAATCAATAATACAACATACGTGGTAGTAGAGAGATTGCTTCAAAAGAGACATCCATCACTTTTTTGAACTGCTTGTGCTACCGATTGCTTTGCCTTTGTTTAATGGACATAGGCAAAATTGATTGGTGAGATCAATTGTGGAAGAAGCTAAGAACATCACAAAATACGTCTATAATCACCCTTGGATTCTTAGCTTGATTGGATACCACATCAAGAGAAAGAGCTTGTGTGAGTGGGTGTGACATGGTTTGCCACTAGCATCTTCACATTGCAAAGCATTTGTTGTTTGTTAACACCTTTTAAGTAGATTTTTGTTAACATTTTTCAAGGAAGATTGATGGAGAGGGTCACAAAGACAATTTTTGATGATGTTTTTGTGACAAGAGCTATAGAGGTCATCAAGGTAACTTCAAACTTTAATTCAAATTTAAAATTAAATCTTTTAATGTCACCTTTTAAAGTATTTATTTTAATTGTACCATTAATTAGTTTGTAGTTGTTAGAGCCTTTATTGAGGATTTTATGCTTGGTGGATGGGGAGCAAAACTTGATGGGATATATTTATGAGATCATGCACAGGGCCAAGAAGTCCATCTGAAACTACTACAGGGGAGATAGAAACAAATTTGATCCCATTTGGGATATCATTGATTAGAGCTAGAAGAATCAACTCCACCAACCCATTCATGCAGTGGGGTACTACCTCAACGCCAAGTTTTTCTTCTTAGAGGACTTAATAGATATTAATAGGGAGGTTATGGAGGGCCTCTCAATGGGAATTGAGAGGATGACACTTGAGGTTGAAGTGAGGAACTTGATTATTCACATGTTGCAAAATTACAAGCAAGCTACAGGGAGGCTCTTTTCTTCACCACTAGCTAATTGAGGAAGATCTACCAAAACACTAGATAACAAAAAAATGTATCTTATAGTTATTGCTTATTTACAAACTTTTGAATAGCTTGTTTGTAGCTTCTTAGTGGGCATATTGTTGTAGAAATACCTCACATCTTCAAAAGCTAGTCCTTTGTATTTTGTCTCAACTTTGTAATGTGATGTGAGTGCAATTAGAGTTTGTTTGAGGCCATTCACACTAAGAAATGCAACAATTTGTCACAACACCTTAACAACTTTGTTTTTGTATAATGCGATTTTTTCCTTAACACAAGAAGGGTGAAGGACATAATTGGTTTGGAGCATATAGACCTGGTTGAGATTGATTTGTACAAAGATTGGATTAGATAGGATGGGAACACTCCTATGTTTACAAAAGATGAGATTTCTGATTTTGAGAGGCAAGCCATGGAGGGTGTAGCTACAACAAAAGGATAAGACATTAGATTGGATGATGTCATTGTAGATGATGTTGAACTCAAGGTAGAGGAGTCATTGCCATCTAGTTCCAAGGTGGATCTGCAACTTGTTAGTATGAGAGTGGTGCAACAACCAACTGGAAGGAGTAGGTCCTTGTCCCCAATTTTTTGCTAGAATGACAAAGAGAAAATTGCAAATTGTTGTAACTTGCATGGATATGTATTTTGTGATGATGATTTTCAATGACAATTCATAATACATATCATATTTATTGTTTGATTGTTGTATTCGCATGATGATGCAATATTGTACTCTTTTTGTATTAAAATCTAATAGAAAACACTTCCCCAACATTTTACATATTCATTCAATACATTTTGTAATTGTACTTTGCATTAAATTTATGTTTTTTAAGGAATTTAAGTATTTTTTGAAGTTATTTGAGTATTTTTATAAGTTGTCAAGTTTTGCCGATTTCAAACCAAATTTGGGTCTGCCAAGTTTTTGAATTGTGATTTAAATAATATTTTATATTTATCGTCTCCAAGCACCCATCTCCCATTATTTTGAAAAATGGCATGCCAATGCTTGCTCCCATCTCCATGCTATAGTTCCCATCTCTTGGTAAATATGATCTATATTGATGAAATTTTTTGGTTGGGGTTGTAAACCCTCATTATGGTATTATTAATTAGGAAAAATAACTCATCATGTTTTAACATTTAACTTTTAAAATAAATCTATTTAAAGTAAATTTAAAGGAAACCGAATACTATAACATTAATGTTAGCTACAAATGTTCAAGCTGCTTGTGCTTAGTATTTTTCTACCCCTAAGTTTAAAAATGAGCCTAAAAAGGATAGGTATATATAAAATAGTGGTTTAATTTATACTATTTAAGTTGCATAGACCTATAATGCAGGAGCATCTTGTGTTCATCCACAATCCTATAGTTGGAGAGTGTGGTCACAATTTCTGGATTCTTAAGGAACTTAGCCCTAAGAGGATGTGCAAGACAGTTCATGCAGAAAGTGTGTAGGTACATGCAAGAGCTCAAAAGTAGGTGTTAGTGTAGAAGCTAAAGACAACACATTGATACAAGATTGGAGGGTGTGTAAAGATGTAGGAAAAAGGGTGTGCATGGATGAAGGGCACAAATGGACAAAGTTTAAATATAGTTAGCAGATTTGAACTCGGGCGAAAACTCGGCAAGCCCAAAACTTTTGACTTGGCAAAAACTTGACAACTTAAAAAAATGCCCAAATTTCTTAAAAAACACATTTATTTCATATTTCAATTACAAAATACACCAAAGAGTCTAAAAAACAATGAGGAAGTGTTTTCTATTAGATTTGATTCTTGAATACATATGGATTACAAAATCGCATTATTATGTGAAATCGAATATAATAGCTAGCTATTAACTGATAACTGTTATGAATTTATGATGATTGTCTTTGAAAATCATCATTATAAATTGCAGATCTAGGCAAGTAACAAATTACAAGTTTTTACAATTTCCTCTTCCCCATTTTAGTGAAAAATTGGGCAGTGGAGGTATGGTTCTTGCATTCGGTTGTGGCTCCTTTCTTGGCCTAGATGGAAATGACTACTTTGCCATATCAATGTCATCCAATGATAATTCATTCTCCCATGCTTCTATTGCAGCCACATCCTCCATAGCTTGCTTCTCAAAATCAACAATCTCATCCTCTATATATCAATTAGATTTTAATCAATCCACAAATTTGTTGGTATGTGAAGTTAGTTTTATTCTTCCAACATTGATAAAGCATTTGATGAATTGTTCCACACTCAAATTGCATGTGCTACGAATGGTCCAAGGCCTAAATGCCAATGGGTTGCATGGGGGCTGTTAGGCCGAGTTGGAGAAATTGCGTCTGTATAGTATGGCATGCTTGCTTGCTCTTGTGTGTGATGTGGAAGGGCGAATGGAGGTTTTATAGAACAAAAGCCACATTTTTCTTGTGTCAAAATCGTGTCTAACACATGTCTGATCTGTGACCTTACTTACACCAAGTTTTTTGCATGGACTCGTTGAGGTTCAATGAGTTTTTGTCAAAAGATTAGGAAAAATTTCAAGGAGTCTACTTTGAGATAACTTGCAATAGGGAAAAACTCACAAGTACTCGACTATTTGTTGAGTACTCATCGAGTCTGTGAACTATGGTTTGAAGATTGTAGTGGTAGAACCTTGGAGGAAATATATGATGGTGTATTTGGTTAGATGTTTGTAAGTGGCAACAAGGATTTTTGCAAGAAGAATTTTGAATTACCATCCACTTGGTGGCTTAAGATGATGCTAGAATGGGTATGGAGTCGTGGAAGAGATAATGTAGGCAAAATAGTAGGTGAATTGAATTCAGGTGGTGAGAGGAGTTTGGGTTGAAAAAGGTTGAGAGCGGGAGATATGAAATTTTGCATGAGTATATGTACAACTAAGCATGGCTGTTGTAGAGTTAGCAAGTTAGCCAATTTGGTAGCTTGACGATTAGCTAGCTAGTTAGTTGGAGGTAATCATTTTTTAAGAGCTTGTAACCAAGGAGAGAGAGAGAGGGCTCTAGGTTTGTGGACTAGACTATGTGTGTATGTAAGTTGAGAACTCTATTGTAAAATCAGGGTAAGGCCCCTCTATAATATGTAATCATATATCCCTGCACATTAATGAAAATAGTGGTTTTAATTCCATTGTGTTGTGTTCTCATTTTGTTGTGCATTTGAGTAATTGTCTAGGGTTATGTGGTTAGGCATCCCTTTGTTGGGACCCTTGATCACATCAAAATCAAATGGTATTGGAGATGAAGGTTTGACCTATGGAGTGGTGAGTAGTGTCACCTGGTTTCAGCTCAAGGTTCATAGTCGAGAGATTTTTGTCTTCCACAAAGTGTGAATGTGGGTAGAAGTTAGTGTATATGTCTTCCTATAAAGGAGATCATTGGGTAGAAGGTGTAGAGGGAATTGTTGCATTAAATAAATTGGCAGAAGACCATGGAGGTATAAACGATTGTTAGAGAAGGGAATTTGTTTCAAGGAGGTAACTAGAGACATATCTTTCCATAGAGGACACATTGGGTAGTTTTAGGAATATTACATCATTAGGTTTGTTAGTTTGCTTGTTATGATTTGTTAGTATGAGCATTGGAATAGAATTGTAATTGGTTGTATGAGTGTTTGTAGGGTTTTGAGTTGTTAGAACAACTTGTCTATGTAAAGGAGTGGTTATAGGAGCTCTCCTATAATATAAGAGATGTAAGTCTTACAAATTTGTAATATGTCTTATGGAATAAAATATAATATTATTCCATGTAATGGAATTGTAGCATTTTTGAAAAACCAATATGGTATTAGAACTAGAGTGCCTCCATCCTCTTGATGTTTGTAATGTTGCCAAAGTACGTAGCCAAATCTGGTGACTATTGTTTGTTTGTGGAAAGTTTTCTATGTTGCATCAACTTTAGGCATTCCCTTTGTGTGAATCATGCCTATACCTTTTTTTTTTTGGCTGTGTCTACAACCAAGAGAGAAAAGTTAGTGTGGAGGAATTCATTTGTGGTGATTGAATTTTGCTTGTGCTTGTTGTTTTGAGATTAGACTTGCCATTGCTGATTCATTGTGATTTGCTTGGGTGATCGAGCTACTAAGAAGAAGTTGTTGTATGTAAGGAGTGGTTTTGAGAAGAATTTAGACTTCGGAACATTCACAAGGTGACCATGTGGGAACTATATAGGATATGGTCATAACAAGAAGGTAGGTGCTATGAATGCTCTTGTCTAGGCTTTAACAATCATGTTTAATGGGCCATTTATCCTTATGTTTCATGGCCTTAATTTTTTATTGAGCATTATAAGCATCTAATTTGCACTGAATTGAATTTGAAAGTCCATTGATTCGTATCTTTAACTCATCATATTCCCATTTATGCCTTCTTCGATCCTTGACAAAGTCTACATGCAATTTGTTTTTGGTAGGGCCACCCTTAGTGTTGAAATAACTATCAAGTTTTTGGGGTTCAATGTTATGCTTGACCATGGTGGAGATTGATATGTTATCTTAAATTTCCACAAAGATTTGAGGGAATAGATCAAAATGATAGGTATGCCATGAAATCTATTAAAAATTGGTTGTGTTAGTTGTAGCAAGAGTGTGTGGATGATCTAAAGTCTACATACCCATCTCGGGACTCGTAAGCCCATCTTCCAACTATTGTATCATTTCACCTAGTGAAAGCATTCATTATTTTAAAATATTTGGTGGGAATTTATTTAAAAACTTCTAATTAGTAATTTTATATTTGTTTAAGGTTTATATGTTAAGTTTTGTATTAATTGTATAAGAATCAAATATAGTAGTGTTCCCAATCAGTTCAAGGATTTGGTGGTGCTCAACACCTTCGATCTTATTTTGATTAAAGGAGGGTTAGATACTTTTGATATGGAGAAAAACAACACATTGTTTGAGAAATTTGAAGGTAAAGACTTCCACACTTGGCAAGTCAAGTTCTAGTTAGTTCTTGTTGAAAAAGATATATGGGATGTTGTGAATGGGACTACAACAAGGCCTTTTGATGCTGATGGGATCTCAAAGTAAATAACAAAAGATCGAAGGGCAATGACTTTGATTTGTCTTGGACTTTTAGATGCATACCTCTAGCACATTGATTTCTCAAAGACCTTGAAGCAAGTATGGAATGAGCTCAATGCTTTGTTTGGATCACAAGCATCAAGTGTGAAGATGGGCCTCAAGCAAAAGTTGTTTGGGTTAAAAATGATGGAAGGGGACAAGGTTGTCCAACATATCAGTAAGTTCCGTTCCTTGATGAATCAACTAGTTGAGATAAAAGCCAAGGTAGATGATGATGATTATGCAAAAGCTATTTTGTTGAATAGCATGTCCCCTAGTTATGGTAATATTGTGTTCACATTGAAAAAAATAGATGTTATCCTAGAAGTTGTAATCTCTACCTTGATTCGTGAAGGAACTAAAAAAAATGATTCAACTATAGAGGAAATTGCAATGGTTGTCAAAAACAAGCTTAACCATTCCTCTAGATCCATTTCTTCTACTTCAAAGGGAAATTAGTTGTCCATGAATAGAATTTTGTGCTATATTATTATTAATGTATTCAACATGCCAAGGATTTCCTCGACAACATGCTAAATATAGGCAAGGCATTGGTTGTGGAGAATAATGAAGAATGTCATTGGATGTGTTTGTCCCTAATCACAATAGCTAGTTGTTTGTGGTTGGATGTGTCTGTCACCAATCATAGTTGTTGTGAATAGAAGTATGTCCCTGCTCATAACTAATGATGGATAGATGTGTTTATCCCTATCCAAATTTGTTGTATGACCTTCGATGGAAGTGATTGTCCCTTTCCTTGGTTCCATGGGTAGATATGTTTGTTACTATCCTTGGATAAAAGTCCAGTATGGTTAATCTTACTAAAGAAGCATAGTGAGGCAAGTTCCACTATTGCTTGTCAAGAGTAGATGTGTATGTCCTTGCTCATACCTTGTGTTTTTGATGAACTACCATACGTGTTCATCAAGTGTTCTAAATCCAGCTATCCCCATTTGGAGAATGATGTAAGAAGGGGGGTGTTAGGAATATTACATCATTAGGTTTTTTTAGTGTGTTTGTTATGGTTTGTTAGTATGAACATTCAAATATCATGTGTAGAATAATATAATATTGTAATTGGTTGTATGAGTGTTTGTAGGGATTTGAGTTGTTAGAACAACTTGACTATACAAAGGAGGTGGTTATAGGAGCTCTCCTATAATATAGGATATATAAGTATTACAAATTTGTAATATGTCTTATTGAATAAAAATACAATATTATTCTGTTTAGTGGAATCATAGCATTTTTGAAAAACCAATAGGTAGAAGGCATGCAAGGAGCAACTTGTTCACCATGAAGGAAAGATGGGTAGAGAGTGAAGATGGCTTAGTAGAAAGCCATGATAGAGGAGAGGGACCTAGAGTTGTGGTTGATGGCCAAGATTGCAAAACTAAAGGTGAGGATGGATGCATTGTAGAGGAGATAAGCACAAGAGGAAGAAAGAAAAGTGATGTCAAGGGAGGAGGGTGATGAGGATGTGCTCACACTCTCACGAGAAGGTGGTCCCGTGGAGTTGGAGTAGGTACTTGGCATAGAGTGCATTTTCACATAGAAGGGGCTTACTGACACTTGGAGGGTAGGGCTCATAGAAAGAAGTTTGTGTGGTAGTGTAGAGATAAAATAGGAAGACCTCCAAAAATGGAGATAAGACCAAAGCAATTCGTGGGTGCAAAAATGGGATTGGATGGTCTTAGAATTGATGGATGAGATGGTCCATCTCGACAAGCAACCTTGGTAGTTGCAAAAGTTAGAATGCATGAGAATATAGGGAAGGAGGATTGTGTAGAATCCTTGGATGAAGAGGTCCTCATATAGGATGAGGGCTTGATGGAAGTTGAAAAGCCATAAGAGAGGGAGGCTCTCGAGGACTTTTGTCTTGTAGGTGTACCCATAGACAAGATAAAGTAAAGAAGAAAGTCTTCCCATGGCTAAAGATATGGAGCTTTAGTGTGCGGTAGAGAGATGGTTGTTGAAAATTGTCTAAGTAGAGACAAGCATTGGGCATACACTGGCACAAGCTAAAGGTGCAAAAGGTGCGGCTCATGCAAGACTTGGCTAAGGAGGAAGAAAAATTGCACTAGGAGAGTGGCAAAAGCAACAAGATGCCCAAGAGAGGCACAAGAGAGTAGAGGAAGCACACAAGTGTTGTTGGTGGGGCTTGTGTTTGAAGCGCAAGGTAAGGAAAATGAAGAGGAGCTCACCTAAGGTTGAAGAGTTGTTCCAGAGATAGTCGGAGGTTGTGTTGAGTAGAGGCTAGGAAACATAATGAGGAAAAATGAGTAGAGCTTGAAGGAACCAACTAATTCATGTCAAATAGAGATTTGCATAGGAGGAGACACATGGATGTCTTAGATGGTAAGAATGTGCAAGTTTGGAGGCATGATGGATAGGAGTCAAAGGGAGGAGGTGCTATTGCTATTGTGCACATGTCAGACATAAGAGTAACTAACAAAGGGGATTGGTTGGAAGTTGATGGAACATAGTAAGTGAAAAGTAGTTGAAGATGATATTGGTCCAAAGGAGTATAGAAGAATGCACAATAGTAGAGGGAGAGGAGATGGAAAAGAAGGGGGTCATTGATGGTGTCTAATGGAGTGACATAGTGAGTGGAGAGGGCGGCAAAATGATCACATAGAGGTGCCCAAGGAAGGCACTACAAAGGACAAAGTGTTAGTAGAGTGCATATACCCTAGTAATCAAGTGGTTGGATGAATAGGGGAAGAAAACATTGGTGTAGGTGAATGGGATATGGTGGGTCAATTCCCATGAGAAAGGGAAGAAAGATGAAGATAGCTAGATGAGGACTTGGCTATACACAAGCGATAGGGGAGGAAAGGTATCAAAGCTGTGAGGGAGGACAATTTACAACCCAAGAGGGGTCAAATGGCAAAAGAGAGCAAAAGGTCTAGCTAAGGGAAGAGTTGTGGCCATCATTCTTCATGGTCAAAAGGGTGGTTCTATCACTCATTCCTAGTTTGTGACCAGGGGCTCACTTCTTTTCTATTCGGAGATTTTGATGTAGGTGCATCCTAGGTCCATCCACAAAAGAGTTAATGTAGGCTGCAAAGTAGGTGAAATTAGGAGTTTTGGAGGTGAAAGGTGGAAAGTGGGAAATTCGAAATCCCACATAGTTATATGTACAATCGAGCATGGCTGTTGTAGAGTTAGCTAGTCAGTCAATGTGGGACTAGACAGTTAGCTGGTTAGAAGAGGGTTCCAGGTCTGCAGACTGGATTGTGTTGTGAGCCTAGAACTTTGTTGTCAAATCAGGGCAAGGCCCTTTTATAATCTGTAATCATATCCCTTCATACTAATTAAAATAATGGTTTTCATTCTGTTGTGCCGTGTTCTCATTCTTCTGTGCATGTGAGTGATTGTATAGGGCTGCGTGGTCAGGCATCCCTTTGTTGGGACCCCTGGCTGTGTCTGCATCAACCAGCATGTGTTTTTAGTGTCTAGTTTCTTTGCATTATTGAACATGGCTAACTAGACCCATTTGATCTTGTTTGGCTTTAGCATTAGTCAATATGAAAAAGGGGATAAGTTGTCCTTACAAATTAGTAATTATAAAAAGATAGAAACAGGAGCTTGTTCTAATTTTCCATGTCATATTATACAATTGCATATCTGACTGAAAGAGGTACACATTTATCTTGTTAATTTTTTGAATAATAACAATTATTTTTTTCTTTTCTTGTTGTGTTGGCCTTTCTGTTAGATGCGAGCTTGTTATTTCAGCTGAAGGTGAAACAGAGAAGCTGGCATCTGGGTTACTCAAACCATTTCTCACACACCTAAAGACAGCCGAAGAACAAATTGCTAAGGGTGGCTATTCAATCAGACTGGAACCACCAATTGCATCTAATCAACATGCCACTTGGTTTACAAAAGGCACCATTGAGAGGTTTGTTTTTGTTAAATTATGTGTCATTCTATGCAACAATATTAGGCTATTCTGCAAAGTTTAATATGAAATTAGACATATTTTTAGCCCTGACATAGCTATTATTATTTTGGAAAACAGACACCTTTAATAGCCTGAACAAAACTATGATCAAAGTTTCATGTAACCACAAGGCACTTGTTTATGGATGTGTAAAATATTGTAAAGCTATTGTTACATAATTTGGCGAATATCTTGCCCTGGATCTCATTTAAGTTCTTTCTGTTGTTAAATAAGAAGTTGACCAAGGATCAATAATTGTCACCACTGTTGGTTGTTTTCTACTCAATGACAGGTTTGTTCGGTTTGTGAGTACCCCAGAGGTTCTTGAGAGGGTTGATACAATAGAGACAGAAATAATACAGATTGAAGAAGCCATTGCTATTCAGTGCAGTGAGGCTTTTGTGGTAAGCGGTCAAAAGTTACTACAGATAAAGCAAATTATATTTTATTATTAACTAACTTGATGCTTTCTTTGCCAGACTGAAGAGCAGACTCCTAAATCTATCTCATCTCAACAAAAAGAAGGTATTGCCTATTTGTGTGATTTTGATGGTTGTTCAGTAGTATTTTTAAAACTACTTTGGTACCTTGTTTAGTTTTTGCATAAAAGACATTATTTCTTTAGTCCAGATTTTATACTTCAAAAAATGTGACTTTTCAGTTGTAAGATTTGGAACAAATCCATCCCAAATTATTCATACAAATAATATGCAAGTGGCTTTTGTTGAATGCTTACAATCAGAGATCCTCTATGTGAAATAATCAATTTGCAGAATGTTCTAGCATCACATATTTTTAGGGTCCACTTATTTAATATGTCGTCAACTCTGTCAATATGTTGCTGAATCATTTTGTTATTTTATTGTAAAGAGTCTCTGTTATAAGGAATAGGATAGGCAAATGAGATCTGTCCCCAAAAGGCAAATACATGGTTTTGATTATGCTTTGTCACTCTATCAACAAATAAATGCATGTTAACTAGCATTTGATTATGTTTACACAGTATGCATGAATCAACTGATTACTTTGGATGATTTGATGCAGCAAGCAGACCTATTCTTGATGAAGACTCAGAAAGTGCTATTGTTCCTTATAAGGTATGTTGAAATAGAGCCTTTTGAAGGTGACTGTAGCTGTCAACAATTTTACATGTGGACAAGATTGCTACTTCAACAATTTAGTCATGGTAGTTGTACTAAGGACTTCTAGGTATCTTGCAATGAACCAGTAAACTTAGTACAAAATACACATTGGGTGCTTCTCATCATGTTTTGTATTTATGTTCTTTCAGTCAAGAAGACATTCAGTTGATGGGATTGAGCCAGCACATGGAGGAAATTCAAAGTTATCTTTCTTATCCTTATATTCAAATTATTAGTACTTAGATTGCTATTAGCGCTCTAGTCATCCTGTTCAATCTTCAAATATTCCTGTTCTAAGTGCATTTATCATGATTGACCGCAAGAAACTTGCTTTGAAGTGGTACAATATTTGCATTTTTAAAGGCCTCTTAGTATAACATATTTATCCCACTTGTCTCAGAGCATGCTTGCTTAGGGTCTTGGAGACACGGAAAGTTGTGTTGCACAAAGAACAAGGAATGGCCTTTGCTCGAGCTGCAGCTGCTGGTTTTGACATGGAGCATATGCAAGATTTATGTTCCTTTGCAGATTGCTTCGGGGCTTTTCGTCTGCGGTAATATTTTTTAGATTGGAATGATAATAATAGTTAAAAAAGAATGTTGAAATATTTGTAGTTGATCCACAAAACTATATTTAATTTTAAGCTTCTATTAGAGATTATGACAATCAGATCTACCAAAGAAAAATCTAAATAATCTGTTTATTATAATTATATACAACAAATTCTGTCCAGAACTCTTCTGTTAAAATGTATAATTTTCTTGGAAATTCCACGACAATATAGTACCAGAGTTCTTACGTTCCTCTGGCACTATGGTGGTAACGACTTAGGGGTTTTGGCTGATTTCTTTTGCAACAGAGAAGCCTGCATAAATTTTACAAACTTATGGAAGAAAAAGCAAGAAACTGGGCTTTGGTTGGAAGAAATGGACTTAGAAACCATGGAGACTTCTTCAACTCGGTCAGAGATGGCTCTTATGAATGCTTCTGGGATCACATTGACTAGTGAATCTGTTATTGTTCAGCGTCTAAAACCAAAGGACTTCCCTGATGGATGGTCTGATGTTCCAAGTGAAGTTGGCAATTCAAAAATTTCTTCTCATGATGATATTACCATCCATGGAAAGTCAAATGTGGCTGAAGGTTCGACAGATGTCAATGGGGAGAGCACTGGCTTGAATCATAACAGAGGTATGCTCTTCTATATTTCTTTTCCCAAGGATTCATGGTAAGGTTATGTCCGAGTTTGTTGTTTGCAAAGGTGATAGATAACTATCTACTGGAGTAATTTCTGATGGTCAAAGTGCAATGCTGTTTTCATCCCCAGAGAACAGGTTATCTCCAGAAGGTCAGGTAACTCCAGCACTGGCTGGAAATAATGATTTTGCTCAAAGCCATTTCCAACAGCCTATGATGCCTGTATGGCCAGGCCAGGCTCCACAACACATGCAGAATTTTCTACCGTATGGTGTTGGACCTCGACCTACAATGCAAGGGCTTCCTGGGTTTCATATGCAAGGTACACCTTATTATCATGGTAATCCTTCAAATCCTCCCTTTTATCAGGGTGTATATCCTCAAGCAGATGATTATCAAGGTTTAGCTATGCCTCCCCAACATTTACACCCCCGCTGGCCTCTATATGCTGAAGATCCTAGGTTTGGTACAGCTCAAATGACAGAATCATCTGCCATGACTGGAATATCTTCGGATATGAAACATCATGCAATCAATGAGAGGGACACAAATATAAAATCAGAGACTTCAGATACAGGAAGTCCAAAATCTCTTTCAAGGTCATTGAACCTTTTAGGCCAGGATACTGATTCTGAACCAGAGAGAGAATATATGCCCAGTCAAGAATTAAATAGACATCTGCACCGAAGGTCCAAATCCCCACACAGAAGATCCTCTTCTCCACATAGGAAGATACAGATTGGGCGGGCTGGAAACAAGCGATCTGGCATGGTGGTTATTCGCAATATCAATTATATTACATCAAAAAGATCTGATAAAACAGGCAGAGAGGACATTTCAGAAAATTCCAACTCAGAGATAGATAGTAATGTTGAAGATGATCTTAAGCACCAAACTGAAGATGTTCAGTTATGTGTCCATGATATGATTGGCCTTTTTGAGAAGCGCAAGGAATCTGCAGAATCTTTGACGAAAAAGCTAGGCGCTAAGCATTCTGCAGATAGTCAGAATTCCAGGAGTAATAAAGGTAATAGTAGAAGAAATGACCCAGCTACAGAAGCCAACCAAAAAGATGATGACAATGAGAGTTGGAGTGTTTTCCAGAAATATCTTTTGCGAGATGATGAATCATCTCAGAACAATAGTGACAAGGTTGATAATATAGACCAAGGTGGTAAGCCAAAGACTGAAAATGTGGAAGACATGATTGTGGCTCATAGAGACAATCTAGGTTCAGAAGGCTGGGAAGCAAACAATGTAATTCGTCTTGAGCAAGAGTTGGTTTCCAAGAAGAAAGAACAGGATCTGGCTAAAGATTCATTAATATTACCTGAACGGGTAGGTGAAGATGCTTTATTGGATGGTCGGGGAATCGGTGAGAGTGAGGGATCCTCAATTCCCAAAAACTCAATAACTTATGATGATCTGTTTGTTTCTAGAGAAGTGGGGCAGACAACTTCAAATGGTGCCGGCTCAGATCCATTTGCTAGTGGGGAATTTAAGTATACAACTAATCAGCAGAGTGATTATCTACGTACAGACAAGAATTATGGGCAAGGTATAGGGGATGATTCTTTCATGGTTTCTACTAGATCTATTCCACAGTATCAAACTGGTAATGAGTGGAGGACAATTATGAATATTGACTCTGAGCTCCTATCAGCAGAAAAAGAGGAAAATTCTTCTCATGGTATGCCACGTAAGCAAAATGAAATTACAGATGATTATGAATGTGATGAGCTATACATTATGCCAGAGCGCATATCTGAAAGGGAGTCCTTAGGTGCACTCTGGGATCCAGCTATGGACTATGAGATGCAGGCTAATGTGGCTGATAAGGTACATCCCCATTCTGGCCATACTGGCATACTGGATGAGGTTAAATCTCCCGAAGACAAGGAAAATTCTAAAATGAAGGAACATCCAAAAACGAAGAAGTCAGAAAAGGATCTGCAATTAAAAGCCATGCAAGATGTATTGGAGAAAAGAAAAGCTGAAATGGCTGCTAGGAACCCGAGACTAGGAAAACCAAATCCATTAGCTGAAGCACAAATGCGTGCAGAGAAGTTACGGGTCTTCAAAGCTAACTTACAGAAAACCAAGAAGGAGATGGTACTTTTCCTGTCTCCTTAGCGCCATCTTTTATCTTCTGACCACTTAAGAAAAAATAAAGTTGGCCATTGTTATGAAAAATTGATTGGTATTTTTGTTTTCTTCCTTATCATATTTTTGTGTGCATTGGAGCTTATTTTAACACTCTGAATTGTTGGGTAATGTATGGTTGCAGGAAGAGAGAGAGAGAAACCGGCTTGAACAATTGAAGATACAAAGACAAAAGAGGATTGCAGCAAGACGAAGTTCCAGTCCAACTTCATCTTCATCAACTTCACAAACCATGAAGCCACAACTTAAGACTGGTCATGCTAGTACACTATTGTCTCCTAGCTCACAAAAAGGACGAACATCCAGAGACCTGAGTCCTGGGGGTTCTTTCCCTAGTCCATCTGGTTCTAAGTATATTACCAGGTCCTCAAGTGAAATAACGAATGATGTGATATCCCGCAAGAAAAACCCACAAAGCCGCACGAAACCTACTGGAACTAGTCTTAGTAGATCTGTGCCATCCTTGTCTGAGCTGAAGAAGGAACAGGAAGGGACATTTCCAGCTAGTAGAAGATTATCTGCCACTAAGAAGAACACCGATCAAATTGTTTCCTCTAAGAATGGAAAAGAAGGTAGCATAAAACCTAACGGAACAACAGCACACTCAACTGCACGTGCATTAGACAACCTGGATAATAAGAAACGCCATTTAACTGCAACAAGGAAAAGCATTGTTACAGGAAGTGAATCAAAGGACAAGTTATTGAAGGGTTATTCAGATATGGATACGAGCTTGCAGAAGTCTGCAAAGCACACCAGTGGGCTGGCATTTCAGAAAGGAAAAGGAAGTACCTTGGCTGCTGATGTTGGAAATATGAAGTCAAAGGGGAATTTGGAAACTAATATTTCAATTGCAGATGGTAATGATGCTGTATTACAAGACGAAAAAACTCCAGAACCTGATGAGCCAGGCAGTCTCACAGTTAGAGCAGAAGTTTTGGTTGAACTTAAAGACCAAGAAAATGGTTCTATTTCAGACAAATCAGAAATGAAAGCTGGGCTTGGTTCTGGGTGCATTCCTATTGGTGTTCCAGCTTCAACTAATGTTGGGGATATTTCTAGTCAGGGCCAATTTAATTCACTTTCAGAGTCTTGCCATGCCACGCAGTCTGAAGCAGTTTTCATTAGAACCCCAGCAACTTTGGTTGAAGAAAATGAGATTGAAAAGGTTTGTCAAAGGGAATCGGTTCCTTTTAGTTCATTTAATATGCACAACATTCCTCATTCTGTAGAATCTGATGTAAGAGAGGATGAAAAAAATGTCTTGCAAGCTTCATCTTCAATAATTCGAAGTAATTCAAATGAATCATATCAAGCACCATTAGCGCGCATGACATCCTTTGAGGATACATCTTATAATAAATTTGGTGCTTATGATGCTCCTCTAGCCCCTGAAACAATATCTGGACCTCCTGGAATCTTCATTCCCAGGGATCCTGTTTCTGAAAACAATAGTCCTCTTGCTTTCAGTTCAGATTTTGCAAATTCAAGTTCACTATTACAGAACGTGCCTAACATTCCACAGTTCATCTCACCAGCAGCTAACTGTGGAAGTGTGGATGCTTCTCATTCCCGTCAAAAGGGGAGCAGTGGAGAAAAGCCTAAGGATAGTTCCAAAGGATTCAAAAGACTCCTGAAGTTTGGTAGGAAAGGACATAATAGCTCAACACCTGTTAGTAATGCAGATGCATATCAGGTGAGAGAGATGGGAAGTACAATGTCTGAAGAGCAAGGTGGCAGACTTGAGGCAACTATAGATTCTGCTACCACAACGAGCCAGCTATCAGGGGGGGCAACCTCAGAAAATGGTATTTCTAGCCAAGGTAGACTGGTTGCTTCTGGGATTTGGAAGCAACTTATATGTTTCAGGAATAAAAATCTAGATGACTTGGCTTTTTTATTTGCTAAGACTTTTTTGCAATAACTTATTCCAATTTTACTTAAGGTGCATTTTAATTTTTACCTCTGTTACTGCTAATCTAACAAGTCATTTTTGTTTCTGGAATTTCAATGCTGCAGCACATTCTCTTGGAAACCTTATTTCGCAGGATGATAATAGTTCTGCGAACTATACACACAAAGGTAAATGGTAGACTTTCCTAAATATGAAATATGCTTTTGTTATTTTCGTAAGTTCTTCCTAATATGTCGACAGACGTTGCATTATATAATTATTTCATATTCTGATCCTACAGCATCGCGCTCTTTCTTTTCACTTTCAAATTTCCGGAGCAAGGGAAGTGAAACAAAATCTAGATGAGGTTTGTAGTACAAAATGGAGGGTCAAATATTGGCAATTGCTGATAGTTGTTTCAACTGGATGCCGCAAATAAATTTTCTTTGTGAGTATAGGCTCTTTGTTGAATGTTAATATGTAATTTCTTCTAGTTATATTTCTGGTTCCACTGTAGATAGATTACAATTTCTCAAAAATTCAGTGACTGTTCTGTGTAATTCAAGGAGTGTTTAAATTTAAATCCTGTGTAAGTTACACAGTTTGTATCGCATCAGATACTTTTGGTAGGCTGATTACATATGCTTTTTATATTTCCTTGGGCTATATGATAATGCTGTATACATAAATTTGTGATGTTGGAAAGCATATTTCTAGTTGGCATTTGCTCATATTAGTTTTGGAGCAGTGAGAATGTTGATGTTGTCTACCTAGTTACGACATTGTTTCAATGGTATTTATGACCTATTTTGTCCTCAAGCCCATTAAGATGATATATGTGTTCATGCTTATTTTAGTATCAAGATACATGTGTTAGTTAATGTTCGTTCAAACAAATGAGATCAAGAATATCAAGTGTGAGACAATGCACCTTCATATGGTGGACCCTATAAGATTAGAAGTTACCAAGACTATTCCATGTCCTCTTCACCTCTAGTTCAGCACACTCCTCTCACCAATAACTATCATCATCCCCCAACTCAACCCTAGGCTCATTAGAGAAGGGATATGCACCGTACTTTTTTGGAGGGGATGAGGAAGGGGGCAAGGAGACTGCATGGCTTCCTCTTAGAGCACTCCCCCTCTGAATCCACTTTTTTCTCAGATGTCTCCCATAACACAAATTAGATATGTAAGGAAGTTCTGCTGCAATTTATTCTGCACCATGCCCATTATAAGATTGTTAGGCCTTTTCCCCTGCCATAAAAGAAACTAGCTCTTACCTTAGGATGGAATCACTACCAAAGGTATTGCTTTCCACGAATGAAATGGAAAATGGAGTTTGGCTAACTCAAGGGAAAAGCCCATATTTGTAGATTTATGGTGAATTTTCTCATACCCGTGGGATACTTCATAGCTATCTTCTCCACCAAACAAGAAAATAATCTGGTTGTTCAAGGAGGCCCATGGTTTGCGAAAAAGTCAGGTTTGTTCACGAAGCATTGATCTCCCACACCTTTAATCCCACATAAATATGTTTAAGCATAGTTCTATTATGGGTCAGGCTTCTTATTGGATATTGGCAAGAATCTATCATCAAAAAAAATTTGGATGAGTAATAAGTGAGTACATTATTGCCTTTAAATTTATTGAGTATCCTAGTGTTCCTAACTACATAAGGATGTTTGTCAATATTGAATTGGAAAAAATATTAGATATTTGTATTATCTTAGACATGAGAGGGATTGAATGAGAGTATATTGTGAGAATATTCCTTTCTAGTGTAGGATTTTCTATGAACATTGTTGTTTGGATGGCATTTGCTCTTCATATCAATTACAAAAACATAAAGGGTACCCAAAGAGATGAGGGAGCAACCTTGCAAGAATCCTATCAACAATTAACTAGGCTTCCCAAAGTGGTACAAGTGTCCAATCATGAAGGTAAAAACTTGCAGAGCTTGGACAAACTATAGGTGGCATATAGAGAGTGGCTTGCAAATCTTCCTCTCCAATTCTGGGAACATTCTTGCTATGAGGTCATTGGGAATGCTATTGATTAATGATACCAAGTTTCCACAATCCATATTGATTATTGCTAGAATGGTTTCTAGATTTGATTGTGTAAGAATTTTTGCATCAATGTTTCGGATCACACTCCGTGATCCATCATCAAGATAACAAAGAGCTCAAGGAGAAAAATGGTAAGTTGCAGACCAAGAACTAACTAAAAAGACAAGAGAGAGGGAGGAGGGAGAGAGGTTGCACGTATAACAAGGACCAATGGAGTTGCCAATTAGACCACTAAATCAATAGAGATAAATTTAAATATAAAAGATAGAAAAATTAAGATGAATACATAAATATAAAGTTATAACAAAAAATTATATTTCTTTGGGCTATATGATAATGCTGTATACATAAATTTGTGATGTTGGAAAGCATATTTCTAGTTGGCATTTGCTCATATTAGTTTTTGAGCAGTGAGAATGTTGATGTTGTCTACCTAGTTACAACATTGTTTTAATGGTATTTATGTCCTATTTTGTCCTCACGCCCATGGTCTACATATTAATTAAGAAGATATATGTGTTCATGCTTATTTTAGTATCAAGATACATGTGTTAGTTAATGTTTGTTCAAACAAATGAGATCAAGAATATCAAGTGTGAGATAATGCACCTTCATATGTTGGACCCTATAAGATCAGAAGTTGCCAAGACCTTTCCATGCCCTCTTCACCTCTAGCTCAACCAACTCCTCTCACCAATAGCTATTATCGTCCCCCAAATCAAACTTAGGCTTATTAGAGAAGGGATATGCACCCTACTTTTTTGGGGGGGATGAGGAAGGGGGCAACGAGACTGCATGGCTTCCTCTTAGAGCACTCCCCCTTTGATTCTACTCTTTTTTCAAATGTCTCCAATAACACAAATCAGATATGTAAGGGAGTTCTGCTGCAATTTATTCTGCACCATGCCAAGATTGTTAGGCCTTTTCCCCTACCATAAAAGAAACTAGCTCTTACCTTAGGATGGAATCGCTACCAAAGGTATTAATTTCCATGAATGAAATGGAAAATGGAGTTTGGCTAACTCAAGGAAAAAGCCCTTATTTGTAGATTTATGGGGGCTTTTCTCATACTTGTGGGATACTTCATAGCTATCTTCTCCACCAAACAAGAAAATAATTTGGTTGTTCAAGGAGGCCCATGGTTTACAAAAAGTCAAGTTGTTCATGAATCATTGATCTCCCACACCTTTAATCCCACATAAATATGTTTAAGCATAGTTCTATTGTCGGCCAGTTTTCTTATTGGATATTGGCAAGAATCTATCGTCAAACAAATTGGATGAGTAATAAGTGAGTACATTATTGCCTTTAAATTTATTGAGTATCCTAGTGTTCCTAACTACATATAAGGATCTATGCCAATATTGAATTGGAAAAAATATTACATATTTGTATTACCTTAGACACTAGAGGGATTGAATGAGAGTATATTGTGAGAATATTCCTTTTTAGTGTAGGATCTTCCATGAACATGGTCATTTGGATGACATTTGCTCTTCATATCAATTACAAAAACATAAAAGGTACCCAAAGAGATGAGGGAGCAACCTTGCAAGAATCCTATCAACAATTAACTAGGCTTCCCAAAGTGGTACAAGTGTCCAATCATGAAGGTAAAAACTTGTAGAGCTTGGACAAACTATAGGTGGCATATAAAGAGTGGCTTGCAAATCTTCCTCTCCAATTTTGGGAACATTCTTGCTATGAGGTCATTGTTAATGCTATTGATTAATGATATCAAGTTTCCACAATCCATATTGATTATTGCTTGAATGGTTTTTGGATTAGATTGTGTAAGAAATTTTGCATCAATGTTTCGGATCACTCTATGTGATCCATCATTAGGATAACAAAGAGCTCAAGGAGAAAAATGGGAAGTTGTAGACTAAGAACTATCTAAAAAGACGAGAGGGAGGGAGAAGGGAAAGAGAGGTTGCATGTATAAAAGACAAAAAAATTAAGATGAATACATAAATGTAATTTATAACAAAAATGAATTCAATCAATTAAACATTTTTAAATGCTATTGATTGTTTTTTGAAAGTTGAGTCTACTGCTTCCTACATGGGTCATTCTATGTTTGCTCATATCTTGGTGGACACAAATATCTCCAAGGTTCTTCACGAGGATATTGTTTTGATGGTGGGGGATAGGCCTTAGATTCAACCACTTGACTATGAGGGTCTCCCCTTTATATTGAAACGATGTTTTACCATCGATCACTTGGATTTTGATTGTCCACTCTTTTGGCATAAGGGGGCAGCTACATGGTGGAGGAATGTTTGTGAATGCTTCCTCTCTAAACAATGAGTCTTCTTAGGATCTCATCTCATTACCCTTGCAGTGAGTCATGTTCATGAGGGGGGTTTCTCATGTAGTTGTTGAGTCTTTGGAGAGTCCTATTCCTTTGGTTCCCTCAACTCCTATTGGTGAAGCCCACGTTTGTCTATTTTGGGTACTTAGTGCCCTGTTTCTATTGCTCGTGTTATACCCTCAACTTTGGTGCTACATTTGCATGCTCTTATGATGGTTGATTGATGATTGACATTACCAACCATGTGCTCTACTTTTTTTTTGTGTCCATGGATCAGCTTTTTGAGAGGGAATCGCCACCCCCCCCCTCCCCTGTCCCACACGCACTTCTCCTAGGTTTGAGGACTTGGATGATAACTTATCCCAAAAAATTGTTCAAAGGTGGAAGAAAGGTCTTCCCAAATCTATCTCCCAATTGCAGACTATAGCGAAGGGTGCCAAATTGAATAGAGTTGGATATGCCATTGTTTAGGCTAGATCCCTAGGTACTACTTTGGGCTTAACAACTTGATTGCAATTGTATTGGTTCTCGCTTGGAAGCTTGGCTGCAACTATATTGTCCTCCCTTTTGGGTTTGTTGTGCATGCTTTGAGTTGCTCTATCTATTGTATAGGGATTATGGTCCCTTCAAAACTATTTCACCTAATTGAAAACAAATGATTCAAAAATAATAATTTGAAGCTTGATTATCTAGTCCAAGCTCTTTGTTAAAAAACATAAGTCAACACAAAAAAATTCAAATAACTCCTATACAAAGCATTAGGAAGTTTAAAGAGGACAAACCACAAATGTGTTTACATGGATTTAGAAGGAACACTCACACTTGTCATTGAGGTGCACCTTGTTTGAATCTCTTGAATGATCACTACCAATGATTGTTTGAAGACAAATACACAATGCAAGCTAGTATAACAATGAAGTTTGGTAGAGTTGGATGTTTCTTGATTTTGATATTATTTTCTATGAATTTTCTCAAATTGGAAGTCAAAATTTGATCTCTAATGCCTCTATTAATAATATCTAGACAACACTATTGTTGATTTTAAATTTTTGAAAGATCAACCCAACAATATTGGTGGGTGAAGAAGGGCAATTCTACTTGTAAAGCTCTTTCTTCAATTGCATGATCATGACAGGACTCAAGGAAGAAGTCCCAACTAACTCCATGCTAGTAGCCACAATAAGAATGGGGGGTGGGCAAATGGGGGAAGGGCAAGTATTATTGAGAAAGTTACATCAACCTTAGGACTAAGGGAAGGACTATATTGGAAAGAGGAGTAAAACAAGGGGGGGGGGACACTCCACCATAAGATGACCATTGCCAACATTAACATTTGGAGGATATATCATACAAAAACTTTAGATTAATGGGACATACAAAGTGATAAAGTGGAATCATGTTACATTTATAATCATATAATCCACAGTTCACTCGTATATACTAGTGGATCCCACTCATGCTATACCTTGGGCTTGAGAAATTTCATAGATGGTAAGTTAGATCAAGATCTTGAAGAGTTCCGACAAGCTTTGTTTGGATTAAATTCTTGAAGGAGATGAGGTGAATCGATCCTAAAGGGGAATGGGGGTACTTTTGTAATCAATGAGAATAGAATGGACCACGATTGATATTTATGATTCCAAGGTGTTATATTGTAAAAATTTCAACACTTCTTAGCATATTAGTTCTTATTATCAAAAATGGAAATTTCGTTTAATTTTTTTTGTGGTTTTCTTTAGCGGATTTAGGATCTTCTTCCCATTAGGTTATAAATTGTAGGAGAGTTTCTATGTTCTTATTTCAAAATTAATCTAGTGTAGTAATTCACCATAAACCCTCTTTGTGTTTATAGTCATAGTTGAATGCATGAATTGTTGCTAGTATGAATCCATTTTTGGTTATTAGGCGTCCTACATTTTATTTTATTTGTTTGTTTTTCTTTTCTTTTTTTAACCATTATTCTTTTTGGAAGGTAACGAGATGTATCAAAGCTTCATTTTATTTTTATTTTTTATTTTGTAGTTGCCAAATTCCCAATAATTGTATATTAAGAAACAATTCAAAGTTTGTGACCAAGACAAGTTGAAGGATTTATTTTATAAGTTCGTGATGATGTGCAAGAGAGATTTAGTCCATGGGAAAACAATTAGTAGATATGAAGCACTCAAACCAGTCAAGCATTATTTGGATGAAGATTAGGATGTATGCCCAAATTTTACTAAGGGCATTAGTAGGTAAAAACATAACTTTTTTTTTTTTTTTTGTGTGTTAATAGATGCAACACAATGAGGTGATAGAAACTTGTGCATGCACACACACACACATGTAGTCACAAACAACTACACTAACACAAACACTAAACATGCATAAGATAGGTAAAGGTGACACACAAGTAGAGAGATGACCTCATCTCATTGTGGCACACATCTCAATGCGACACTATCACACACATTAGTAGAAGACTAAGCTCAAGACAAGAAGCATAACAATATTCATACCTTTGACCATTAATTAGTTTTCTAAGGTGAAGTAGATTTAATAAAACACCATTTACTCTTTGCAATATAATGAATAAGATGCAAAAACTTTAGTTACATAATTAATCTTCTTTTTTTTCTTTCCTTAATACACATGAACTAGTCAACAAAAAAACTATAGTGTGCACGCTTAGCCTATGTGCATCTAGAACAAAGAGTAGCAATGAAAATAATAGCAATATTAAGTGTGTCTACTCTTTCCTTATGCGTATGAAAGAGAATGAGGAGATTTGAGATCCCAAGAGTGTCAAATAAACAATATAATAATATAAAATGATAGAAGATCACAATATTGCCATCTTAAAGAGAAAGCAGAGAACAATAGTCCAAGATCTAAATGACAAGAAACATTGCAAGTGTTAATCCCACAAAGAGGAACTTGCAAGCATACAATTACAAAAGTGAGGAATAATCAACAAGCTTGCAAATAGAAACAAAGAAAAGAAGAAGATTTGCAATATTATCAAAAAAAGTAAATGATATTGCTAGTACGAGGATCTTGGTTAAGTAATCAATATAATTAACCAATTATTCCAATATTGGTGGTAAAGTGCTAGAAAAACTTGGAAGGTGTTAGAAGATGGAATGATTTGGAAGAGAAGACTAGAAGCAAAAATAATAATAAAAGAGGATTAAAACCAAAAACTCCTTACAAATTAAATTTGCAATTCATAGTCATGAATTGTTATTTTGGGCAATGGAGTTAAGAAATGGCAGTTATGAAGTTGAGAGATGCATAGAAAATTGTTATACAAAGAGTTGAAAATGTATCCAATAGGGCTATTGGAAAGTGTCTATGACCATGTGACATTTACATGATAGTGATTTTGTCCTAAACTATACAAAATCTTGAAACATTGGAAAATGACCATAGGTTGCAAAACATGCACAATTTTTTTTGAAAAATATAACAAAAGAAAAAAGGACACAAACAAATATAAAGCTTAACATTTGAATTAGGAGAAAGGGTACAAGATGAGCTAAAATGTGTTTTGAAATGTGCTACAGAAATGGATGCTAAAATAGGTCCAAGTTGTAGTGTCAAAATTGTATGGTGTGCAATTTTTGACATTACATTTTGTCCTCACTTTAGGGGCTTGTGCCTTTAGGTGATAAAGCTATGCTAAAATACATAAATGAAAATATGAAAAATAAAAACATTTGGAGGATACATAATATAATTTTCAAGTGAGGAATCCATGCCCCTAAGCGAAGATTTTTAAACAATGCAAAAATCTGGAACACAAAGGATTAGAAAACATGAATCATGCAACACGAACATGTTAGTATGTCATATATAATCCAACATATACATAGTACATATAAAAGAGAAACTAGAAAATAAACACATACAAGAAAACAAAGATGCATATGAAAGAGAAATGTAAGAACATAAACATAAATATTTACTAGCACGTTTTGTTGCTAGAAAATAGAAATACAATCATAACGTGCTCTATTGTTAGGAAAATGTAGATATGATTCTTACTCTAGCATGCTTTGTTGTTAGGAATTGTATGAGAATATCATGGATCACACGTAGTATTGTGCCTTGTTGCTAGGTGACTCACATGTAAAGACAATCCAATGATTACATGTGCTAGTGTACTTTGTTGCTAGGAAATCTTGATAAGGGTGGCCATGTCCAAGTGTACCCTTTACTTGGGACCACAAATCATGATGCTAGGAAAGCATGCCAAAATATGCCCCCCAAAACAATTATGTAAGACAAGTGTATGCAATTAGTTTTAGGGAAGAAAAATGAATAGAAAGAAGGGTCTCAAGAAGAAGATATATAAAACTCATATGCTCCTAAGTTCGAGGATTTTGACCCCGAAAATAGAAAAAAAAAGTTACCATAGAAGATTATTGTAGTTGAAATTGTGTCAGCACTAAGTGACAACACAAAGAAAGAGAAAACCATGAGTGCCACATAGTAAGCAACAACACAATGGCTAAATGTAGGCATGAATAAGGGTTGACAACATAAGGAGAAAGGCACATGAGAGTGTACATACAAATAAAATAAATAGGTTACACAATGATGTCACCCATATCATTAAGGTCTTGTATTTTATCTTTTAGCACATGACATTTATTGGTAGAATGATCTAGCACCATATGGTACACACAAGAGGTGCCAAATGACTATATTTAGGAAATTTCTTAGTGTGTAGGAGGAAGAGTAACCAATTGAGATTCCAAGAGAAGGAGAGGACATGCTCAAGACGGTTGCCAAGATGTGTGTAGGAACTTATTTCATGTTTGGGTGGAATAGAAGAAGGTTGATTATTTGGAGGGGCCTCACAAGAAATAGATGGCGATGCTTCCAAAAAAGGAAATTGTATGGAAGGGGTAGTGGGTAAAGAAGGTGGAGAAATGTGATGGAGAGAATTTGGGTTGAGGAGGGGTGGTTCAAGTAAAGGAGAAATAATAGTTGATGAAGAATCATGAGAAGGATGATCAATATCCATTGCATGATGAAGGTTGGGCAATGTGATTTTGAGAAAGTGATCAATGAACACATTATGCTCTAAATTTCTTGTAGAAATAAGGAGCCCATCATTTAAAGAAAGAGAGTGAGAGGATCAAGAAGAGAACAAAATATCATGAGATGAAGAAGGAAGGAGATGGGCCTCATCATTACTAGAAGAAGAATAACAACAAAAGTTATGAAGAAAGTAGGATAAGTTCTAGGAGAAGAAGGATTTTGGGAAGAGGAATGGGAAGAGATACTAGAGGTTTATTTAGAGATCTTTAAAGAATATAGCAACATAGAAAGGGCTAAATCATTGTCACAAACATGGAATGAAGTGTCCTATTTATAAAAATTTCAAACAAAGACAAGAGAAAGGATAAGCAAGGAGGAAAACACATATATAGTAACATATGGAAAGATAAAGAATGGACAATGATAAGCATGAGTTCAACGAAAGAAAGATGAGCATAGAGACAAAAGAAGAGAAGGTCTAAACAAAACCACTTTATGTTCACTAAAATGAAAAAAATATAGAAAACTACTTTAAATGTAAAAGTAGATTAAATTAGATTACATGTGTTTTTTTAAACTAACGAAATTGTGCAAACTAAGATTAATTTAACCACACATAAGAGTTGGGTTTTATACAAATGGAAAATTAGATTAAGGCATTTGAATTTTGATTACATAAAAGAATTGCATTAACAATACTAAATATGTGCGGAGTCTGCTACAAGATAAGAAAAGATGCAAAAATACTAGAAAGTGTAAAAGCATAGCAATTTGGACAAGAAAATAGAATTGGGTGAAATTTAGACTTAGGATGATATTGTGGTTGCTCAAGAGTTTGTATTGTTGCAAAACATCTAGTATAAACCTAAAATCTAATAATTTGCACAATGACCAAAAGTGTACAAATAAAAATGGTGACAATAAACTCGTAAACTAAATGTTACAAAATGTATATTACACTAAAAAAAAGTTGAAATGGCAAAGGAAAGCGAGGGATAGAAACTATTAAATGAGATGTTGAATCTAGAGAAGAAGCTCACAAATCCACCTATGTTTGAGATAAGTGAAAGGGCGTGACTACATAGGAGCTTGCTAAAGTAGTCAATCTCCTATTTTGGTCTTTCTATCTCAATGGGAAGTCAATAGAAAAATAGGTTGTGTGCATATGTAGCTTATGTGCCTCTAGAATTAATAGTAGTAACAAAAATGATTGTAGGAATGGTAATATGTGTGTCTACTATTGTGTATGGAAGAGAATGACAAGACTAGAAGCAAAGAAACTAGTTCAAGATTATTAAAATAAAGAACCACTTTCAAATCGAATTTGAAATTTAGAATCATGATTGCTATTTTGTGCAATGGAATCACAAAATGGTAGTTACAAAGTTGAAAGAAGTACACAAAATGTTATGCAAAGAGTCAGTTGAAAACACATCTCCTAGGGCCATTAGAAAGTTGCCAATGGCCCTATGAGTGTACATGCACGAGACAAATCTGCAATCAAAGTGACATCTATGTGATTGTAAGTTCGTCCTAAAATAGACAAAATCCAAAAACATTAGAAAATGACCATAAGTCATAGAACATGCATAAAAATATCTAAAAAACATAGTAGATGATAGGACACAAACAAACATGAAGCTTGACACTTGGAAAAACCTAGAAGGCGTTAGAAAATGAAGAAACTCAAAATAGAATACTAGAAGCAAAAAAACCAATTCAAGAGGATTAAATCCAAAAACCTCCTTCAAATTCAATTTAAAATTCATAATCATGATTGCTATTTTGTGCAATGGAAATCAAGAAAGGGCAATTACAAAGTTGAGAGATATTGTACAAAAAATGTTATGCAAAGAGTTAATTGGAAACCCATTTGATAGTGTCATTGGAAAGCAACTATATGAGTGTACAAGTATGAGACAAATCCATGACCATAATGACGTCTATACGACTACATGTTCATCCTAAAATGGATAAAATCCAAAAACATTTAGAAAATGGTAGGTTACAAAACATGCACACACACATTTGAAAAACATAACCTAAGACAAAAGAACACAAACAAACATTAAACTTGGCACTTGGATTAGGAAAAAGGCTACAAGATGGGCAAAAATGTTTCCTAAAACACACTACAAGAATTGATGCTAAAACATGTATCATTTGGAGTGTCAAAATTGCATGATATGCAATTTTTGACATCATTTTAATTACTTAAGTATATAGGCATTTTTCTTTCTATTTATGAGACATAATTCATATCATAAGAGATCGAGTTATAAACATATTTATGGATCTCTAATTTATGTAAGCACTTATTTATTTGTAAAGAGGTAAGAGTTGAGAGTATGCATACATCATGTCATTATTTCTTTTACTAAATATGGATGAACTAGATTCTTTCCTTCATATAGGAGTATGTATAAACAAGAAGATATAACATAGGTATGATATACATGCATGTGTTCATTCTCATAGTACATGAACTTCACATTGTTATCCCTAACACACATAATCACACAACTTAAAAAGAAGGTAAAGTAGACTAGAATACAAGTAACCTCATTCATAGTAGATGTAAATATGTGTCTACTTTTTAACTTCCGAAAGAGTTGGAAAAGCAACAATCCTTGGGAACAAATTTTATTTTTCAAGCAATATTGCAAAGACAATATTTTAAACTATGTTAAGTATTCACCCTTATAGGGAAGCATTCATTCTTTTAATGCAACCTAGGCAACTGGTCTAATGAAAGACTAGCTAAACCTAGCAACGTAATCTCTCAAACAATCACACAAGCCAATTGAAGCAAAAGGTTGTTTTAATTTGCATTAATTTATAAAAACCAACATTTAAAAGACTTATATTCTTAAAGGATAAAATAAATGGTTACAAGCTCAAAATTTAGCCCTAATGATAGTTTGTGGTTTTGATGGAAGAACTATAGAGTGAAAATTATCTCCCTTCTTTATTTTCTATTTTGTTCTTTGTCTCATTTTCTCTAGCTTGATTCCTCTCTCTCCGTAAACAATTTGTAATCTGTATTATGCCTCACTGCCAAGCCATTTCATCTTTTTTCTTGATCATAACTCCTTTGCATTATTTCTTTGGTTGTTAATGGAGAATTTAACCATTGGAGAGTACTAACTAGCCACAAACAATAACTTTGCAATGCCTAGATGTTGTTGGGAGTTCCAAATGTCCCTTGACCATCTTCCATGATCATTAGCAATCAACACCACAATTTGACAATCCACAAAAGAATATCACTAGTTGCCATGTCAAAGGAAGGTGGGAAGTCATTATAGGAGCAAATAAGAAGTATCTTGATCATAACAATTTGTTGACCTAGTGTTGCTAGTGTAAAAGAAGACAGAGGCACAACTCCTTTAGGAAGATAAATGCTCACCAAATGGAATAACAACCGCCTATATGTCACATGAGATCATTGCACAACCATTTGACTTTGATTATATTGTTGGAAGCAATGATAATTGCATGAAGCAAATGGCAACTTATAACTAATTTATGAAGTCCTACAAAATGTTCACAGACACTTGTAGGAGTTTTCCACACATTTGTAGTAGCTTTTGATACACATTATGAGCAACCAATAAACCTATAGCAACCAACACAACACATGTAATAACTTGTTGATGACTTGTTACACAATTGTAGTTAGGTCTATGACCTAAGGGAAACTTGTAGCATTCTTGTAAGAGTATGGATGCTTGGCGAATTTTTTTCTAGATAAACAACCAAAAATAAACTTGATTATTTAATTAGAGCCTACCCTTCTATTGTTTTTGGTGACTCAATATCCCTCTTGGACATCAATGCTCTTGCATTATACATATGTAAGTGAAATTCTAAGTTGCTTTCTCATCTAAGTTGCTTCTTCAATTACTTTATTCCTCCATTTCACCAAGTATACATTGTATTTTTTGCTCTTGTCTTCTTAATTGCTCATAATTAATCATTGCTTATGTTTAATCCTTTACCTTCCTAGGAAATTGGTGTACCCAACCTTGTAGAGGTAAATTTGAATTTGTACTTACTTTTGCACTTGTTTGACGCTCATAATAATGACAAAGATTTGCAACATTGAAGGTTGATGAGATATCCACTCCTTTTGGGTGCTCTATCTCATAGGCATTTGTTGCAAATGTCCTCAATACCCTTCAAGGTTTTATCTTTTTCCACTTTAATTCATTACAAGCTTCCTTTGGTAACCTCTTTCTTTAAATAATCAAAGACTAGCTCTCCAACTTCAAATTCTAGCTTTTTCTCTTGAAATCAAAATGTTACTTGTAGCTTATTGTGCTATTCTTCAACTTCTCTTTTACTTATCTAATTCATGCATATACCTAGCACTTTCTCTTCCCAAATTTATTGTTTTTCTCAACTTATTTGCTCCTTTAGGGTTGTACGCATTTGAAAATTTCTTGGAAGGAATTTCAATCTGTTCCCCCAATAAACTCTTGAGATCATGTGGAACTTGAGCCACTCTACATGCTGTCCAAACTTGCATGTGTTTGGGAATGAAAATAAAACAAGATTTTTCCTTCTTTATAGCTTTTGAAAAATGTTTTCTTGTGTTGAAACAAATTATAGGATTGTTGTCCACTTCTCCTTTTCTTTTAATGGACTTAGTATAAATTTCCATCCATCCTTCACAATAGTGTAAGTATTCATTCTACTAGCATATATAACCTCCCTATCAAATTGCCAAGGCCTTCCTAACAAGAAATAGTAAGCATCCATGGGTACAATATCACATCAAATCTCATCTTAATAAAAATTAATCTAAAAATTCAATAGACATTGCTCACTTACCATGACTTGATGTCTCTTTTGCAACCATGAGACCTTGTATTGGTTTGAATGCACACTTTTTTTGAACCAAGCTTCTCTACCATTTCATTAGAAACCAAATTATGTGTGCTACCACTTGATCCAGTCTGCACGCCTGGTCAAGGATGTTTTGCCCAGGGCTGCAAATGATCAAACCCAGGATTGTGATGTGCTGGCTTGGCAGGAAAAGGTAGCACAAGTGGAAGAAGGTTGGACTACAGTCATGAGTAAAAAATCAAAAGCATCTGAGCCTTCTCTAGAAATGACGCTTCGTTCCCACAAGATTAACTCTAAATGTAAAACATGATGTTCTTGGCTTGGGAGCCGACTTTTTGGTGGCTGCAGGCTGTCCTTTTTTGCAGTCTGGCTTTTCTGGTTGTAAAGGGTTGCAGATCCCTTCAAAATCTGCTTTTCCCCTAATATCAAAAACATTAACTTCCCAACACTTACCTTTGAATTTGTATTTGGTTCTAAAAGGACTCTTCCTTTGCAATGGCTTATTTTCTTTATTGGTCAACTTCAACAACACTCTTTTCATCATGAGAGTTTCTCAATGCTTTAGTTTTTCTGTTTATTTGGGTGAAGCAACACTCTATTCATGTGCTTCGTCTCTTCTACTACTATCCCATTGCATTTCTGAGCATTCAAATGCTTTGACTCTCTTGTCCACATCTATAACATGTGCCTATAAATCCTCTACCTCTTTCTCTACCATTGTAGCCTCTTCTCTTGATAAATTTCCTCTTCCTCATGTGTTGACTCTAATATTGTTAGAGAAGTGCTTGCTTGTCCTTCATACATATGTTGTGCTCCATGATTGTTTGTTTGTTCTCTACTTCCAAAAACCTTCCTTTTTGTCTTGAATTGTTTTGTTGCCTTGTAGACAACTTATCTTTCACCTTTAAAGCACATTGGTAAGCTTCTTCTACTAACCTCAATCTTATCATAAACCAAATTAATCTCGAATAGATATGTAGAGTCCATTAACATATCTGGAAACCTTTTCTTTGTCATATTCTACAAGGCTAACTTGAATGGTAAGCTTTTAAAATTCTCTCATGTAAATCCTTCACATTTATCTCCTTTTGTTTAAGGTTTTGTAATTTTTGAATAAACTCATCTTATAGTTCAATGGCATGAACTTGTCCTTCAACTCAACAATCATTGTATTCCAATATTTAATTATCTTTTTACCTTTTCTTTTTCTTCTTCTTATACATGATCCAACCATAAAGATCACGACCCTTCAACTTGGTACAAACAAACTCCACTTTCTTGGGATGCTCAGTTGCTTCATAGTGAAAATATTTTTCCATCAACTTCTTGGGATCCTAAATTGTTTCACAATCAAAAATATTTTTCCATATTTGTGTCCAATCTATTAGCTCTTCAAGATTTAAACTTCCACTATAGCGGGATGTTTCCAACTTAGGCTTACCACCCAGCTTCACAATAGCCTTCAAAAATATGCTTTTTGTTCATCCAACATATTTTCTACATCTAGCTCTTGATCTTTTGCTTCTCCTCCATCACTTACATTCTCATCAATTGATGTTTTTTTATGTCATCTCCATTGCATCCAATTTGGGTATAAGACCTCTGAATTTCTTTGCTACATTTGCAACTCTAGATGCCCTTGGTCTTCCTCTATGCACCATGTTTTCTCATTGTTGCTCTCTATAGTTGTAGGACTCACACACACCTAGAAAAAAACATTCTAGATTTTCTAAACACAACCTAACAAGAAACCTTGCTTTGATAGCAACTGATGTAATCTAGACAAGGGGGTCCAATGAAGGACTACTTAAACCTAGCAACCTATTCTCTCAAACAATCACACTAGCTAATTGAAGTGCACAATTATTTTTGTTTACATTAATATGGAAAATTTAGATTTTGAAAAGACATACAAAGATGCTAAAAGGATGAAATAAATGGTTACACACTTATGATTAAGCCCTAACAATAGTTTGTGGCTTTGATAAATGAAGTATAGATTGAAAATTAGCTCCCTTCTTTGTCTCCCATCTATTTTCTTTTCTGTTTTGTTCTTTATATCATTTGCCCTAGTTTAATTCTCTCCCCATAGTTTTCATCATGTAAAATGCTTCACATGCACAACTATTTCATCTCTTTTCTTGATCCTAATTCCTCTACATTCTTTGCTTGGTTGCTAAGAATGGGCATCAATTATAGGTGAATAATAGTTAGCCCAAATAATAACTCTCCAATGCTCATATATTATTGTGATTCCAAACACCCCTTTGAATGTCTTCTACATTGTTAGTATTTAGTAGCACAAGAAAATGAACCTCAAAAGTAAATGACCAATACCATGTTTATGGAAGGTGAGAAGTCACAATAGGAGCAAATAAGCGACAACCGTATCACAATGATTTGTTGACCTAACACTGCAAGTAACATAAAAGACAAAGGAACAACTCTTTTAGGAAGACAATTGGTCATCAAATGAAATAACAACCACCTATATGTCATATGAGATTATTGCCCATCCATTTGACATTTATTATATTGTTAAAACAATGATAATCATGTGAGTAAATTGATCCAACTCACAACTTATCTCCAAAGTCTTGTAGTAGCTTCTAGACTTGTAGCAACTAACATAACACATATAACTTGTAGATGTCGTTTAGCAACCTATGCCATACTTGTAGTAGTTTATTATATGTCTATAGTGACCTATAGATGCCTAAAACATAGATTATGGGTAGGTCTGTGGCCTAAGGGAAACCTCTAATAGCCTTCTGAGTATGCATGTATAATGAAATTTTTTCTACACAAAGCAACCAAAATAAAAAAAAGGTTAATTGTTTATTTAAAACATATACTATTGTTTTTGGTGACATAGTTGCCCTCACAAACTTAGATGCTCCTTTATCACGTTTCCATAGAGTGTTCACCGCATGACAAGTTTGCATTCACCATGACAAATCTTCATCAAGCACTTCTCAGTTTACCATTTGACACAATGAAACTCCTTTCACATTGGCAAATGTTTTACTAGCAAATCAATGAATGCTTTCTAATATAGGTAGTAATCATATATTTTTGATGATTTTAACAAAATTTCACATGATATGATAAAATAAGTTTTTTTTTTCCATTTATTGAAGGAACAATCATTCATTTTCATTCTTACATATGCTCAATATGATAAATTGGGATGAAACATTATTTTAAAAACACAAATATATTACATTTCTTAAAGGCAATATAGGCCTACAACACTATTTATTTAATATCCTTTGTTTTTGAAACATCTAAGAATTATGCATAGGTTCAAACAATCATAAAAAATTATCCACATAATCATGAACTAAATCATATATATTCAAGAATTATGAAAATTACATAAAATTTACCATAACCACACGAGTAGTCTTGTCACATTGATTATTCATTTTGTCTCAAATTGGATAATATGAATAAATATTACTATGATTCCATATAATACAAACACTGGTACTATTTGAGAACATTTAAATGTATCTAAAGAACAATTTCCTTCTATGCCATTAGCGAGCTCCAAGCAATGCTCATCAAAGGAGCCAACTAAAGGAGTATTGGCCACCCCACCATATTAATATAATCAAGTGCATATGGATGTTCATGCCATTGTAGTCAACCCTTGAGCCAAAAGGAAGAGTCATGGACCCACAACCACATATGGTTTATTGCAAGGGTTTCACAAGTTTCACAAAACATAGGTTGATTTACTGAAAGGGTTTCTCATAATGTTGCTCACAATCAACCTACTTGTGGTTACTTTCAAAATGGTGAGGAGAAGGCTTTACAAACTATGTTGGCATAACAAGCTTCATCAATGGAGTCTTCTTCCTCCAACCAAGAACAATCATTTTCATATACAACTACACGAAGGCTACACATGCTTTTACACAAAAGACACAACATTAAATTAAAAGGCCATCACAAGGCATTGATGTTGGAAACTAAAATGTTGAACAAAAGCCATTTTAAGGCACCAAGGGTTTGAAACCAAACCAAGAAATAAAAAAAAACTACAAAAAAGCTTTCTTTTAAGGAAACATGGGAAAGGATCTCTATATGATCATATTGCATAAAATAACACAACCTATAAAAACTAAGATTTAAGGCAACATAGATCCTCTACTTATTTCATATTTTTCAATGAAAATGAAAAGAAATAAAATTATCAAAACAAAAAGAATACCTCACTTAGCAAGAAAATTCCTCAAGATGAATATAATCCAACTTTCCTTGCTCACAAGCCAAAGAAATCTCCTACAAGCCTAAAACACACATCCACCAATATGTGAAGCATCTGCCCCCAATACAAAATTAACCACAAGCACTAAGCAAAAATCCACAAAAATGAAATATCCCAAGGCAATTTTGTATGCTTATTTTTTTCAATTTCTTGACTTCATGTGGACAAACATTTCGTCAAACACTTGTCTCCCATAATGTTCTAAGTTTACTTTCAGTAACTTGATAGTGTATATTGCATCATCTTCATTTCACAGAAAAAAACACAAATTAAAATATAGAAATGTATATTTCCAACACTATTGTCTTTGAGCTCTATAATGTTCAATAGAAACATATAGTAAATCTTTATTAACAATATTTTTATTAACAAATTCTTGTAGTATTATTCTGACTTGAGATTACAAGCGGGTTCAAATACATTTGATGTGCCCTAGAAATGTACAACTTTCAAAAATAGTACGACGACCACCCAAGCTTAGATGCCTCCTTATCACTCATGTCTCCTTGTATTTACACTGTCAATGAAGACTAAGTTGGCACTAAAAAATATAGTCACCTTCCCTCCTTGGACTATTCAACCTACTCACATGTCACTAAGGATATGGGACGACAATGTCATAAAGTTGTGAATCAATATATAAAAGTTGTGATGGATTGTTAAAGCCAATCCAAATCTTTTAATACAGAAATTGACCCTTCCTGCAACCACTACTATCAATAAAATGACCCGCTCCAAATATTAGAAATAGTATGACAAGTCCATGCCATTGATATAATATTTGATCATTTATATAGATATTTTCCTGCCTGTAAAAAAAACCCAAACGACTCTAAAATTTGTCTCTGAAAGCAACTTCAAAACTTTAGCTTATTTTTCCTATAGAATTCACAATGAAAATATGAGCATTCTTTCCACAATTGGCTAGGGTAGAATTGTTTCACCACTAAATCTAGTTACCCATAGGGTTTTTGTCCTAGGGTTTCAAACACTAAAAAATCTTCCAAAATGCACACAATATAAAATATCCAAGCATACCAAAAATGAGCTTTCTTTTTCACTTTGTATCCAACTCCACCCTAGCTTTTTAAATTCCTAATTTTTTGATATTTTTTAATTAAACTCAAGAATAATAAAGTGACCTTTTAAAAACTTCATTAAATATCCACTCACTTTATGAATTTAATTAAATTAATTAAATAATATTACCCTTAAGATATGTTGAAACGAATAATATTAAATAATTAAATTAAAATATTCCCTTAGCTTCGACATTAGCCTACGAGAATAAAATAGGCTAATTAATCACTCATGCTTAGGCATTGGAAGGGGACATTATAGTCCTCCTTTCTCAAAATTGCTTGTCCTCAAGCAATTATTGATTAGGATGTTGAAGAACCTGCTCTCCTTCCCATGTCGCATCCTCTACTAGTAAATCCCTCCACCTGATTAGGTACTCTTTGACTAGTCTACTCATCAATCTCCTCTCTTAGGTATCCACAATCTCCTCTAGAACCAAAACCAATTTTCCCTCCTCATCTAAGGGTGGAAGCTCTAGTGAAGATGTAAGGTGCTGCCCCAATGCCTTCTTGAGGCACAATACATGAAACACATTGTGGATCCTACTACTCTCTATCAACTCAAGCTCATAAGCTACTTCCCCACTCCGCGAGCAACCTGCAAGGACCGTAGAAGTGAGGTTTTATTTTCTTTGCATTGCTTTTCTTCAAGGAAGACTACCTCTAGGGCTATAGGCACAAGAAAACTAAGTCCCCTACTTCAAAGCTTCTCTCTATTCTGTGCCTGTCCACATACATTTTTTGTTGATTGTGCACTTTGAAGGTTATCCTTGAGGGACTTAAGGATATCCTGACTCTCTTAGATCCAATCCTTGGCTTTGAGAGCCCTGCAATCATCGAATGCTAGTCCAAGAATGAAGGAGCATCATAACCATATAATGTTCGAAAATGAGTCATCTCGATCGACATATGATAGGTAGTGTTATAACAATGTTCACCCAAATGAAACCACCTGATCCAAGCCCTTTGCTTCCTTAACACATAGTTACACAAATATCCCTCAACCCATTTGTTCATGATCTTTGTTTGACCATCTGTCTGAGTATGGTAACTCGTACCAAGAGTCAACTTTGTGCCAGCTAACTTGAATAGCTCCTGCCGAAAAATGCTAAGGAACTTGCTATCCCTGTCACTGACTATATTCTGGGTAACCCATCTAGCCTAAGCACCTCTTTGAAAAACAACTCTGTTATTTGAGGTGCCCTATACTCCATAGAGATAGTGAAGAAATGAACAAACGTGGTCAACCGATCAACAACTACAAAGATGCAATCTCTACCCTATACCTTCAGTAGACTAGTAATGAAATCTATAGACACACTTTCCCATTTTTGCTTAGGAAAGGGCAGCGATTGAAGTAATCTAGTTGGAAAAGTGTGCTCTGACTTGTTTTGCTGACAAGTCCTACACTCTCTCATGTGTCACAAGACATCTTCCTTAAGGCCTTTCCATGAGAACCTTTTTATGATCTGTATGTAATTCTTAAAGTACTCAGGATGTCTTGCCAATGGTGTATCGTGGATGGCTCTCAAGATTTTCTCCTTAAGCTTTGATGTAGGAACCAAGTAATTTTTTCCCTAGTAGTAAATGATATCGTCTATTATATATCTATCATCCTGTGTCTTTCCATCAAAGATCTCACATGCACTTGTGTTTTTGGAATACTCCACTAAAAGGTGAGCCTTCCAATCAATTGAGATTTCCGCTAGAGAGAAAACAATGGGTTTCCTGGAGAGAGCATCAATAACTATATTCTCCTTCCCCTTCACATATTCTATGTCAAAATCATAAGCCTGGACCTTGCTAACCCACTTTTGTTTCCTTTCATTCAAATCTTTCTGCTCCAAAAATTACCTCAACCTATTATGGTCGGTCTTGACCATAAATCTTCCATCTACTATATACTATCTAAACTTCGCCAATGCATGCATTGTGGCGAGCATCTCCTTGCCATAGATGGAATAGAGCCTCTCATTACCTCTAAGTTTATGACTCTCATATGCAATGGGGTGTTTGTTTTGTATCAAGACTACTCCAATGCCCTCCCTGATGCATCACACTCAAGAATGAAAGGTTGAATGATATTTGGTAATGCCAACATAGGACAAGAGCTCATCACCTCCTTGAGCCTGTCAAATGCTTGTTGGGCCTCCCAACCATCCAAAAGCCCCCTTCTTGGTAAGGTTTGTTAGGGGTGCACCTAGTTGTGAAAACCCTTTTACACACCTCCTGTAGTAGCTACATAATTTGAAGAACCCCTGCAACTTGTCAATGTCCTCAGTGGTGGCCAATCAACAATTGCTTGTATCTTCTCTTGGTGAACTTGAACCCCCTTAGCATTGATCACATGACCCAAGTAGAGAATCTTGATCATCCTGAACTCACACTTAGATGCCTTCGCATACAATGATTAGGCCTCCATGATACTCAACACCTCATTGAGGTGTTTCAAGTGCTCCTCCCAAGTCCTACTGTAGATGAATATATCATTGAAGAACACCAATAATAATTCCTCAATTGTTTATTAAATATGTGGTTCATACATGATTGAAAGGTAGCTAGTGCATTGGTTAGCCCAAAGGGCATAACTAGAAACTCGTAGTGTCCATAATGACACCTGAATGAAGTCTTGTTAATGTCTTTCTCTCTCACCCTGATCTGGTGATACCTTGATTGAAGATCAATCTTCGAGAAGTATATTGCTTCATGCAACTCGTCCAAAAACTCATCAATCCAAGGAATAGGGTATCTATTCTTTATGGTCTTCTTATTAAGGGCATGATAGTCTATGCACATCCTCAGGGTCCCGTCCTTCACCAAGACAAACAAAAGAAGCAAAGGGACTCAAACCAAGCCTAATGTGCCCCATATCAAGCAATTCTTTAATGGATTTTTCAATCTCTTCCTTGAACTTTTTTAGGATGTCGATAAGGAGTGGTGATAACTAGTTTGGACCCTTCCAACTCAATAACATGCTTGAATCTTTTACCTGGAGGTCTACTTGGAGGAATCTCAACAAAAACTCTATTGTGCTTATCCAAAATTGGTCGAATGTCTACATGATACAAAGTGCTATCCTCAATAGGGATCTTAGATGAAATTAGACACTGCACTGCCCAGGCTACATCACCATGCCTAAAGATGCTTTCCATCTGTTTTGCTGACACGATCCTGGGAGTACCATTAAACATACCCCTTAGTACAACCTTCTGCCACCTACTCTAAATTTCAACTCCATAGTTTGAAAATTCTAAGAGTACTTCCCTAAGGAATGGAGCCAATGTATTCCCAAGATAACATTAGTATCTACTAAGTCCACAACATAAAAATCATATGTGACAGTGTAATTTCCCAATATATACTCAATTGTGGAACCTGTTGGGTGCAATTCATATTAAACCCATCTACCACCATAACATTGAATCCCTCAAAATCCTGTGTTGGAATACCCCTCTTTGCCACCAAGGTAGAGTCAATAAAGTTGTGGGTTGCCCCATTATCCACTAAGACTGTCACAAATTGTGCTTGCAAAACTCTACGAACTTTGAAAGAGTTGAACCTAGGGGTACCTGAGAGAGTAGCAATAGTTTCACTCTTAACTCCCTTAGGTGGTGGTCCACCCTTATCTCCACATTCACTTTTCGAATCACTGTGTTCATATCCCTGATCTTCTTCTCCCTTTCCTTCCTCTTCATCATTAGAAACTACCTCTATGTAATCCACCTTTCCTTTCCCCAAACACTTGTGTCCAAGCTCCCAAGGCTCCTTGTAACTAAAACACAACTTCTAGCATAGTTCATTACGAACCTCATCATCCATGCGAGGTCTTCCAGGCTCCCAAGGCTCCTTGTAACTAAAACACAACTTCTTTCAGCATAGTTCATTACGAACCTCATCATCCATGTGAGGTCTTCTAATCTCTTCCTTTTGAAATGGCTTCTTAAATTCTTTCTTAGATTGGAAAGATTTAGGTTGGAATTTGTTCTTTGGGGCTGCACTCTCCATATTCCTAGCCCTTTTTATAGCATCCTGTAGGGTGTTATGCTCAAATGTCGATCCATCCATGAAGAGGTTTTGTCAATCCTTGCATAAACAACACTATCAATCTATGTTTGGATACATTTGTAACCATCACAGACAACTTCTGAAATTCTGAAATGTATGCCTCAACAAAGCCCACCTATTTCAATTGTGCCAATTCCTTGAATGCAATTTGAGATCTCTCATGTCAAATATGTCTATTAACCTTTGAATGAAATCTGCATAAGAGGTTATACTATCATGGCCTAAGGTTACTAGCCCATGGTACCACCACTCATGAGCCTCTTCATCCAAATGTAGGGTTGCATATTTGTTTGCTTCCCTTTCCATCATGGGATTTAGCTGAAAGTATGTGTCTAACTTTTGAATCAAAGCACGTGTTGTACACTTGCTTGACCCATCATAGTTAGAGATAGCTAGCTTACCCACCTTATGCTATAAATCTCTGTTATTTCCTTGGCCTCTCTCTCCTCTAGGTCTATTTCTATATTTCATGCCACAAAATTCTGCCAAGGACATTGATGCATGAAATTCTTCACCCAAGGATTGATATTCACACAAATAATCAATCCACCCTTGACCACCTCCTTGTTGTCCTGCTTGTTCTCTATGTCAGTCCTCCAAAAATTTAGGCATTAGTAGCTTAGGAGTGGTTCTACTTATTGTATTGGGTGTGTGTACAGGTACATTAGTGTTGCTACCTTCATCCCGGTTGCCATTATGTTTATTGTTGTCATTGTTGTTTCCATTATTTTCATTTTCACCATAGTTATTTATGTTATTGGTGTTCATGGTCTGCATCATTTGAGTTAAAGTTTGACCCAAATGCTACTGTCCCCTAGCCAAATAATTGAGCATAGACAAAATGCTAGGATCTTGTTGTTCTTGTCTACCCTGTCTATTCCCCATGATTTTGTCTTCTGAATTAGAATGAACAATAGCTCTAGTTATCCTATAAGTAATGAACTCTTTGTCTTCCAAATTCATTAACATGCATGCAATCAACTGAAAACCTCAAATCTGTCCAAAAAAATATGCTACTAAAAACAGGCATCAAAACCCACTGGCTGGCAAGATCTCCAACTTTGATACCACTGAAATGTCCCAAGGAAATTTTGTATGCAATTTTTTTTTAATTTTGTGACTTCGTGTAGATAGACATTTCATCAAACAGTTGTCTCCATACTATTCTAATTTTACTTTCAGTTTGTTTCCAATAACTTTATAGTGTATAATGCATCATTTTCATTTCACATAAATAATCACAAATTCAAATATAGAAATGTATATTTCCAACACTATTGTCTTTTCAACACAAACATATAGTAAATCTTTATCAACAATTATTTTTATTAATTAATACCTGTAGTTTTATTCTGACCTAAGATTACAAGCAAGTTCAAATACATTTAATGTGCCCCAGAAATGTATGACAACTTTCAAAAATAGTACAACTACCCAAGCTTAGACACCTCCTTCTCACTCATGTCTCCTTGTATTTATGTTGGTGATGAAGACTAAGTTGATGTTGAAAAATATAGTCGCCTTCCCTCCTTGGACTATTCAACCTACTCATGTGTCACTAAGGATATGGGATGACAATGTCATAAGGTTGCGACTCGATATATAAAACTGCGATGGATTGATAAAGCCAATCCAAATCTTTTCATAAAGAAATCAACCCTTCCTAGAACCACTACTATCAATAAAATGATCCACTCCAAATATCCAAGCATACCAAAAAATAACTTTCTTTTTCACTTTTGTATCCAACTCCAACCTAGCTTTTTAAATTCTTGCTTTTTTGATATTTTTAATTAAACTTGGGAATAATAAAGCGACCTTTTAAAAAATTCATTAAATATCCACATAGGAATTTATGAACTTAATTAAATTAATTAAATAACATTACCCTTAAGATATGTTGAAACAAATAATATTAAATAATTAAATTAAAATATTCCCTTAGCTTCGATATTAGCCTGAGGGAATAAAATAGGCTAATTAATCACTCCCGCTTAGGCATCAGAAGGGGACATTACAAAAAAGAATAAAATTTTGAAGTTCCCCCTAGTTCTCAAAGTCTTAAAACTAATTAAATCTATTCATAATTGTTTGCTCTCCAAAACTCTATTCCTAAAATATAATAGTAAATTAAAAAGAGGAATCTCCCCAACATAAATCCAAGCATATGGTTAGATGGCTCAAACTTAACTCACATCCTTAACTAGGTAATTGATGATATATTTTATTCAACGAAGCTCAAGACTAAAAAGGTCAACAAATGCAACTTCCCAAAAGAGTGCACAAAAAAGGAAGACAAATTGAGCAATCTCAAACAAGTAAATTGATAAAGTGAATAATGGAAACTCTGATAGGCCAAAATTGAGGGTAGATAACGAGAAAGATTTAATAGTAATACCTAAATTCAATTCAATATAAGTGTCAATCCGGGGGCATAAACTTGCGAAAGGTGTAGTGGCTATATGTGCAAGGGCTGCAGGTAGTGAGGTGAGTATAGATGAAATGCAACTAGAAATAAAAACACTCATTTAAAACTGCTACATGAGCTTTGCTAAAAGCTGCTATAGGAATTGTGCAGGCTATCAAGATTGTGCAGGCTGCTACAGGAACTACAGACATAAATATATTTTAAACAACTAAGAATTATTAGAATGACAACAAATTCTAAATTACAAACCATTATATTTGAATCCTAAATAAAATCAATTCAACAAGCTATAATTTATAAATGAAATGAAATTAAAACTAAAGTAAAATAAATTCACTGCCATTTTGTGAGAGTGGGCCCTCCTCTCCTTCCATGGGGTGATTAAAACACTTACAAAATCAGATCAAAAGCCTTCCTTTTGTTGTTACATTGTTGTTGTGTTTTTCATAACTCATGCTATTACATATCTCACTTTGTACTATTTTTCAGCATACTAATGTGCTCCCCCTTCATTGCTATTATATAACCTTATATAATGAACAAGGCATAAACAAGGCGTGTACCAAGTTTCTAATATATTCCCCATTCTCATGCCCTTCATCTTATTTCTCACGTTAGTTTTTTATGCCCTTTTTTCTTCATATATTTATGCACTATTTATGCACCTTTTACAACTCGTGGATTACAACATTAACCATAATGTAATGTTTGTTTGGTCCACAATTATTTGCAACAACAAAATAAATATAGAATAGTATTTTTGGTTGGTGGCTGTCTAATGTTTATGAACACAAATAAATCATAATTTGTTGTAATAAAAAACAACGATCCAATTGAAGAAGATAATAATTAATAGATGTAATTAAATTTCTTACCAAATGTAATGATGGGCAACAGAAAGTATGTTCTCCTCCTCCAATAGCATGCTGCAAATTATTTTCCAAGGCTTGAATGATAACACTTGTTAGTAAATACAAATGAATAATTATTTTTCATATTTTATCTCAAACTAAATTAAATACCACTTATTTATATTTAATCATATGCACCAAAGGGTGGTAAAATGGTATGGAAATAGAATATGAAATTGGAGATTAAGGTATATAAAGCTTAAAATATGGGATAAAATAGAACATGAATGACTCTCATCAAACTCCACTAAATAAAAAATAAGTAATTATAAAAACAAATATCTAAAGCTAGCCATGTGAAACATATGGGAGATATTTCAGAGCTAGAGTAAGAATGATTGCACCTCTAAAACATATCAAATATTATTAAAATAACAAAAATATCTAAAATCTACTTGGGTCAAATAGAAACTTCAAAGGATTTAGTTAACTTATTTAGAATATAGAATTCATATTTAGTAAAAAGCTATAATTAATTAAAATAATTAATGAAACTTAAATTCAAAAATTCAATAAAATTGAATTAACACACTAACTCACAATTCCACCCCATTCCAAGAAGTGTGGAAAACATCACAAATCTACATAGAAGATAAAATAATTATGGAGATATAAACATATGCATTCATAAGGGTCATCGGGTCCCCCGTGACTCAAGCGACAAGATATACCAATTTAAATGTGTATGTCTTGATACTCCATGAGATGAAATGAGTGGTGTGATCAATGCGCATCTACTTGACATGCCTCCCATTGATCAATCATTCTTTTAAATCTTGCATGTTCAATGCATACATCAAATCTTATCTTGGAAATCATAGTCGAAGCAACAATTTAGACATATATCATGTTCTCATACATGGAAATAAGGTACATGCAACATTATGTAGTGTTTTAATCAATGAACATAGTTATACTATGGAGCATGAAAATTGATCATATTATCAACATTCTACGTAATTAGGATTATGCCATAACTCAATGCACTAAGGATGATTGGTCTCATAATTAACATGTAAATGATACTATTATCAAACTCATATAAACACACAAGATGAAATCACAATATCCAAGCATGGATCTCAATCACAACATGGTAATAATAATAAACACATAATCAATACAAGTTAGGGGTTAGCATATAAATGATTCCACACTAATCATCCATTGCATACATTTAGTATAGATCATCTATCTATCAAGATGTCTTGAAAACATGCTAAAGCACGAGTATTATAATCAATCAAGATAAGAAAAGGGTTGAAGAATGGTTGGGCCTTACATCTTGCTCCACTTAAAACATGATTTTGTTTGGAAGTCACCAAGGGTGGAGCATAAGCACAAGCTCCAAACCTTATTGCACACCACACAGAGAAATTCAACAATGCATAAAAGCAACCACACAATTGATTAATCAAAAGGAACACTCAAATTATTCATACAAAACATAATCTATAGGGTACAATAGCATAGGAGAATGTCAAACACAAGCACCATTTCTTCTTTCTATTTCAATGTTTCATTTTTATGCATATGCAAGCATAAAACTATTATTTCTGCAATAAACCTTCAAACTAGACACCATTATTTTGACTAGAAGGAATGACTTGCAATTAAAGCACATATTGTCTTTCACAAATCAAGATCACCTTATGAATTTCAAAAGATAAGCATCTACATTCATAGAAATCATATCTAATTAAGATCATACTTCCTTTGGGGCGTTGTATATATGTTCTTCAATCATTAGAACTAACCTTAGTTCGTGAATCCAATACATCCTTGAGCCATAGGCCTAATTGCATGTAGAGTTACATATTTACCAAGTGTCACTTGAGCAATCCCATTTTATCAAATGCAAAAACAAGTGTTTTTTGGTAGATCACAATTTTTTGCATCTATCAAGTATTGCTTGACTAAGTAAATCAAACATGAATGAATCAAGTGTTAGTTGATATCATCGTGAGTTTGTCATCATATCAAGTGTTAGTTGACAAATGTGAAGCTTGAGTTATAGCAAGACATGCTATGCCTTTTTAAAACCTAATGTTTGTTCCTCTGCATCAAGTTTTACTTCAATTTTGAACACGCTTTAGTATGACGTTATATCATGTGTTCCATATAATACTAGTTCTCTTGTATTGCATCAAGTGTTTTTTGATCATTTCATAACTATTGTTGCCACATGTCTAACTAGATGTCATCACAACTTTGGATTCTTTTTTTTCTTCTTTATTTTCAAGTGTTCTTTGAATAAGATTAAAAATACATTGCTTCTAGAAAACCGTTTGGCACAATTTCCATCCAATTAGGGTTTGATATTGTGCCCCATTGTACATTAATTTGGCTTTCTTTCTTGTAGGGTTTGAGTACCTTTTTTTTATGATATCATGCATCTTGAACTAAAAAAACTCTTTAATTGATCAAAGTAGACGATTATTTCGTTTCAAGTTTTAACCATAGTGAATATAGATACCAACATACAGGCCACACAAGATTAAGATACAATATCATTGTCATCATAAGAGTGTGCTTCCTGAAGGGTTGTGCTTTAACTCATGGAATTCATTAGTCAATCAAAATGCTTATTGTACAAACACTATTCATGTTCATTGCCTTAAGCCTTAAGCTTTTACAAGGGTTTACTTCTCGGACATTCTAAATGGCCATACAAACAATAAAATTCACACATCAATTTGGTGTTCACACTTTGTATAACTTAATTCATGCCTTTGTATTCCTATTATAGTTAACATCATACAAGTGATCAAGGCTACAAGCTAGATCTTCATGCCTATTATGCACCTAAATCATCAACTATAATTAAGCATTTTTTTTGTAGATGATGTTTGTTATTTGACTGATTGAAGAGTCAAACTAAAGAACCTTACTTATCATGATATAGACAAAATTATTTGCTCACTCATCATTCTTTCTTGATCAACACAGTCATGGTCCACATTCTCAAGACTATTAAGTCATTTGCTATTTATGTCAAGAATTTACATTATATAGTTACACTATAATATCTGAGATAGTTTCACCAATATCACCTACAAATTTAGTTTCCTTTCAATTACTAGTCTAGATATAATGATCAAAATATTATGCCTTGACTATGCAATGTATAGTGCTAGGTAAAGTTTTCGCTAAGGTTTGTCATACAACTTTGCCTTACTACTATTACTTCATCTAAATCATTGGACTAATACAATATAGTGGCGTCAACCTAACATGATTACACTTATTCAAGGACATCCACCACCGACACAAGTAAAGTATTAGTCATTATATAATAATTATATGTCATTAAAAACTCAATATTTATCAAAATTCAAGAAGGTACTAGAATGCACTAGTATCCATGCTTGGATATTATTTTTCTTTATGATTAATACACAATCATATATACTCTACATTTAGTTACCTTTATTATCTAAAGACCTTAGTCAACACACAAAAATCTATCCATCATGCAAAACATAACTATTATGCAGAGACCTAGAACTATGATATTTCCTTATAATAGACCATGTTCAATCAATTCATGGCAATTGATTTACCACTAAGCATCTTGAGTAAAATATAATTAATATTTTAAAACAAGGTACTTTATTATTGTAAGTCTTATTAGGTCTAACCTTGATATACACATGCTAAGCAATCTCAATTACTCTAGTGTTTCACATTTAAGTGTTCATGTCAAAATTCATCATGTCATTGTGTTTATATTTCAAACTCATTCAAAATTTACTATAGAGGTATTAAAAAAAGCACCATTCTTCCCATGTAATTTTTGTCTTACACACAATCAATACAAACTATTTGAAAGTGAATAGTAATTAAAGTATACATAGTCACTATATCATTATTGGGTTCTCATGTGTAATGAACCTTATACTACAAACTTATTAAGGTCTATAGTGCGAGCTTAAGCCTAAAGGACTTCTTGTAGAATTCCATCATGAGTATAGAGGAACCTACATAGATAGCCTTAAGTTAAATTTCTAGATTTTATTAGTCTATAATTCATAAGTTGCGCCTATAGACTCTCATGGTGCCACATATTTTCTATAGTAGTCAATACAATCACTTACAACAAATATTTGTCATCTTACAAATAGGCTCTTTGAAAAGTATGGATCAATAACATACCTTATAGTTTTAACAAACAATATAACAACAAAGTTCACTAAGTCCACAAAATGTATAATAATAAATAATACAAGTAATGGAGATCTTGACGTACTGTGAGTGTGATGTCAAACTATACAAGAATCTTTCCTTACGACATAAATGTACAATCCACTAAGCATAATGAAACAATGTTGTCATAATGACTTACAAGTTAACACAAATAAATGAGTGTCAGGCTCATACAAGTATATCCCAACAAGCTTAGTCCAATCATGACTCATGTTACGCTACCTTATTCATGATATCCATAGTTCATAAAAACCTTTGTATACTTGATGTTTCTACTTCCATAGTCTTCTATACATGCATTCACAATTTTTCAAGGAGGTAGGGAAGCAAGATGATCCCAACCAATAATTCCTTTCCACACATAAATCCCCTCTCAGTGATGACAATTCCAACTTTAGTCAAATAATGTAACATAATTTGAGAGAGAAAATTACAATATATATGGATGAAAGAAGCACAATCACTAGGGTTTGAAGCTATAAATTTTATGGTATTGCTATATATCCAAAACCCATATGATTCTTTGCAACTACAATATAATGGCTAGAAGAGTACCAAAAAAACCACAAGCTTCAATCCACACACAATCCCAATGAAAAGTAAATCCAAAATGTAAGCATGAAGACTATAATAGTCCAAGTCTTTACCATGAGGTAAAACATAACATAATAAGAAAAAATAATACCATTCACACTTAGCTTGTAAGAAAGGCCAATAATTGTGACAAAATAAGCAAAAACTTTGTTATTCATCTCAAAGGATTCCCAAATGGTGAGGAGATCTTCTCACTTAGTCAAAATATCAAGCCAATAAACAAAGAAACCATTCTTGAAAAAAGGTCATAAACATCATTACTTCATAGTAATATAAGAAAGAAATTCAAAGATTCAAAATAAAAGCATTCACTTACTAAAAATCTTCACTTCTTTGAATTTTTCAATAATCTCCAGTTGTTTCATGTCCCTTTACTAACTCCTCTTTCTATCTCTTTTCCCCTCTTCAATAACCCTCATCAAACTCTTCTACTATGAGGGCCTATTTTTTTTGCTAGATATAGTTCCATATTATAGGAATCTAGACCTTCAACAACATATTTTTATGCTCTTTCACAAATAGAGCCAAAACATAAGACTTTTTGATACCTAAAAAAGAATTAGGCACAATACAAATCATTTTGCCCATTTTCTAGGCATTTGCTTTTTTCCACTTTCCAAGAATTTACATTAATTCTTGCATTCCATGTTTGTAGTTGAGGGATGTTTGCTCTTCTCCAAGATTTCTACCACTATGACATGACATCATTTTCCTCTGAACATGCATACGGAAATATAATTCAAATATTAGGAAATAACTTGTGTGCCTAGGTTTTAAGTTTTAATTTTATAACCTTAGGATTAATTGGAAATCAATAAATAAAAAACCCTTCCAATAATTACAAAGTATGAGAAGGATGCTAACATTCAAATATCTGCAAGAAAACATCAATAAAAGTGGCCATCCTCCTAGCATCTTATAAAGGTAACTCCAACAAAATGGAAAATACAAAAAAAAGTGCAAAATAATATCAATTGCTTAAACATATGTAGGTGTATTTTTCTCTCATGTCATTGATTTTTATACCATTCAAAAGAACTTGTCATACCAAACCTTTCAAAATGCACCCTCATACACTTAACAAGTGTCGAGAATGTGGATTTGCACAATTAACAAGATAAAAAAATCAACAACATTTGTACTCATCAAAATATGATGAAATTAGCAACCAATTGTCTTATCAATTAATTTCAAATATAAACTATAATACTAAAATTAAAAAGGAATGTTACATATCATACTATATGTGACGCCTTCTCCATGGGAAAATCTCTATCATGTTAAATATACCATAGCACAATAGTTCCTCTATATATATAAGAATAAAATGAAACAAAATAGTATTATCATTACTTTCAAGTAATTCAAAAATAGGTTATGGGATCCTCCTCCATATAACAAAATATTGACCTAGTAATTGAAGGCAAAAAAAATGGAAGTTTTGATAGAATCATTACTTAAAGCAAAAAGGAAACTTTTCTATTATCTCAAAATTTACTTCCCAAGTAGTACTTCTTGGGTTTATTTGGTCCCACTGAATGAAGACTCAAGTAAATTGTTTATTGCTTAAGTTTTAAACTATGCTTGTACAAAATTTTGATTGGATTAAGAAAATTTTCCCATCATCCTCTATACACAAATTTTGCAAATTTAGCATGTGATTCATATCAGCCATATATTTTCTTAAGAGTGGAATGTGAAACACATTATGTATTCAAGAGAGAGATGGTGGAAGATCTAGTTGATAACCCACATAATTGATAACCTCAACTATCTCAAATGGTCCCACAAACCTAGGGGTTAGTTTAGAAGCATTTCTAAACTAATAAAACTCTTATTTGGTCTTACCCACAGGAACACCTTTTCACCACTTGATAATTGTGGTGTGACCTTTCTAGATCTACATAACTCTTCTACCTATCGACAACCTCTTTCAACCTTTGCCTTATCAATTTGATTATCTGATCTTACTATTGCAAAATTTCAAGGTCAATCACCACCTAATTTTTTTAGACTCTACCAACCAAAATAAGTTGCATTTTTTTGCCATACAAAGCCTCAAAGAGAGCCCTTTTGAATGAAGAATCATATGTATTATTATATGCAAATTTTACAAAATACAAGGGTCATCCCATAATAATGGGCCCCAAACTTGGGACATCCTGATTTTTGCCTGAAATCACATATTTTTTAGAAAAAATATTCATTTAAGCCTTGAGATGTTATATCTAAAGGGTTTTAATTAAAGAGGTATAAGACCCCCTTAGATCAAACCCCCTTGGATAGAAGCCCTCTAGTCTTAAATCATATCCACAATGGAGTATCCTTTGCACCTATCAAAATGCTGACAAAAAACCACTTTTTATTTACCTTTTGATGGATCAAATAAAGTCATTTAGAAATTATGTTTTGTAAGTATGTTATTATTATAAGCTTTCCAAAAAGTATAATTTTGAATATTTTTAATTTTATTATTATATTTATATTTTATTTCTTGTGAATGTAGATTTTTCACCAAACATCAAGGTATTTGTTTCACACACGTGGAAAAATTAAAAAAAATAGAGAAAAAAATTCTAAAAAATATGTGTGTAGTGGGTTGATGTTCTTGTTTTAGCCAAAAATAAAATAAAATTCAATACGTGCAAAACAAGTTATGTGTGACGACATACACCTACGTCCATCTTATAATTACTTTAACTTCAAAAATTAATTTAAAAATTTATGTAACAAAAAATTATGAAAAAATATACATACACTAGATATTGATGTTACAAATCTATTTTTTTTTTTAAATATAATTTTATCTTTCAATAAAAAAAGTTTTGTAATGACATAAACGACATTGTTTTAAAATGTTGTTTACTGTAAAAACAAGTTATTAGAAGTTACATAAAAAAACTATATATATATAGAATCTCCACACAAATCCTCACAAATAACTAGGTCGCATCATCTCCAAATTTTTAATGGTTTAGTTGATATAGGGTTCATAAAGTGAAAATTTGGTGAAAAATGTTAATTCAATGTCCTACTTTGGCCAAAAAGTGGGACACGGTATTGTGGGCTGACCCACAAGTAGTCTTCTTGTTTAGAAGGATGATCCATTGCATACATACACATCTTGTAATTGTTGGTTGATTCTTTGTATTTGACCATCTATTTTAGGATAATATGTTGAACTAAAGTTTAACTTGGTACCAAATGTAGAAATTAAAGTGGTCCAAAACCTTGAGGTGAACACCCTATCTCTATCAAAGATAACAATAATTAGTAGGCCATGTAGGTACATCACTTCATAAAGTGAGGTTCCATGACAATGTCATCTTTCATATTTCTTGCAGGTATAAAGTAGGTAACCTTCATAAGCTTGTCCATGACCACAATCTTATTATAGTCCATAGAAATGTCTTTCACTTGTGATGTGGCACATCGTGTTGGTGAAAATGTTCAAATTTACCTTTTATTATTCTAAGCATCTAGCCACATATTCCCTACTTTGGCTTTCATTTTGGGCCAAAATAGTGTCCTTTAAGGTTCTATAACTTTTTATTAACACTTGGATGTGCAAAATAGGGTGTTGTATGCACCTCCTTCAACAACTTAATAAACCATCTAAGTCAAAAGAATACCTAGAATGACTGCTATTTTTTGTTTTTTGAGTAGACATTTCCTAATAAGTATGATTATTTAATTGCTACAACAATCAATATTCCTTGTTTCATTTCAAATATTAGATTGAATATGGTGGTCAAACATTTCCTCTATTGAGTGTATCAACAATACAATTTCTTTTCCCTTCATATAGAGTATCTTTGAATATTTTGAATCTTTCTCACTTGTTTTGCAATAATTCTTTTGCTTGTTTTTGTAATGATTCTTTTTCTCATTTTTGTTACCATTTTGTTCACCTTTCTTGTGCCTCCCCATCACAATTCCCAATTTCTCATGTAGCTAAGAGGACTCATCTTGACTCATATTTTCCAAGACATTGCAGTTGATGTCACTATGGGGCTTGTGCATGGGTTGAATGATTGATTCCCTTGCAATGACAACTCTTGTGGATGTGGGTATATTGCAAAAAAACTCTTCATTGTTCCCTCTATTACTACTATTTTGGGATGCATCATTGGTGTGGTTGCGACTCTTAGTTGTGTTTCAATGGTTGCTGGCATAAGTGGGTGATTCCTACTTAGTCTTATGTGGTTATGGCTAGCTTTGAGTCTCTTGGTTCTTCTCGCCTTTCCTAGCATTGAAATGTTTAGCCCCTTCCTTGCTCACATTCCTCCCTTGTTGTGGTTTAAGGTTAGAAAGTGATTGATAACAAATGTTATTATGCTCGTTGAAGTTTCATTTGCAGATTTGATTAGTTTTGGCCCTCTTATCTTGAACCTATAGAAACGGGTTTTAAAATTTTAGAGGCATCTCACTAGTGGCCTAATCGAGTTGTATCTATGTGCTAGAGGCATCTTTATCGTCAATTTTCAAACTTTAGAGGATTAGGAGGTGGTGTTGAGTGGCAAGTCATGGAAGTGGGATGGACATTCCTTCTCTTTCAAACTGTGGTATCCTCTTTCAACCTTATGACAAAATATCTCAATATTATGCTAGTTTGGGTGAGGATGCCTAATCTCCCTCTCCATTTTTATGACGATTCTTGTTTCAAAGATAAAAATTCAATGCTATTGGCCACTTTTTGAAGGTGGATTTTAAAATGTCTAATATCAACCACTCTATTTTTCCAATATCTTAGAGGACATTGACATTTCCAAGGATTTTGATGGGGATGATATCTTGATGGGGATGATAGACAATGGATTCATTTGTTTGATTATGAGAGCCTATTTTTCTAGTGTAGATGATGCTTTGCTACTATACATCTTAATTTTTCATGTCCCCACTCTTTCCGTAGGACTATAGGATCAACTGCTTGGTGGAAGAATGACTTCTCCTATCATTTGATTATGGATACTTTTACCGTCTCTATCTCTTTGGCTGATGAGGATCCTTGTTTGGTCTCCCTAATGGTGGGTCATGCTTTTCCTATGGTACCATTCCCTGGGGTTGGTATGGCTTAGATGGCTTCATCATCCCTTACTTTGACTTCTCCTTCAGAATCATTTCAAGCTTCTCTTGCATTTGACTATATTTTCGTGATGCCAGACTATGTGAGGATTCTTCCTCCTGATTAGTCGACATATTCAATACATCATACAACATCTTTAGTTAGACATTATTTCTTGTACAAGGAAAATTTTGTTGAGGTGGTGATGAGGACTCCCTTCTCTCTCCTTGATTGAAGGGACTTGAAAATGGCATGTCTTGGGTGGTTGTACAAAGATGGAATAAATGTCTTCCTAAATTTGTTTTGGAATCTCATCCCCAAGTTAAGGGTGTGTGAATTGAAAGGAAAGGAAATGACATAGTGTAGGTTAGATAGATTGTATAAGGTTCCAAGCCCTTTCAAAACTTGGTCTAGTTTTTTGATGTTTTTATGTCGGTTAGCAATTGTTTCATTGATGTTAAGATGTAATCAGGTTTTAAGATTCTGTTAAAACCTATTTACCCTTGAACAAAAAACAATTCTAACCATCTTCGTGTCAAAGATTCAAATTTTCTTACTTGAAGATACACTTTAAGCTCTTATGATTATTCTTAAGCTAAAAAAATTTACCAATCAAATAGTGTCTTCATGCTTTCAAGGCATGCACTGCAATAGCCAGCTCAAGATAATGCACTGCAAATTATTTTCATCCTCTTTTAATTTTTTGGATTCATAAACAATAACTCATCCTTCATGGACCAAATCTATGCAATCCATCCAAATATTTATCCATCCATACCACAACTTGACCATTCAGATTAGGAATGAATAGTATTAGTGCAAAAGTTAGCAATCTTTTTAGTTCTTTGAATGTTGCCTTGTTAGTTGTGGTCCATATAAATTTATTTCATTTTCTTTGAAAGGATGTGATTGGACTTCTGATTTGCTAGTAATTTTCTACAAACTTCTTGAAAATATTGACAAGTCAGATGGAAATCCTCTCTTTAGTCACATTGGTAGGAGTTGGCTATTCCATTATAGCCTTGATCTTTGAATTATCAATGAATGCTCCACCCTTGTTAATGACATGGCCAAGGTACTTAATTTATTTTGGAAAAAGACACATTTGGAAAACTTTCCATAAATCTTTTGTTATCTTAAGCATTGCAAAACTAGTCTTAAGTGTTTCTCGTGATCTGGTTTGATTTTTGAAGTAGATGGGTAATTCCATCATTGAACACTAAAACAAATTTGTCAAGCATGTCTCAAAAAACATTGTTTGTCAAGTTCATGAAGACTACAAGTACATTTGTTAACCCAAAGGGTAGCACAATGAATTTATAGTGGTTGTACCTTGTCTTGAAGTGTATCTTATGAGTATCCTCATCTTTGATGCGATGTTGGTGATACCTTGATGTTCAATTAAATTTTGATATTTTTTACCCCTTTAAGTTGGTAAAACAAGTCCTCTATTTGGGGAAGGGAAGCATATGCTTATTTTTGATAGTGACTTAATTGAACATTTATAGTCAATGCACATTTTGTGTGTCATCCTTCTCCTTCATGAAGAGCATTGGTGCACCCTAAGGGAACAAACTTGGTCTTATTAGTCCTTTTCCAATCAACTTATTTAGTTGAACATTTAATTCTTCTAGGTCCACTACATTCATCTTGTAGGGTAGCTTAAAATAGGTGTAGTCCTAGGAATTATCTTTATGGAGAAGTCAAATCCTTGATTTGGAGGCATTCTAAGATCTTGAGAAACACATCAAGTTATATTTGTGCAAAAGTGCGTGATGAAGAGTGGTTTGGCATCCCTTGTCCACAAACTATTGGTAGCATTTTCCTATAACTTTCTTCATTTTCTTAATTGCTCCCTTATTCTAGTTTACTCCTACAAAATATGTAATGTTTTCTAATTTATACAATATCCAAAAATTGGTTCACAATTACATTAAATAGTTACTGAATTTCATCTATGACATAAATGAATCATATCTTTAATGTTTAAAATGGTGCCAAAAAGTAGACATTTCTTGGACTCATCATATGTGTTTAAATTTGTCTCTAATGGGTCAAAGATTGAAAAGGTATTTTTCAACAAATGTTTAAGTCTCATGGGGTTTCCACCTCATAATTTGTGATTGGGACCATATGTTTATGAGTCATTTTCAAAAATCTATTAAAGATCATAAGGGAAATTAAAAGTGATCATCCTAACATCACCAAAAAAGTGGGTGATCATAGTGGAAAAATGTGTGAAGAGATATATTGGGATGTTTGTAGAGGTTAAACAAGAAAATAGGTAGGATGGTCATGCTTGGAAGGTGTTGGGATCTTGGGGAGACATGTTCATCTTTCCCATCCTATGGTTAGAGAGTTTGATTTTGAGAAGGAAGTGAAGGAGCAGTCTTGAAGTACAAAGATGGGGCTTCCCATGGGGAAGTTGCGAGCCCACTTGACTTGTAGATATGATATAAGCTATGAATTCTTGGTGTGGTGTAAAACCCGTCCACAACACTTTTCGACAAAGAGAATAAATAACTATTCCAACTATCATTGGTTTTGGGAAACCTTGACAATGTAAACCTTTGAGCCAACAATTATCTTCAAGAGGATTCTTTAGAAAATTTTGGTTCCTCTACTCAACTACTTCTATTCTAGTGCCAATATACTCTATTATAATATTTAATGAAAAGGGTTAAGAAATTTTTAGGTTTTTAGAAAGAGATAGGGGTTTATATAAACAAATTAAAGTAGGGATAATAATAATAAGTGACCAACAAATCCCCCTTCAATGTTCAACCTTATATATGCTTCCAAACGTTGAGTGTAGTTGAGATTGATTCAAGTGATTTGTACATATTAACATAAAAACATAAAATCATTTGACATAAATAAACTAAACATAATGCATCAATATAAACATGCTAAATCCAAAACAAAGGATCATAAGTAGAGACCAAACATGATAAAATTTCAAGTTTGAAGATTCTATGACATGACAAGAAGTTGAGCTACAAATTCATATACAAAACTATTACGCAATGAGGTAAAGATATTTAGAAGTGAATAAATCATATTTATATACTATGGTGGTCCATTGGATTTTGTGATCTATAATCATTAGGGCCACAAAGTTGTAGTATGTAGGGGAGAAGGGGAATTGAATATTAGTGAGAGAGAAAGAAGAGACAATTGATTTGTTGAAGATGTTAGATGAACCATTGAAATGAAATTTGTATTAGTCAAGGAACAATTAGGATATCCACAATTTGAATTATTATGGTGATATTATCACTATGATGAAAGCTTAATGAGAATTTTGCTACTTGATAGTGTGCTTGTGAGTTTCAAATTACTATCTAGCCATGACATTTTGGGGCCATCATATGGATCCTTTTTAATTGGTTGGTATTAGTGATTGGTAATCATCGAGATCTAAGATTCTCTAGACACATTCTTGATAAATTTGGAATCTCAAAAATGCATGCATGAGTGACATACGCAAGGGAACATTTTGACTAAATGTGATTGAGTGGGTACAAAACTAAAGAAAAGTAGTGGGAAAAGAGTAAGACTGCACCAATGATTTTCTTTGAAAATGAATCCACTCAAAAATATCTGCTCACAAGTTTCCTAATTGTTGAAGACATGTATGGGTGGTGGGGCTTGTAATGATATTGAATCAACTCAAAAGAAATAGATCCACACTATTTGATCTTGAGATTGATAGTCAATAGGTTTTCAACTTGCAAGTGCTCTTATAGCTCTCAATATATATATATTTTTTGATTAAAAACCCACCACAAAGAAGTGTTCTCTTATATAACAAACTCAGTTGATACCATAAATGGAAACATAGACCCACATTGACTAAAGAATGTACAAGGTCCTTCTAGGAGGTAAAATTCACTAAGGCAATGAGTATTATTTGAAGGCGTCACATTAAAAATGAACTAATAGGGTATGGGTACAACACAATCAATCATTTTTTTATCAAGAAGACACACTTCAAAGTATTATATGGTTATAGGCCTTCACCTTTGGATTGGGTAGTTTATAGAGGAAAGACAACCATAAAAATTGACATAGTAAAGGAGGTACAAAACACCCATATATATTATTGATAGATGATTTGATGATATACACTAATAAATTGTAGCAAAAGGTTCACTAACATAGAAAATAATTGTGAAGTGGGTTACATGGTAATTTTTTTTATCTAAACATATAAGTAGCTCATATTAAAGGAATTAAGACAAAGAAAGTTGCAACCTAGATAGTATAGATCATAGAAGATTTGTGTGAAGATAGATAAATGACATATATACTAGATATTCCAATTAATTGAAGAACTTATGACAATTTATATATATTTTGGTTGTGAAGAACTTATGGTTGAACTTTTTCCCATTTATTCAAATTACTATCATAGATAAAGGGAAGACATTGTCTTGGAACTAGAGGTCATAAGTGGGAAAGAGGTGAATATGTTTAGAAATTAGGTAATTTGAATGTACAAGGTGACTTGTGGAAAGCTCTCCCTCTATACTATAGAACCTTGGGAATAAATTTTTTTTAGCTAAAACTAATAAAATTTCTTGGGAAATGAGCCTAAAATCATGCAAGCAAATGGTTGATAAAAAGCCCTCAATTTTTTAATACCTTTGTTCTAAGTTGTATTATAAAATATGTTTGTTAAGTTGTATTATAGGGCATGCCAATTAAGATTCTTGTGCCTTCATGGACATTGGTTCAATTGTAAAAAATGTATTCACTTATTTGTAAGAACATAACTATAATTTTATATTGGGATGTAAAACTCTTGGAAGGTCTTCCACCATGGCTTTCTTCATGATGAGTGCGTTTTACTCAATTTTTTTCCTCTCTTTGAGGAATTTTTTTAAAAGGGAAGGGCATGTTGTTTGGCTAATCATGACATACGTTAAAAAGTGTCGGTATGTTTTCTTAGTCATGACATGGAATAAGAGTGCGTTTAGCCTATTTTATCCTTAGGCTTGTGCTATACTTATTAGTTAGAGGGCTATATGGATATTTATTGTTATTTATTTCAATGTCTTCTATCTTTAGGGTTTTCTTTCTTTTGGTTATAAATCATTATCATTTTGATATTGTATCTTATTTTAATTTTGAAATCAATTTAATGTAAGGACTAGCTATTAGCTCTTTTCATTTTCCAAAGCATATTTCCATGTGCAAATCTTTTTTGATTGAGTAGGTCCTCATTTTACTTATTTCTATTTATATATTTTAGTTTGTAAAATATTCTTCTTGTTAGATCATAATAGTTGAAAATTAAATGTAACTAATTTTAGACTTTGTTTAGAAACAAAAGTTATTTTTTCCTTCATAAATGTAATTTAATAATGATCGCAACATTTTTTTAAACACTTCTTTGAAAGTGACATTTCGATAATTCAAAGAGGTATTTATTCTAGAAGATTGTGAATTAATCATAGAATAATGAGGATCTTTTGTTTGCTTTAGTGAGCATTAGTTAAAAAATTAAAATTAATCTTGTCAAATGTAACCAAGTTTATAATGATACACTTAAATGATAATGTGACTAAAGTGAAATAGAAAATTTCTGACTATTTTATTGTGTATAGGAGTTATAAAGCTGCATGATTTTTGTCGTGGTGGGCAATAAATCATAAATATATTTTAATAATGAATGTGTAGCATTTTCTTACACACTTCTTTGAAAGTGAGATTTTGATAATTTATAGAAGTATGTATTCTAAAAAAATGAGAATTAATCATAGAATAATAATGGTTTTTTCTTTGCTTTGGTGAGCATTAATTAAAAACCTTAAAATTAATTTTCTCAAACGTGACCAAGTTCATAATGATACACTTTGATGATAATGTGACTAAAGTGAACTTATAACTTTTGACTATTCTATTGTGGATAAGAGTTACAATACTACAAGATTTTTGCAGCTATGAAATAGCCATCTTAAACTAGTGGAAGATTGTAATTCCTTTTCTAAAATTATTAAGACTTCTAACAATGAAGTAATATTGTTAATTACTTGTTAAACATGACATGCCTAATTTTCTACAAGGCAATGGTATTAAAGAAACATTTTATTCTTGTCCTTAATTCAAACTTTATTGATCACAAAAATCTTTTGTAACTTATCATACATAAATTTTAATAACTTTTTTGTACTAATAGATAAGTTAATTTACCCAACTTAAATTTATGGAACTTCCTTAAAATAAAAGTCTTAGAAGATATAGAGTTTATAATCAGTCACTTTGTGAGTGTAATGTTGCTCTACTTTTCACTATATTTAATAATGTTTTCAAATTAATTAGTATGTTGAAACAAAACTAGATTTATTATTTAGTATTACTCTTGACAATATGCGATTAATGAGTAAATTGAAGTAATAAACAAATTAATAAAAGTAGTGAGTATTGCTACGTTGATAAATCTTGTAAATTAAATCAACATGTTTTCTTTCTTTGTACTAGTTAAATATTAGCTATAAAGGAATTTTATAATACTCATATTAATTAATTTTAGTTGATCATTTATATTTTCATATTTTTATAATATGTATAGAATGAAATTAATGTTTAAATTATACCAATAGAATAAGTAACAATAGAAAAATGTGTTTCGATTATATAATCAATGCTAATGTAAACTGAAGAGGTTTACATTTCCTTTCTATAGTCATGATTAAAAAAAATAGTAAATAAGCTTTATTTTGTCTTGAAAAAATAACAAAAGGAAGCTTTAGGCATTATGAAACTTTATGAAAAATTTAGATTTTTTAAAGTTTTCTTGAGGGGATAATTGTTTACCTTACATTTAATTAACATACTAGATAGTGTTAATTTTGGATTTTGAATCATTTGGTCGTTACTCCTTATAAATATGCCTTTGTGCTTTGAAATGGACAAAATTAGATGGTTTTAATTAATTTTAAGCTTGATTAATTGAATTTATCCAACCAAATATTAATTTACAGAAGTGTAACTCATCTACTTAAGGATCTTAGAAACTTATAAGAAGAGAGAAGTAGAAATTAGAATAACTTTATTAGGTTAAAAAAAAAGCAAGGAAGATAGAGGCAAGAAGAAGAAAATGGAATTAAAAGTACACATAAATAGGAAAGGAAGTCAAAAACATCTTCAATATTTATCCTCACCTATAAAGTCCTTGAATTTATGTCTAATATGTCACATTGTGAACTCTTGTAGATAATTTGACTTGATATTATTTTTTATCCTACAGTAATTTGGATGTGGTTCTACGTTACTTATTTAGTTGCCATTATTGTTTCACATATTGGATGTATAGTTCATTGATTGAAGTGTTTACTTATATTAATGAGGGATTTAGATGTTTGATAATTAATTATGTAAATTAGAATTATCTAACAAAGACTACTAAGGTATGTTGAGTTTGTAGTGATGAAAAAGACAAGTATTGGGGAAGGTGGAACTAGGTTTGGTCCATAAAGTGAGATAAACCTTTGACTAGAGTTGTGAAGCAAAATCCTTGTTTGAATTATTTAAATAAAATAATAAAATAAATTGTAGTAAGTAATTAAATTATATTTACTTATTTAATTACGAGGGTTAAATTGAAATTGTTTGATAAATTGAAATAAATATTTATTTAAAATTAAGTTATTTATGTAGAATAAATAGAATAGTCAAATTCTTGTTGACTTACAATTTGTACTATTTTACTTAGTTCATTGTGCAAACCTTTAATATAGTTTGATTAAAAAATAAATAAAGATAAAAAGCATGAGCTATATTTGAACTTGTGAGAGGATGAATACTTAAATAGAATTATAATATATTTAAATATAGGGTAACTTAGATGAGGAATCAAATTATTAAAATTTTGCATATTTGAATAAAAACTCTTGATTTAATATTTTAAGAATTCTTAATTGAGGGAGGTTTTAGAAGGGGATTCACACAAACGTAAAAATTTGTAGAACTTTTTAAGTTACACACTTACATATGCAAATACTAGTGAGTTTGACTTAGAGGGCTTTAATAAGGATTGTTCAAATTTAAAAGTTATTTTTAGATAATGTGATAAATGATTTCCATGTCAATCAACAAGGGTTTCCATTAGGCATTGAGAGCTTGAAATCTAAGCATGAAATATTTTTTAGTTCATGTTATTTTGGGATTAATATTGAAGTAGAGCTTTGTTGGAATCTACAATGTGTGTTTGAATTCATTGCTTAAACTATGAAAATTAAGAATCTAGGAATTGAGTGAATTCAACCTAGATAAACTTTTGTTTTATAAAAGAAAGTATTTAATTGGAAATAAAACTAATGTATAGTAGCTATAATAACAAAACAAAAAATAAATAGAAAGGGGCATGGATGAATTAGTCAATTTACATAAAATGTTCAACTAAACAATAGAAAATAAAAATTATGCCAACATCATCAAAAAATGAACCAAGATCCTTAAATTGCAACAACAAATGGAGAGCTTTAGCTTTGAAATAAAAAAGAGGGAACATTATTGTTCACATGATGCTAGGTTTTAAGTCACTTTTTCCATGCTAGTGCTTATGTTGATTGTTTTATTATTTCGTATTCATTTTTTTATGTGAAAAAATTCAATATTCTTAAATTGCACTTTGAGAATGTAGATGTATCACACTACATTAAACATAGATATTGTATTGCAATGTAAGAAATTGACAACAACAATGATCAATTTTTTATTATTGTAAAATTTTAATTCACCCATTCCATGTTCTTTAGCTAAAAGAAGGCCATGTTTAAGAGCTTTCAAGACTTTGCAATGTTATTAGTAGTTTTACTAAGACCTAGAGCATAATTGAAAAATGTTTGACCATTGTATGTAATCATTCCTGCACTTCTAGTTGCACTAATATTTCATTTGGATTCACCATTGAAGTAGAGTATAATGTCATTGTTTTTTTTAGATAAAGGTGGCAGAGCCACAAAAAGTATTATATTAAAATAGAAAAGTATTACATATTGAAGAGAGTTGCCAAAGAGCAAAATTGCAACTCAGGAGATTACAAAAATGGGCCACTTAGACTATAATGATAAAGTCCCAAAGATATAAGACCAAGATCTTTGGAGGCCATTACAAAACCCTAGAGAGGGATACAAAGATATAATGAAAAGAACAAACTGAGATGAAGAAGCCGACTTAAAGACCAGGAGATTTTGTGAAGAGAGAAGCAGCTGTCGATTTGAATTCGAAGTGGAAGATGAAGGATCCTGAAGAAATAAAGCCTCCAACCTGAAGAACAGAAAACCCTGCAAACAGTGCCAAGGAAATAGACTTTCTCCCAACAAGATATGACAAAATTAGTGAGAAAAATTTCAAAAATGGAACTTGAAAAATCCTCAAGATGTGCTTCCCTCGGAAGAAGCAATATGAGATGGCGGAGGAAAATGTGGTTCTTCGTGAGGCTCCCGGATTGCATCTTGAATAAGAAGGCGAATTGCCTTTCGAGTGTTGGCTGTAATGCAAAAAGTGGGCAGAGATGTGGAAGAAGATAAGTCCCTGCCAAAAACTTGACAATTTCCATGTTACTCAGAATATCCATCAAATTAGAGACAAAACGGGAAGCCATTTCATATGGCAACACTGAAGTATGCATGTCGAGCCAATCAAAGCCCAATACAATTTGAATTGCATCATAAACTTGTTTACATTCAAATGAAAATGCCCTCTTGAGCTTCTCTTCAGAAAATGGAGAATCCATCCTAATTTCATGGATTTGAGGAGGGACGAATACTCTGAACAGATTGTCCATTCTTAGAACAAGCTTGCAAGAAGTTTCCAGAGTTGGACGGATGAAGAAGAGACATTGCCAAAAAAATAGAGAAAAGGATTTTAAAAAACTCGAATACATGGAAATTAATGATCAAAATAAATTATGTACCATAAGCTAAGTGTTGTATCTCGGGAATGAGAGAGACTAGCAGAGTCTTCCAAAGAGAAACGAAATCCGCTATTTCTTGAAATAGCTCCTATCAAGAGCCAATAAACGAAGTAAATTCAACATAGAGAAGACCAAGATCCTTCATTGGCAACATTGCCAAATTAAGCCCAAAAATCCGGACCGCTGCCAATCCTCAAAAGGTCAGCAAAGCATACGCCATAAATGGCCAGATCAAATTACATGTTCATTTCAAGAGAATGTCCGTTCAAAAGATCAAAATTTGTAGAGGAGATACATGAGGTCAAGATGGGAAAAGCAAATGACTCGTGCTCCAAAAGACAATTGATACAGGAAGATTTAAAATTTAATAAAACTAGCACTTGCACCAGGGGGTGCAAGGGTTACGCCGATAGAAAAATATTTAGAAGTAAACATGGAAATGAAGAATAGTGTAAAATATATACACTATTGTTTGCATCAGCTATTTGCATATACTCCTTACAAAGAATCATCTGCAGTAAACATCTTGATCTATTTGGGATGGTATTTGCTATATTTCGGTGCTAAGTTCTTGCTCAATCTTATATCTGCAGTAAAATAGAGTCTGAAAATGTGCAATGAATATAAAGCAGACCAAACAACACTACTAATGATAGTTAACATCAATGATCAGGATGATACTTACAAATTAAAACAATCCTCATATGTAGGTGCAAGGGTTACGCTGATAGAAAAATATATAGAAGTAAACACGGAAAGGAAGAATAGTATAAAATATATACACTCTTTTGCATATACTCCTTACAAAGAATTTGTAGTAAACATCCTGATCTATTTGTGGTGGTATTTGTTGTATTTCGGTGCTAAGTTCTTGCTCAATCTTATAACTACAATAAAATAGTAATGAAAATGTGCATTGAATAAAAAGCAGACCAAACAACACTACTAATTATAGTTAACATCAACGATCATGATGATACTTAAAAATTAAAATGATCCTCATATATAATAATATTTACACTAAGACCCAAATGACCAAATCAACCAGAGTGTCCAACCTAGAAAATATTTGGTGAACTGAATGTTTTGGCTCACTTAAATACAACAGACTAGCATAAAAGTAGATGCAATGAAACAAGCAAATGAGATCAAACATTGCTTATTGTTTGCATATTCATAGAAGACTCTCAAAAGACAGTCCCTGGTATTCTATAAAAAACAACGTACCTTGTGTAGATAGGTTTCTGAATTCTTTGGAAAGTCAAAATTGATCACAACATTAACTGCTTGAATATCTACGCCCCTTATAAAAAGATCTATCAAAAGTATTTGGAAATATCAAATAATCACATACAAATAGTCAAATAAATATAAGGCATGAAAATTCGAAGACATAAAAGTATAGAGGTACAAGGTATTTATGCACCTAAACAGACAAGATTTCTACAAGCACCATTGCGAAAGTCATGAAAGACTCTATTCCAGTGAGATTGGAGCATCTTGGCATGTATGTAAAAGCATGAATACCCAAGCTCGGTAATTTTTTTTTGCCAAAAGTTCAACTTGATTGATAGAATTATAAAAAATTATTGCCTGGTTAATTTGAAGATGCAACAACTGTAAAAATATAGCACTATCAACAACAATAAAAATTAAATAATAATTAAAAAGATTCATCTCATTACTTCTCTGGTTCTAGGTTGCCAAGATTCTATAATCAATGGTGGAGATTGTTATAACCATTAGCAAACTTCATTGGAATAGCAACCTTTGGAGGGTTTTGACTTGATCTTCTTATTGCCTCTCAAAATACTGCTTGTAAGCACTATCAATTAAACACATTGTTATCTGATCTATCAATATAAAGTAAAAAATAATCCTAATTAAATATATTTCTAATCAATAGAATCCTAATTAAATATTTTTCAAATTGTGAATGTGAAAAAGTTCTTAAAGTTTTTCCCTCTCCATAAAATAAGCGTCGTAGTGACAACAACATAATACCGAAGCATAAACCAACCTTTGAGAAAAGTGTGTTGAGACAATGAACCTTTTGCCTCTCCTCAACAAAAGCATAATATTGAGTAATACCTTAAGTGTTAACTCGTCCATGAGATTGATCACATAAGCCTTCTGTAGAAACTTATCTTTGAACGATTTCACAGTCACGGGAAATGTGACTGAATAAAATAAAATTTGACGATTTTTTGGAAGGAATGTAATTAGATGCCTTAACAGTGGCTGAAACTCTAGAAAAAGAAGTTTATCCGCTTGACAAATGAAAATTACCATAATGGATGGACTCTAAAACAAAAAGTCTTATTTCGTTGTTTGATTAGCTATTCATAAACAAACCTCAAAACACAATGAAATATTGAATGACAGGGTCAGCACTTCGGTTCAGTTGGTAAAGTATTTTGGAACTTTCACAACTCTCCAGGTCTTCTACTGAAAATTTATTAATTGTATGTATTTACCAAACATTGGACATGGAATTTAGAGGTCATCACTCAATCGAGAGGAAACAAAGATTAACAAGCAGCAGTAACAGGGAAATAATTCCAGCGGCCAAAACAAGAGTCTAGGTTTCATTGTGTATAGAACAATGCAAAAACGCTTACAATGATCGTTGATTCTCTAAAGAATCGACTTTAACCTGACCGAACACTTCCCTCACCACAAGTAACAGGCAGCCAAGTCAATAAACAACAGAAAATGCATAGCAAATGCAATCGAGCCAAATAGAGACACCAAGGTTTAAATTTGCATTGTGCAAGCCGAAAACTGATTACAGTGAGTCAATTCACCAAGGAATTGATTTCCTTTTTTGTTTGGCCAACTCCTCCCCAATCAATCTTCTCTCCAATACTTTTCATAGGCCGAAAACCTTCTTCTTCAAAACAGTTATTCGCTGCCTTTTTCTCCCTTGCTCGATGCAACCGTGCCTCTCAGCAACCACAAATTAACTCCTCTCCAGAAAAATCAGCTCGAGCCCTTCTTCTAAACAGTTATTTGCTGCCTTTTTCTCCCCTGCTCGATGCAACTACCGTGCCTCTCTCAGCAACCACAAATTAACTCCTCTCCAGAAAAATCAGCTCGAGCCCTTCTTCAAAACGGTTATTTGCTGCCTTTTTCTCCCCTGCTCGATGCAACTACCGTGCCTCTCTCAGCAACCACAAATTAACTCCTCTCCAAAAAAGATCAGCTCGAGCTCCTCTCCAAGACAACAAACCATCAAACCTCCTTTTGCTGGCAGCAATTTCCTCCAACACAAAACTGGGGCACAAATAGTCCTTTTCTTCCAAAATCCAAAAATAAAAAATGTGCAAACCAAAATTGGACTTCTGATGCCCCTGCATCAGGAACAGGGACACGAATTGGGGCTCCACAGCTCAAATCGAAAAAATGAAGCCTCTTCTCCCCAACCGGGGGATGGATGATGTTAACTATGCCGAGAAATGTTTTAAGAAATCTGACCATAGCAAAACTTTATAAAAGATGAGCAAACCAAGACCAGTCTCCCTATAGCGACTGCTTCAATCTATTTACAATAAACAAAAAATTAGATCTAAAAGTATCAGCATTGCAGAGCTCTTAGATTTGTGAGCCTGATGCCCAAATTCTCTACCCTAAAGCTAACATGATCCCGTAGAAGCTATCCACGATCGCTATAGCAGAGATGGTGGATACGACAGTAGATTTTTTTTAAAGTTAGATTAACCAAACAATCTCCCTACAGTAGTTGATTTAGTCAATAAATGAAGAGAGAAAATATCAGGGTTTTAGGGCTCACGCGAATGGAAATCAGATTTCATTTGGATCTGCATATTAAATGCCAGTCAAAAATCCGATTTGAGAGATCTGAAAATTAAATGGAAGACACCCAGAACAGTAAACTACGTCCAGCAAATTGTATGTCGGCTACCTGAAATTGTTTCACGGGAGCGGATTGCAGGCGTGAGACAGGTTTCAGGCTAAAAGCCCATCCATAATATAGCCTATCGGCTAATTATATTACGTAATCTTTCCAATCACAATAAGGTATTAATACACAAGCATTCTTGCCATTCAGCACTAAAACAAATTAAAATACCTACCTTAGACATATTCAATAATCTTGTGCAATGGCTCACGAACCATTTAGAACTTTACAACATCTTCTACACACATGCTCAAGGGTTTTAAATGAGCAAGACTGCTCAAGCAACTTCACACTCAATGGGTTGTTCAAGATCGTGGCTCAAGTTCAAGGAGTATCTCCTCTAAACCAAGAAACTTCATAGACAAACATGAGAGTAGATTTTCAACATAAGTAATCTCAGAGGTTTCAAAACTTTCGAGAACACAAAGAAAGCATAACATATCGATTCAAGCCAACATAAGGATTTCACTATAAGTTTAACTAAATCAAGCACTCTGCTCTTCCATGGCTTCTTTCAGCCATTTCTACTTTATTCAAAGAAATTTTAGAACATAAACAGAAACACATGCCTGCACTGTTGCTTGGAGAATGGATTCTTACGATGTTGCAGAAGGAAGCTCTTGAAGCACAACAGTTACCCTCTTATTGCTGACAGATAAAGTAAACTGTCTTTCCAACCCTCGTTGGTTCCTTGCTTCTCAACACTTAGAATACACTCTTATAAATCTATTGAACCTGCTTAAGATAGCTTGACTCCCCATCGGCCAACCCGTGCTCAATGTCTCCCGAGAGTATAATATTGTGAGGCAGCAAAAGGAAAATAATGCCCGTGTCACTAATGATAAGTAGCGATATTCTTATTATTATCAAACATATACCATGCATCGATATTCATAATCGATCTCGCCTTTGATATTAGAAGCGATGGATGTAATTTATACATCGAGCCTCTTTAAAAATTAGCACACCTCTTATCGGCTTTATAAGCCGATTTTGGTGCCAAGGAAAAAAATTAATAATAACCTTTAAATAAGGTAACTTAAGTATTATGAATTGTGATATTTATTACGTCAACTTGGCATTAGTGCCGAGAATAAAATATCATGCCATTACGTTATTTAAAACAGTGAGAATATATATATATGCACATACATGCACGTTTGTAGGCATGATAGTTTCGTCTACACACGTGCATATGCGTCCATGTACGTATAGACAAAGAATATAGTCCAAAGATACATTCCAAGGAGAGGGACAACAGAGACAATGCAAATAGTGCGCAAAGTTCATGGAGTAATAGAAAAATAACAACCCTAAATTGAGAATTTTGATTCTACAATGTGGAGATTTTGACAAAAGATATGGACAAGTTGAGAATTGGTACTCAAGAGGCAATGAGTCGTTGAAGTTTCTCCAAATTTAAATCTACAAGCTGAAGAAATTTAAATCTAAGAAAAATTGAAAGCCACAAATGTCGTATCTTGAAAAAAATGAAAATTCTTGTTATGTTATTAGTCATATGAATATCCTATATATATATATATAAATTAATGTAAAACTAGCACTTGCACCAGAAAGGGGTGCAAGGGTTACGCTGATAGAAAAATATAAGAACACCACATTTCCCTCTTTTTAGCCACCGCCATCTAAGACTCCCAATGATGAATCTCGACCTGTAGAAGAGAAGAACAAAAGATATTAGAAACAATATTCTGGCCACTGTGGCTTTAATAAAAACAAAAAATATATATAATTAGGGAGAAAATGGTAGAAATTAGTGCTAACGGATTTTCACAATCCATGAAGATTCTTGTTGAACGTTTCTAGATTAGATTTTGCCAATATTTTATTATTTTTGCATTAATGTTTCAGATCACACTCTATAATCAATCATCAGGATGAAGAAGAGAGCATAAGGAAAAAATACCCAATGCCTCCATATTACTGCTTTTGCTAGGCAATAGTGTTATTAAGGCTTCTCGTGTACTACTGCCACCATATTAGTCCTGCACATCCTTGTTAGACATTTCAGAGAAGTGAGAACCATGGCTGCATTTAACAGATAACAACATAATTGTTGTAGAATGAAATAAAACATAACAAATAAACATCAGGGCAACATGTAGATTTGAAAAATAAGACTCACTAAGACCATGGCAAGTGACTTACCTCAAGATTCTGCTCAAATTGTGTCATCTATCAATGAGGATGAAGAGGAAAAATGGGCAGAGTTTGTAAGAAAATTTGAAGAACCAAAACCAATCTCCCTACAGCCACTGCTACAGTGTATAAACGAAAAGTTGATTAAATCCAATTCAGAGATCTACATTAAATGCAAGTCAAGGAAATCTGATTTGATTCAGAAATCTAAAAATTAGATGCAGGCGTGATGAGATGAAAGGTAAACGACTGGAAAATTGTTTTATGGCTAGCTATTTTACGGGATGAGATAGGTTTTAGCTTTCTAGATGAAGATCCGGTTTGAGATTGAAATCCAGTAGTGAGGTTAGGCTATCATCCCAGCCTTGCCCTACGAGTCATGGACAGCTAGCCATAAAAGTATGGAACAAAAGATATAAATGTTGAGATGGTGAAACAATGTGAATAGTGGGTGATAAAACTACAGTTATTAGTTTTTGGTCCATCTGCACAATAACTAGATACACTGATGAAGAAAAAAGGATGAGGATGATGAAGTCTAATGACTGTGTTACCATCACTATATGATGCAACAGGATTATAAGTATCACAAGAATAGTAGGATTTATTTATCACCATAATCATTGAATCCTCATTTGTGTTGTACTTTGAAATCTACAAAAAAATTACAAAACAGATTAAAAGTGCACATATAATTATACTACATTTTATTAACTTTACAATCTTAATAAGTAACTATTATATAGCTTAAAAGTTGAAGGTCATTAAGAAAAATGTAAAACAAATAAGTAAAACACAAAGAATATGTAGAAAAGACAAAACTATTAAGAACAATTAAAAAGAAAACTTCAATATACTAATAACCACTAAAAATCGAAACCCATTTTTTAAATGAACTAAATAATCAGTACTTCTATAACTTTCTTGTCATTAGAATAAGAAATTGAAATCAACCAAAATTATAGAACTATGGGGTTTTTACTCTCAAAATAGTAGAGATTATCGAATCATCAAGAGATGCAGATGAATATCAAAAGTTCATGTTTTCTTTATAATTGTGGGCTACTTTAAATCCCTATTAGACTAATGACAACAAAGGGAGTACCTATATATCAAAGAAATAAAAGACCAACTCTTAATTGACATACAACAATATTACCACTTGAGAATGTGCTAATATGATAAATGAATGAGGGTTATGCCTAATTTTGGGAAGGATGCATCATGCGAAGGCAATTGATGGATAAAATAAGGAAATTCATGATGGCAAAGGATGTGAGAACTATATGTTATCAATGTTGAATACAAGTTCTTGATTTGATAGTTAAAGAACAATGTTTGAAGTGTGTAGCTTGTGGATGCAAACAATGTTTTTGTTCTGTGAAGTTTTATTAATGAAAAATAGAAATAAATTTTTTTAATAGGATAATAAAATGCATGAAACTATTTTATTATAGAAGACATCTAGATTACTAACTAAGCCAAAAGATACATCTCAAGATTTATTCCAAAGGAGGTAATCCCCTCCCTTGAAGTCATAACTTTTAACTTGAAAATCTGTTTTAACTGAAATATATAACTATTAGTCCAATTTAAAAAAGATTTCATATTGAAAAATAGAAATGAATTTTTTTAATTGGATAATAAAATGCATGAAACTATTTTATTGTAGAAGACATCTAGATTACTAAGTGAGCCAAAAGATACATCTCAAAATTTATTCCAAAGGAGATAATCACCTACCTCGAAGTGATAACTTTTAACTTGAAAATTTGTTTTAACTAAAATATATAACTATTAGTCCAATTTAAAAAAGATTTCATAAAATTAAAACCAATAAATACTATACTACTAAATATTTTTTTCCCTAACACCTTACATCACACTACCTATTAGCCAAAGCTTCAATCTAAAACTACATTGTACAAGCGTCGCATGTGTGCCCGGTTCTTTTAGCATTTTAAGTCAAGTGGGAATTGTTGAGGAGAGAAGAAGCACTCTACTTTTAATTAGAAAAGAGTAGTCTATTCTTAACAAAATACAGAGATGAGATTAGTGATAAGCATTCATACAAGAGACGAATACTGCTTTAGAGTGAGGACAAATTCAATTATAGGATTAAAATTAGACATCTGATATTTAAGAAAACACTAACACAAGATAAAACACATCCCCAAATGTCCTAAAAAACCATTAAAAAAATAATTTTGTGCCCTGCACATCATACTTTGTCATGATAAAACTAAAATCCTATGGGCGTTGCTCTCACAGTTGTCAGACAGCCTTCACCCCTGCTACTGCCCCCCTAGGTAGCATTCTGGTTGGTTAGCCGCACCTTGTTGTTTGGTAGCTTGGGTGGATTGTCCCCATCTCCATGTCACTCTGTATGTCTTTTTAATGATATGGATGGGTCTCTCTATATGAAAGGGAAATTTTCATGTTTGTTTTTTAATTATTTTTATGGAGGATTTTATAGAACCAATTGTATAATGCTTTTTAAGAAGCAGAATATGTTATTAATGAGCTAAAGGGGTTCTATAATGAATGGTTCATAAAGCACAATACTTGAAGGTTTTGCAAATGAGGTTGCAAGCAAAGTGGGCTTAACCTTGGGGAAATTCTGTGGTTAAGCGCACTTGGAGTAGTACTAGGATGGATGATCTCAAGGGAAGGCCCAGTGCTTCACCTTTGTAAGCATCACCTAGATGCAATGAGTGTTAAGTGGACCATTCATTAGTGTAAGAGATGGGTTCTTGTGAACCACTGTGAACCACTACTCATGAAACATGGATCAACGAGTTTGACTCTAAAAACTACACAATTGAATCCTGATAACAATATCACAATATTATTTTACTGTTGAGATTTTGTAAATGATGGCCCATTCATTAGTGTAAGAGATGGGTTCTTGTGAACTACTGTGAACCACTACTCATGAAACATGGATCAACGAGTTTGACTCTAAAAACTACACGATTGAATCCTGATAACAATATCACAATATTATTTTACTGTTGAGATTCTGTAAATGATGGCAAAGATCTGCGAGATAGAAGATGGAATAACCCTGATGGACAAAACCGCTTAATTGTAATGGTTTATTTTAATTTCTATTGAACTGATAACTTGACAGTTGTTTGCCTAATAGAACCAAATTCTCATTCTTATGTGTAACTATTTATAAATTTTAAAACCCTGTGAGATTTTATAAAATTGACTTGGTAATGTAATTTTGTAGGGCCCCTCTCTTCACTTTTTATATGATCTTTTCCTCAAAAATCATCGTGGAGTAGTTGTAAAGATTTGGTCTAGTCCACCCCTCCACATGCCAGCACCTGTAAAAGTATTTTTTACTCCATTCCAGATGCCAAGCAGAGGCTAAACCCAACTTTCTTATTGGGACTCTAATAATTTATCTTTGTACTTTCTGAAGCAGGTAAAGGGCGAGGTGTTTTTTTCTCTATGATTGCTACTGAAGCTATCTCCCATGGATGTACCCTAGGTGTGCTACAGGCATCAATTATCACCTGGACAAGGTTCAAAAACCTTAAAAAAAAAGGGATTAGTCGATACCCAAAAAAGGATTAGTTGATACCCACTAATGCATCGTATAATCCTGTTTATTCATTAGCCTTTATCACCTTAATAAAAATGTCTCAGGTGTTTTCAAGTCTAGGTATAAGCCAAGCATTATATAATCAGCACTTAGCACTACCTTCAGAAGTAGAATTCAGATCAAACTTTTTGTGTTTTATGTGGGTATAGTTAATTCAAGGTGTGTGAGCAGCAATGACCATGGAGAACAACAGAGCAACTACTGGACTCAAGTTTTGCTATGCATTTCTCTCAATGTTGTTTTTGAATTTGCTGCAGAGTGAAGGTGCAACATTGCAGGGGCAGCATCTTCACCAATAGTGATGCAGGAGGAGCAGCATGGGATGCTGTCCCATGAAATTCCATCAGAGCTCTCTCCAGAAGCTGTGAAATTCTTCAACCTTGATATTCCTTCTCCACCTCAGCTTTCTTCCCACCTACATCAGCTCTATGTTGTAGGAAGTGACTCATCAGGGGCACTGGATGGCATTAAAAGTCATGGGAATGGTTTCAGTCAAGGTGCTAAAGCAGGCATTAGGCTCCCTATTATGTTGGGTGTTTTTTTGTAGGCAGAGGATTGTATGTCTATGCCACTAGAAGGTCTAATATCAAGAGAGCCAATGAA